>CM077092.1:30490064-31023510 GCA_039513925.1 Platanthera zijinensis
AAATCTTGTGAGTATTATCACATACTAATGTAACCAGACGTGGGCTTGATTGAGTATCTCTGAGATTCTTCGGGAGTATCACACTCTGATGACACCCCGTCCGGCCAATTAGAGTAAAACACATCACCCCTGCATAAGGGATGAGTCATTAGGATGAACAGATTTGATGATTACCGATGATCCCAATAGCAATAGGTCCAACTACGAGCTTTTATTCCTGCAAACCCCAGAAACACAAAGAGAATTGAACTGAATTTCAGTGATTGGTGCTTGATCAATTGATGTGCGTTTTCCACATGGACCTTCCTTAGGGGATTTAGAGTGTACCACCATGTCCAATGTGCACAGTACTCAAAGACAAAGCGATTGTTATTTGTTGGAACTGATTGGTTGAGCCTGGTGAGGTCGGTGGACTTGTTAGTCGCTGGGCGGTTTGGACCAGCGGTGGCGGTTTGGGACCAGCGGTGTGTTGAGCGTTCGTGTATTGGGGGTAGCATCCACAACAACGGCTGTTGGCGCAAAAAGTTTGGAGGCTAGCCGCAATAGCGGTCTGGAGGTAGGCCGCAGTAGCGGTTAGACGTTAGCCACAAATAGTGATCTAGACATTAGTCGCAACCGCGGTCTGTAGTTTAACCGCAAACAGCGGAGGTTAGCCGCAACTGCGGTATGGAGGATAGCCGCAGCAGCGATCTGGTGATTAGCCGCAACAGCGGTCTGATGGTTAGCCGCTGTAGGTGTTCAGAGGCTTCCCAGGAGATTGATTTTGGTACTCCTCTTGATGAGCCTCCGGTCCCACAGGATTTTGAAGTAGAGTCTGACCCTGTCATTGTACTACAAGTGGAGAGCGTCATTAGTGTAACACCTCCCCTATAATGATCGTATAATATGAGTCCGACCGGGGGCCCACAACATACAGACGCCACAACTTCAACGTTAAAAGATGATATTATCTACCCAACTCAAAACTCAGAATAAGAAACAGCAACAAAAACATAACGACAGCAACCAGAAGTTATCCGCTACATCACAGGAGTATCAAAATGGCCTTAAGGCCGTACAACTAGGGAGAGTCATAATCTCCAAAAACAATAGTAGCTACAATGTGCATAAGCACTCCTAAACTACCTCAGCATGCAAGCCGGAAAATGTCTAAAACATGGAGCATACAATCAAAAGAAAACGATCTAGTAAGCACAACAAACACTTCATGAGGCTTAGGGCTTTTCGGCCGGTGCACTTGCTCCCGCTGGCGCTCCTTGCCCTGTAAAAAATTGTAGTAACGTGGGTCAGCAAAGGATGACCTCTACTGTGTAACCAACAGATCTCCTCCTGGCCGCCCCTAACGGACCCCGGGGTACCCTTCCAACCTGCAAGTCAGCACTTCGTATACCATATACATAAACTTGTAAAGCTTTAAAAATAGGCTTGGATGTCTCAAACAACAAACATGTTTTCTATGTTGAGCATAAAATAAAAAGGGGCCTACTATGCAGCATGAGTGCAATCCCGGGCTTCGCCCAAGGCACCATATCGTGTATGCAACTAGCACATCATCATAGCATCTGGGTACTTCCGATTCCCCATTAGCGTTAAGCCGCAAACAAAAGGGGACTACAATGCCCCTAATGGCCCGAAAGCCGTTATACGGAAATCTTGTTAAGGCCCCACCCGCACATGGGTCTTAAACCCGGGCTTGCCTGCAAACTCTGACTTCTCGCATCAGGATTCCGTCTCACACACAAACCGATTCTAAGAACCCTTGCTGGACCCCACCCGCTCGTGGCCTCATTGCCCGGGCTTGTCCTATGCTTGGCGTTCTCATCATTTCATAGAAGGGGACTAGTCTCGCCGGGACACTCTCCCCATATGACTTGCACGTCATGGGATAGCCAGTCGACCACGGAGACAAAGCCACACCTTAACACAACACAATCCATAACCTTTCCCACCCTAATCCACCATTTGTACTGCAATGTTCTCGCGCACCAAGGAAATCATCTACCGCCAATGCGAAGCTAACCTTGTCTGGTTCCGGCTATAAGTACTCACTCGAGAAAAGGGGGAAAATGCATACATCACAAACGACATCTTGCCGCAACGGATTTCTACCTAATTCTTAAGGCTCGCTATGCAACATCATCGAGTCAGACTAATGGTCATGAATACGACTTCACCCACAATGCCTAATCCACTAACGAAGCGGATCTCTAATGCAAAATAATGTCGGGAACGTACACAATCGACCCAGAGATTCCTCTTGAACCATGGCAACCCAAACCCCTCTCATTTGAGAGATTTGGAGAACAAAAAGCTTGAAAAGAAAAGATGATATGCACGTATCCTAGAAACCAAGAGGAGAAATATCGTTACCTTATGACCCCTCTTCATAGCCATGGAAACCTTGCTTTGAATGGCTTGACATGAGCGCCTCCACGCCCTATCCACGGATCTGGTCTTTAAACGGCGATCAGAGCTCCGAAGCTCCATCAATGGCGGAAGAAGCTCTCTCCTTCCGCGTAGTCCGTACGGACAGGTCGCCCAAGTCGTCCAATCACTCACTTTCACTTCACCATTTTCAACAGGACATCAAAGGAGCAAAAATAGAAGTGATATTCTTCTTCTTGCAGCGCAGCGGTTCGCTCCCCTACAACGCGAGTGGCCTGGATGGCGAGTGTTCTAGGTTATGCACATGGCCTCATGAAACTTCTTCTGAGCTTACCGCAGGTACTCCTCGCCTTTGTGCACGACCACTTCAAGCTTGATCACCTTGCCGACGAATATCGCAACTCGAGTGAACTTGTGGAGACGATCTTCTGTGGTGAATTAGCGGGTCTTCAACTCGTATATCCTCTTCTCGGTACCTAGCATCCGCAGAAAGAGCCTTCCTTCACCCTCCAACTGCACATGGTAGTTATCCATCGCGTCGACGTGATTTCAGAGCGGTCCAAGTTCCTTCCTGATCTCAGGTAGGGGCACAACAGAGATATGGGATTGATATCCTAGGAGGTGATGACCCTCGCGGGGTTCCCAACGAGGAAAGCTTATTAGAGCCCCAGTCTCACACGAACTCGCCCCTGACGAATAACTGATCTTTCTGATTGAATTACTCGCCAAGACTAGGAGGATCTTGGTTCATTTTCACGCTGGGCTTCTCCTTAAACATCATCTCATGAGAATACTTCATGTTGATCGAACTCAGAGACATCTGATTGATGACATAAGTTGTGCATGTCATCCCTTCTGCCCAGAAGGACCTAGGAATGGCTTTGGTATGAATCCAACACTTGCAAGTATCCGTCAGATGACAGATCTTCCGCTCTGCTACTCCATTATGTTGTGGAGAATGAGCACAAGTAAGCTCTCTCTAGATTTTGTGCTTCCTTCAGAAGTTAGAGAACTCATTTGAAATGAACTCACCTTCGTTGTTCATTCTCAACTTCTTAATACGCAGGCCAAATTGGCCCTCCACTAACTCCTTGAACTCCACAAACAATTGGAATGTATATGGTTGTTGAAATTTCTCAAGCTGATCAACTGAAAGTTCTGGTATCAAGCAAACACTTTCAGAGCTATCAAACTGATAACTTGATCAAGCGGAAAGCGAGAACTAGGCGCAGGAACACTCCAACCATAAACAGAGCTAAGTAATCAGAGACAAATAAGAGCAAACACAGATCTTCTATTATCAACTATCTTCTTTATAAAGCTTGGTATATATGGCGAGGCATGATTTCGCCAAGTACAAGAGAGAAGCATACAAGTAAAAAGATCAAGCCGGGCGGACTGCCCCTCCCAGACCGCCGAGTCCGCCAAAGCCATTGCTGCACCACTGCACTACGGAGTCCGCCAAATCGCGCGGACTACCCGTTATTCTGCCAAACAACTGCTCTACAAGCCGTCGCTAAACTGAAAGAACAGACCGCCTAGTCCGTCGAGATCGGCGAAAATGTTATTGAACTGCTGAAGAGAAGACTGGTCGGTCACAAGATGCGACCTGCTGCAAACCACAGATTATTACCGCGAGCTCTACTGATCCCTGACCGTAGTCAGAACCAAACCTTTGGCTTCTCAGTGCTAGTCGCACAACCTGCAAACAACAAACCATTTAAGTCCTTCTCAAGTCGCGCGAACTGTAAATCTGAGTCAGCAGCAATTAAACAACCCTCAAATTACTGTTCATTCAGTTACTGTTGATGTGACGGGGGGGTCTTATATATAGGCGCGGAGAGGAGTGTGGTCACCGACCTAGAGGATAGAATCACCGCCTCAGCCCGCAGCTAGCACTGTGCAATCCGCACAGTCCGCAAGGACATAGCTGGAAACAAGCCTTCATGCACCAAGGCATGAAGCCAGTCCATAACCCAACGGACATCACACCTGCCCACATACTCAGCATGCGGACACAGCAGCAGTCCGTCCATACTGCGAACTAAGCGCCAATCCTCCACATGTTCACGACCAACAGGCACAATAGCCCGGTCACCAGCGAACAACAGACTCTGCAATAACCCTGAACTTGCCACAGATTGTGACCAAGTCCAAACATCTTGGCGTGAGCTCAGAGAAAAAAAAAAGGCTCCAGTCCGCAAGCTATCAAACCAGACCGCCAGCAAGCCGCTCCACCAGAGTAGTCTGCATAGAGCAAACTCCACGGACTCAGAGAGAGAGTCCGCCACACCCCTGCGGATAAACCTCTTATCCGTCTGGTTACATAAGGGAACAACCAACACCAATACCGCAACCTTAGACCGCCCATGCCGCAACACTAGTCCGTCGCTGTCCGCCCAGACCGCGACACCAGTCCGCCAGACAGTTCGCCTAGGTCGCGCGGTCTGCTTGATCAACCTCCACTTTCACTACACAAATTTCAACACTCCCCTTTGAAGTGAGAAGTGGTGATCAAGCCCAGCAGTCCCCGTAACCGAGTAAAAAGAACCTTTGGCAACGGCTTCGTGAAGATGTCTGCGATATTTTCCTCACTCTGCACATGCTCCACCATCAGAGATCCCTCCAGCACCTTCTCCCGAATGAAGTGGTGCTCAATCTCGATGTGGTTGGTCCGTGCGTGACAATCAGGATTATTCACCAGCTTCAGGGAACTTTCATTGTCACCGTACAATAGAGTAGGACCACACACTTCTTCATAGACGTTTTCTACTAATCTCCTGAGCCAGATGTCTTCCCGAGCTGCCAAGGCCGAAGCCTTGTATTCTGCTTCTGTAGTAGAGACGGACATTGAGTCTTGCTTCTTGATGCACCAAGAAATACTCCCAGATCCATAATAGAAGACGTAACCGGATGTTGACTTCCGGTTATCTGAATCTCCCCCGTAATCAGCATCCGAGTATCCTTGAAAAACAAACTCTGTGCCTCTCCTATATAGGAGACCCGTGTCAGAAGAAGCCCTCACGTAATTCAGAATATTTCTTGCTGCCATTAGATGAGGCTTGTTGGGTTCCGCCATATATCGACTTACTCTGCCAACTGCATAAGAAATGTCTGGCCTTGTAATCGTCAAGTAGATAAGACTCCCAACCAGAGCCCGAAACACCAGAGGATCTGGTAAAATCCTTCCCTCATCTCGCCGAAGTTTGATGCCTGAATCAAAAGGAGTAGAGCTACTCTTCCCTCATGCATGCCAAATCGTTGAACGATCCGTTCCGCATAAACCTTCTGGGACACGAGTATTCCGCTCTCCCTTCTCTCCACCTCAAGTCCAAGGAAATGGTAGAGTTCGCCCAGATCCTTCATCTTGAATCTGATAGCTAGCTCTGCCCCGAGCCTAGCTACTTCCTCCTTGGAATTTTCCGTGATGATCATATCATTCACGTACAACAGCACCAGAACTAGAAGCTCCCCCTTATTCTTGACGAACAGGCTCGAGTCTAAATTTGAAGCCAAATATCCGCAGAACTGGAGGTATTCTGCAATCTTCCAATACCAGGCTCGAGGAGCCTGCTTCAAGCCATAAAGAGCCTTCCGGAGCTTGTACACGTAGTTCAGATGTTCTTCAGATATGTAATCGAACGGCTGATCCATGAAGATGTCCTTATCGATCTCCCCGTAAAGAAATATGTTCTTTACGTCCAGCTGTCACATCTTCGAGCCCTGGTAAGCCGCCAAAGCTATCACCACTCGTACTGAAGTCATCTTCGCTACAGGACTGAACGTCTCCTCATAGTCCTCGCCGTACTGTTGTGAAAACCCTCGAGCAATTAGGCGAGCCTTGTACCGATCAATGCTTCCATCCGCCTTCTTCTTCAGCTTCTAGACCCACTTGCAAGTAACAGGAGTAACGCCATCCACCTTGGGCACCAACCCAAGTTTCATTCTTCCTGAGGGCAGTCATCTCCTCATCCATGGCATTGTCCCACTCCTTCACTCCAATAGCATCTTCAAATTTTGAAGGCTCCCGCTCATCCAGAGGGACTACAAAGAAACAGGAGACAAAACTCACTATATTCCATTTGCAGTAACGAGCTAGAGGCTTGATGATCCTCTTTGATCTCCGAAGAGGCTGCTCCTGCTCACCACCTCCGCTGCTTCTTCAGGCTCAGCTCCATCTCCAGACAAGCATTGAGCATTGCTCCCCCCTGCTTCCTGAACCAGAAGGCTCTGCCTCAGAGCTTGAAGCAACAAGAGATGCTGGTGAAACATCAAGCTCCTCTTGAACAATTTCAGCAAACACTCCTGCTCTTCATCAACCTTGCTCTCTGATAGCTCAACCGAGCTTCCTCCATACGACGCTAGTTCATCAAAGACTACGTCTCTTGATACAACAAACTTCTTCGTCGCAGGATCCATGCACTTCCATCCCTTCTTCGCTCATCATAGCCTACAAAGACAAATTTCCTTGCCTTGCATCAAGCTTCATCCTTAAGGCATCCGAGATATGCATATAGCAAGTTGAACCAAACACCCGAAGGTGTTCAACACTGGGCTTATCCTTAAACACTATCTCATGAGGAGACTTCATGTTGATCAGACTCAGAGGCATCTGATTGATGACGTAAGTTGCGCAGGTCATTCCTTCCGCCCAAAAGGACCTGGGAATGTCCTTTGCATTAAGCCAACACTTGCAGGTTTTTGTCAGATGACGGATCTTCCACTCCGCTACTCCGTTTTGTTGTTGAGTATGAGCACAAGTAAGCTCTCTCTGAATCCCGTGCTTCCTGCAGAAGTTAGAGAATTCAGAAGAGACAAACTCACCACCATTGTCTAATCTAAACTTCTTGATTCGCAGGCCAAGCCGGCCCTCCACCAGCTCCTTGAACTCCACAAACAGATGGAAAGCTCCTGACTTCTCCTTCAAGAAATACACTCAAGTGTATCTTGAGTAATCATCAATCAGAATAAACATGTATTTGCTCCCACCAAGGCTAGCAGTGACGGTTGGCCCCATCAGATCACCATGGATGCATTCCAAAGGTGCCTTGCTCCTTGTTTGAGATTTGTCAAATGGAAGGCGATGAGCCTTGCTGAACTGACACCCTGCACAAACATGGTAATCGCCAAAGGATGATAGCTTAGGCAAGCCTTTCACAAGGCTCCTGCTTGCCATAGCTTTCAGATTATCCATCCTACATGCCCCAGCCTCTCATGTCAGATAGTCACGCTATCGTTGGCCCTCATCTGATCAACATAAGAGCTTGTTGATAAACACAAAAGTTTCTTACTCTTCTCCCTACATGAGCAACATCAGCCTTCACCGCTGATACGTTGTGGAGAAATTTCACTTCTATTGGACCAAACAGAACGTGAAAGCCCGCGTCAACTGCATGGTCACTGAGAAAAGGTTCTTCTTCATGCCAGGTACGTGATACACACTCCTTAACGTGAGCGGACCCTGATCACTCTTCAGAGAAACTACACCCTCCTTCTCTTTAGTATGAACAGAGTCATCAACTATAATGATAGCTTCGTTACCTGAGAATGTCTGTAGCGAAGAGAACTTCGACTCGTCTCCAGTGAGGTGATGACCACACCTCAAGTTGACTATCCAGTCATCTTGGTAGTCCATGATAGAAAGAGCACGAACACATATACTTATAAGAAAAGCTCCTCCCCACCCGGTCTCCTCAGCACTAGAAACAACTCCTTCCTTGTCTACAACATGCCCAGGTTGCAGCTTGACCATGCAGTCACACTTGAAGTGGCCTGACTGATTACACCTGTAACACTTCAACTCCCTCTTCCAGTTCTTCTTAGGAGCAATGCTCCTCTCTTGCTGATAGGAAGTAGAAGGCCCATCCTCAGCAGCAGACTTCTTCTTCTCTCATCTCTTCTTCTTCTTCTTCTCAGTGAAGAGAGCTTCACTACCTCCTTCAGAGATAGTCACCCGGCCATCTGCCTAGCCAAGCTCTCCTGTGATGCTAGCATCTTTTTCAGCTCCAGTAAAGATGGCTGAGTCACCCATCCTTGTATAGAAGTCACAAAGGCTACATACTCCTTCTGCAAACCTCGTGCTATGTGCTTCTTCAACTTAGCTTCAGAAATGGGCTCATCAGGTTCCAATGCTGAAATTTCAGCACACATGTTCTTCATCTTGAGGAAGAACTTCGAGACGGACAGATCTCCTTGAGTTGACTTAGTCAACTAATTCTCTAAGAACTGTAGCCTTGCTACATTCTTCCGTTGAACAAACCATCAATGGTTGTTCATATCTCAGCAGCAAACTCACATCCTAAGATGTGATCAAAGAGCTCAGGTGAGACAGCCCGCTTAAGAGCAAACTATGCCTTTGCATTAGTCCTCCTCCAAGCTCTCACATGTTCAGCAGATCCAGTAGCAACAGTAACTTCTTGCATGCCGTCACAACCGACGACCTCCCATAGCTCCTACCAATAAGATAGCTCTTCATACACGACTTCCACTTCTTGAAGTTAGTCACTATAAGAAGCTCAATACTAAGACCCCTTGCAAAAGCTCCTTCCATTGCAACACCGATGATCTACTAGCTTCGAGAAGCGCTGAGCACAACTAAGGGTTATCACTGCTCAAGCCACTGTTCCCTCTGATACCATGTTGAAATTTCTCAAGCTGATCAACTGATAGTTCTGGTATCAAGCAAACACTTCTAGAGCTATCAAGCTGATCACTTGATCAAGCAGAAGCGAGAACTAGGCGCAAGAACACTCCAATCATAAACAGAGCTAAGTAATCAGAGACAAAGGAGAGCAAACACAGATCTTGTATTATCAACTATCTTCTTTATAAAAGTTGGTATACATGACGAGACATGATTTCGCCAAGTACAAAAGAGAAGCATACAAGCAACAAGATCAAGCCAGGCGGACTGCCCCTCCTAGACCACCAAGTCTGCCAAAGCTATCGCTGCACCACTATACTACGGAGTCTGCCAAACCGCGCGTACTACTAGTTATTCTGTCGAACAACTGCTCTACAAGCCTCCGCCGAACTGAAAGAACAGACAGCCTAGTTCGTCGAGATCGGCGAATAGGTTATTGAAATACTGAAGAGAAGACTGGCCGGTCAGAATATGTGACCTGCTGCAAACAGCCGATTATTAACCGCGAGCTCCATTGATCCTTGACTGCAGTCAGAACCAAACCTCTGGCTTCTCAATGCTAGCCGCACAACCTGCAAACAACAAACTAGTTAAGTCCTTCTCAACCCGCGCGAACTGCAAATCTGAGTCCGCAGCAATTAAATAGCCCTCAACTTACTGTTCATTCAGTTACTGTTGATGTGACGGGGGGGGGGTCTTATTTATAGGTGTGGAGAGGAGTGTGGTCGCCGACCTAAAGGATAGAATCACCGCCCCAGCTCGCAACTAGCACTGCGCAATCCGCACATTACGCAAGGACATGACTGGAAATAAGCCTTCATGCACCAAGACATAAAGCTAGTTCGCAACCCAGCAGACATCGCACCCGCCCACATACTCAGCATGCAGCCACATCAGCAGTCTGCCCATACTGCGAACTAAGCACCAGTCTGCCACATGTCCACAACCAACAGACACAATAGTCTGGTCACAAGCGGACATCGGACTCTGCGATAACCCTGAACTTGCCACAGACTGTGACTAAGTCCAAACATCCTAGCGCGAGCTCAGCAAAAAAAAGGCTCCAGTCCGCCAGCTCTCAAACCAGACAGTCAGCAAGCCACTCCACCAGAGTAGTCCGCGTAGTGAAAACTTCGCGGACTCAGAGAGAGTCCGCCACACCCCCGCGGATAAACCTCCTATCCGCCTGATTACATCAGGGAACAACCAACACCAAGACCGTAACCTCAGACCGCTCATGCCGCAACACCAATCCGCCACTGTCCGCCCAGAGCGCGACACAGTCTGCTAGACAGTCCGCCCAGGCCGTGCGGTCTGCTTGATAGGCCTCCACTTTCACTTCACAAATTTCAACGATGACTTCTCCTTCATGAAGTACACCCAAATGTACCTCGTGTAGTCATCAATCAGCACCAACATGTATCTGTTTCTCCAAGATTGGCAGTGACAGTCAGTCTCATCAGATTATCATGGATGGACTCCAATGGCGTTTTACACCCAATTTGCGACTTGTCAAATGGAAGGCGATGAGCCTTTTCATATTGACACCCTACACAGACATGACCGACACCGAAGGATGATAACCTAGGGAAGCCTTTCACAAGGCTCCTTACCGTCATGGTTTTTAACTTTTCCATCCCGATGTGTCTCAGTCTTTCATGCTAGATAGTTGTACTATCATTGTCCCTCACCCGATCAATATAAGAATTTATTGATAACACAAACAAGTCCTTTATCCTTCTCCCTATATGAGCAATGTTAGTCTTCACTACTAACATGTTATGGAGAAACTTCACTTCTGTCGAGCCAAACAGAACGTGATAACCCTCGTCCACCGCATTGGTCACAAAGAAGAGGTTTTTCTTCATGCCCGGAATGTGATACACTCCTCAAGGTGAGTGGACCCTTATCACTACCCAAAGAAATGATACCCTCCTTCTCGACTGCATGAACAGTATCATCAGTAGTAATGATAGTTTCATTACCTAAGAACATTCGCAGAGAGATGAACTTCGACTCATCTCTGATGAGCTGATGACCGTACCCTGAGTCCACGATACAGTCATCTTGGTAGTCGATAGTGGACAAAGAACGAACACACGTGCCCGTCAAAAAAGCATTCCCCATCCTGCCTCCTCAACACTAGAACCAGTTCCTTCTTTATCTGCAACGTACCCTAGCTGCAGCTTGACCTTGTAGTCCTTCTTGAAGTGACTCAACTGGTTACATCTGTAACACTTTAGCCCTTCCTTCTTCTTCCAATCCCGCTTAGGAGCATAGATCCTCTCTTGCTGATATGAAGTAGAAGGACCATTACCGGCAGCCGACTTCTTCTTCTTCTTGTCTCATCTCTTCTTATTTCCTGAGAAAAGTACCTCACTACCTCCTTCAGAGATAGTGACTCTAGCCATTTGTCTAACTAAGCTCTCCTGCGAAGTCAGTAGGTTCTCCAGCTCTATAAAAGACGACTAAGTGGCCCAGTCTTGAACAAAAGTGACAAAGGCCACATACTCCTTCCGCAATCCGTAGATTATGTGTATCTTGAGCTTCGCTTCCGAAATAGGCTCATCAGGGTCCAATGTTGAAATCTCAGCGCACAAGTTCTTCATCTTCAGGAAGAACGTTGAGATGGACAAATCTCCTTAAGTGACTCTCACCAACTCATTCTCCAAGAAATGTAGTCGTATACATTCTTTATATTGAACAACCCATCTAAGGGAAGTCCAAATTTCCGCAGCCGACCTACATTCAATGATTTGGTCGAAGAGTTCCGGTGATATAGCCGCTTGAGAGTAAACTTCGCCTTCGCCTTTGTCTTCCTCCATGATCTCACCACATCAGCATTTCCAGCGGCAACAGTAACCTCTTGCCTCTCGTCCTCGCAGACGACCTCCCAAAGGTCCTCGGCTAGAAGATAACTCCATACATGACCTCCACTTCTTGAAGTTGGTCGATATTAGGAGCTCGATTTCAAGACCTCTTGTGAATCCACCTTCCATTGCACTAACACTGGTCTACTAAACTTCCAGAAGCAAAAAAGCAAGTCTGTCGGTTGATCACTGCTCAAACCTTTGTTCCCTTTAATACAATGTCAAAATTTGTGAACCGCGAAAAATAAGAAACCAGGCACAAGAACACTCAACCTATCCGAGTCAAGTAAACCAGTACGAACAGAAGAGCAAACAAATCTTGTACTATCAAAAATCTTTACAAGGCGAGGCATACATGGCGAGACATGATTCACTGATATACCCGAAGGAAGCAAAAAATACAAGGCAAATAACAAGCCCAATGATTAGAAATAGTAACCTCCGACTCTTACTGAGTTGAACAAGGAGTCTGGTGTATCCGTCAGGTCGTCAAACCGCAACCTAACTGCGTGGACACACCGTTATTCCAAGCTGAAGACTCTATCAGCAAATCTGCAAGCCGCCTAACCGCGAGGTCGCCTAGCCGCGAGATCACCGCGAATAGTGCTGCCAAAGTGAACAAACTGCCATAAGCAGACAACCTTATTGAACTAGGAAAGAGTTGTAGAAGAGAAGACTGCCTAGCCACAACACGTGACATACTGCTAACCGCCGATTGTAACCACAGAGTCCGCACTGATCCCTGTCTGAAATCAGAATCAAGTCCCTGGCTTCTCAGCGCTGTCCGCACAATATGCACAGCAAAAAAACGGTCAACTCTTCAAATCGCGCGGATAGAAAACATGTCTGCAACAACCACCCGACCTTACTTACTGTTCATTCTGTTCTAAAGTTGATATGACAGGGGGTCCTATTTATAGGCGTAAAGAGGAGTGTGATCACCGTTTTAGCCGATATGATCACCACCATATCTCGCGACGAGTGCTAAGATTATCTGCATAGAGCGGACACAAAGTCAGTCCACTTTGTCGCCGCGACTAGGCCGGACAGTTAGTCCGCCAAGGTCGCACCACCGAGGCTGAATACAAAGCCTATCTGCCTTGTCACCACACAGCCAGGACAGTACTTGATCGCTACCCAGCAGACACTGCGGATACCGCCACCAGTCCGCAACATCCTGCGGACACTTCTCAATCCCGCACACTCCTTGCCCGCAACTATACAAGTTGTCAAGTTCGGCGGATAGAAAAGCAGTTTGCTCTGATCGAACAAAACTGCGGACTGAGCACAACTGGACTTGGTTCAAATTCATACCAAGTCCACACCACCAGGAGTCAATATCACGGACTCCAATCCGGCGAACTCAAGATCCAGTTCGCACAACCAAGCGAACTATAAATCTAGTTCGCACAACCCGGAGAACTCCACGGTTAACACCAACCACACCACCAGAGCAAGTCCAAGGCACAAGCTTAAGCTAAACTTGCGAGTACCATAAGAGCCTGCAACCCGAACTCAGCGATCTTCATTCGAGTCCGCAACATGCCGTACTCGGCGAACTCTGCGGATAACCATCCTATCCGTCGGTTATCTTCTGGGAACAAACCAACTACAGAACCACTAGCCGAGCTGGCTAGTCACCAATCATGTCTGTACAGTCCGCGCGGTCTGACCACTGAGACCTCCAATACTGTCCTCATAGTCCCCACGGACAGTCCGCCCAGGCTGACACTTTCACTTCAAAAAATTCAATAATCCGCGGCGAACAACCATATGCATGAGCTCTAGAGAACGCATTTGAGTGCACATGCTCTCATAGGCGAGCTTATGCATGGACATGTTGTCGTAGGTCCTTGCGTCCTTGCGCCCGTAGATCCCGAAGCCGAGGGCAAAGGAATACCCGCTTAGGGTTCGACGCTTTGACCATGAGGGAAGGAGCGATGAGACCGAGATCATGTTGGCCTTCTCGTCCCACAACACAATCGTCTGGTTGACACCTTCCCTCCAAGGTTGAAGTTGTGCTGCGCACTCGGCGGCTCCTCCTTGCGAACCGCATACTCCGCCCCGACATGATACGTGGGGGCATTGCCCTCGCCCCGACCCACCTTCGGAAGGGCCCTCTAGACCTGCTTACCCATGGCACCCTACCTCAGCTTGCATGCACCGATGCTCATGCTCAGAATGGCACCGTTGAAAGGAAACATCGCCACATCATTGAGACGGCTCGCACCCTTCTTATCTCCTCCCACGTTCCTCCTCATTTTTGGGCTGAGGTTGTTTCCACCACTGTCTATCTTATTAACCTATAACCTTCCACTTTTCTTCAAGTACAGAGTCCAATGCTTGGTGGGAAAGAAGAGTACAATGCTTGCTTTCTTCTTTCACATCTGGGTATGGGGGTTTTCAAATTTGATGATATCATAAGATTACTGCATGCATTTGCTCTTTCTATTAGATAGTTGTTGGTAGGATTTTTGTGAAGGGGGTCTAGGAAGTCTTTGGATATCCTATTATAACAACAACACTCAAGCCTTTATCCCAGTATAGTGGGGTCGGCTATATGTATCGTTTGTCGCCATTGTGCCCTATTCTTTGTCATAATCTCACTAATGCCTAAGTGCATCATGTCTTTCATTACAATTTCATTCCAAGTCTTTATTAGTCTACCACTCCCTCATTTAACATGCCTAGTGACTAAACTTTCACAACGCCTAACAACTACCTCAAATGGTCTCCTTTGTACTCAAGATAGCAGAAAAATACTATGCTAGACTCTCACAACGCCTACTAAGTCTTTGGATATCATTAAGACTGCTCGCACCCTTCTTATCTCCTCCCACGTTCCTCCTCATTTTTGGACTGAGGTTAATTCCACTACTGTCTATCTTATTAACCTATAACCTTCCACTTTTCTTCAAGTACAGAGTCCAATGCTTGGTGGGAAAGAAGAGTACAATGCTTGTTTTCTTCTTTCACATCTGGGTATGGCGGTTTTCAAATTTGATGATATCATAAGATTACTGCATGCATTTGCTCTTTCTATTAGATAGTTGTTGGTAGGATTTTTGTGAAGGGGGTCTAGGAAGTCTTTGGATATCCTATTATAACAACAACACTCAAGCCTTTATCCCAGAATAGTGGGGTCGGCTATATGTATCCTTTGTCGCCATTGTGCCCTATCCTTTGTCATAATCTCACTAATGTCTAAGTACGTCATGTCTTTCATTACAATTTCATTCCAAGTCTTTATTCGTATACCCCTCCCTCTTTTAACATGCATGCCTAGTGGCTAGACTCTCACAACGCCTAACAGCTGCCTCCAATAGTCTCCTTTGTACTCAAGATAGCAGAAAAATACTATGCTAGACTCTCACAATGCCTAACAAGTCTTTGGATGTTATATCTGAACAAAATCAAATGATGGATTCCCAAATATACATAAGAGAGGCCGGGGGCGGGCGCCCGCCGTTGTGGGCGGGCGGGCACCCGCCGTTGTGGGCAGGCAGGCGAAGCCCGCATGGTCGAGCGCCTATTGTCGGCAGGCGAAGCCCGCCTCCACAAGTCAGGCACTGTGGGGCACGGGGGGCCTCCTATCACTCGTATTTATAAATTGATTTGTAGCAGCAGCAGGTTGCCATACGGTTATTCTAGCATAGTATTTTTCTGCCATCCTAAGTTTCTAACATCAATGGTTGTTTTTTTTTTTGAAAACCTTGAGCCAATATATTTATAAAATAATAATAATAATAATGCAAATCTGTTCTAATACCCTGGAACCAGGGACGGTTTTCATACCCACTGCATTCACGACTGCCGAGACCGCATCAAACAGAGCCTTAATCAATCCTTGTATGCGAAATGAGACTTCAAATAAATTTGTGATGACCGCCAACCTCCATTAAATTGGCTAATGTCAGGCAGCCTCGGCCGCCTCATCCCAGAAGAGAATGCTAAGGAAGATCTAAAAGTGAAATCGCATTGGATTGGCTCAACTTCCAGCATGTCACCTCAAAAAAGTGTGATAGATTGATGTGAGCTAAAACAAACGGATGGACCCTTATACTCTAAAAATCAATACCAACGAAAGCAATTAAATGAAATGCTTTTGCCGTATTCAAAATAACACCAACCCAATATTTCACTAAGAAAATATGATAAGTTAACCAACCAACAAAACTACTTTCCAAAAAGAAATTATTGTTGCATCAAAACATATAAATGTTAGTTAATCTGACTAACTTCACAGTTAAATAATTGAAAAAAATAGATTACTATTCAGAAATACACAATGAATGCTGAGATTAAGCATTAGATTTCTGATAGTAGATCCATGATCAAAAATAAAGAAATGAAACAAAAGACACAGTATAACTCAAGCGGCTGGGCATGATGATCACAACTGCTCGGGAAGGCATCATCACCGTCTTCCTTCCACCATTTTCGGCATTGTTCTTGCTTGACGCACCATTGACTGATAAATCCAAAAATATGCAAAGTGTTTCACATGATTGGATATAAAAATGACCGAGTTAGTTGCAAAGAGTGTTTGGCATGACATTATTCTGCAAAGAGTGTTTGACATGACTAAACTGAAACAATAACAGTTAGAACTACGGAATAAAAAAAACGACACAGGCTGTGAACAAAATGACCATGCGTCCGTTCTATGATTCTATCACAAGCGATGAGTCTCTTTCTTACCAGATTCATTTTGGTACAAAAAAAGGCAGATATATATGAAAAGACACATCATTCAGGGGGCTCGATCGAATGGAGAGGTGTTTTCATAGCAACATCCCAGACAGCTGCAATGGCATCCTTGGGCTTCCGAAAAATACAAATTATTTTGCAAGGATTTTAGGGCTCGCCTTGTTACACACTCCTTCAAATTTCCAGCGAGAAACTGTCGGATCGTACAAAAATAAATTGAATTAGAAAAGGAAATACCGCAGCGGCTGATTTGAATACTTGTATTTACAAATCATGTTTTGAAATCGTCAAATGTGAAGGAAATTTTGACGAGGTTTATGGAGTTCAAATTCAATCTCTAGAGTTCAACTACATCTTCGAATAAACTCACTTGCGCAAAAGCCTCGTATGACCTTGCAGCAATTCCCGCTTATAGTGGCAATCTCCACTTAAATAGTTAGCCCTGATCTGCATAATTCCAACACAAAATCTCAAATTTTTAACTAAAAACATGGCAAAGGTTTAAAAATAAGTAAAAAGCTGAACACAAGACAAATAAAATAGCCATGGATTTACCTCAGAGCAAGCATGACGAGCACAGTTTTTCCAACCCATGTTTTTGGCACGGCAATCCTCATACGCATGAACAAGTTCTTCGTGTATCAAAACTCTGAAATGATGAAAATAACATTAGCTCCATCCTTGCAAGAAATAATCTACAATATAGATGCCCATCAAGGAGCTAATACTTACCACATAATTTCAAGGGAAATAATTCCAAATTGGTCTTTTATATTACTTGAACGACGCATCGGGGTTTGGTGTGAGCGCAGTCCTAATTCAACAGTCTCTCACCCAATTGCAAAAATGTATAAATATGTTGAAATTAGTTTACAAAATTCCATTTGGTTTCTCAGGTTATGATTTATTTTTGGAGAAGCTAAAAGGAGCATGCATGCATAGTTATATTGCGGGAAACTCCTACTTAGAATTATTTTGTTATGTTATTTTGCAGGATCAAACTCCTACTTGACTTATTTTGTTGATGCTAGGAGCATAGTAATTTTTGGGGGGATAAAATGACTTATTTTGTGAACATATGTCATTATGATTAATTTTTTGGGATATTCGGACTTATTATGAAGTTCTGTTTATAATTTGCTTATAATTTGCTAATGTCATATTCTATTACTCAACACTTGGTCATACCATATCACCTGTGCACTCACTTTTTGGGATGGCTTCATGTTTGTAATTACCCCAATGTGTGCTCCAATGAAGAAGTATATATCTCTACCATATATAAAGAAATATTGTGGGCATCAAATATAAATTCATTGAGATCATCAGGACCGTCCGATTTGATTACATAAATCATCAGCCATCTGATCTTAATCGCTCCCTCTCTACATTTTTTCGTAGATCTCCTAAACCTAGGAGGGGCGTCCTAAAGTAATATTAAAATTTTGAAAATAGCCACACCCGGTCAGCACGCAAGCTTTGCGAGTCCTTTGAAATGAAGTATCCGCCCGCAAGCCCGCAACACAGACCCGGCCAGCCCGCAAGCCCGCCAAAGAGAAATTAAGAAAGGCTACCGCCAGCTTGCAAGCCCACCAGCCCATATTATTCAATCTATTCATGCGGAATTTTTAATATATACCCGAATTTTTACTTTTGACAGGTGGTGTGGGACTAAAACAGGCGCGGGTGCACTGTTCACCAACCTGTTTTAATATTATTATAAAAGTTTTTATATATATTATATTTTAAAAATAAATGTTTTGTTATAAAACACACGGGTGAACAGTGCTCGCGCGCACTGTTCACCTTATATATTTAAATTTATTAATTTTTTTATTTAAATGTTTTATTATATTTAATATTTTATTTTTAAAATAATTGTTTTATTATATTTAATCTCACTTTTATTTTTAAATTAATTATAAAAAACAGACTGTTGCGTACTGTGACGAAGCCCCCCAGTCGGGTACTGTGGCGCGTAGCCATCGGGGAAAGTCGGGCGAATCCCGACGGGGTCGGGCGAATCCCGACGGGGTCGGGCGAAGCCCGACGGGGGCGGGCGAAGCCCGACGGGGGCGGGCGAAGCCCGACGGGGGCGGGCGAAGCCCGACGGGGGGCGGGCGAAGCCCGACGGGGGGCGGGCGAAGCCCGACGTCGCCAGCCGGGTACTGTGGCGCGTAGCCATCGGGCCGGAGGCCCGTGCCTGTCACTCGTATATATATATATATATATATATATATATATATATATATATATATATATATATATATATATATATATATATATATATATATATATATATATATATATATATATATATATATATATATATATATAATTACCCAAACCTCCCTTATAAACTAGCATAGCCTCTTATGTTAAAAATTACAAAAAAACTCCCAGTTTTCATTTCATTACAAAAACCTTTCCTGGTCATTTCATTTCATTGCATCCATGAAGAAAAATACCTCCTGGACACTGTTCATCGAGGGGGGTGTTTTTGTGCATGAATGTTATGAAATTAAAACTTGAGGTTTTTATAATGAAATGAAAACTTTAGAGGAAGTTTTTGTAATTTTGAAAATAAGAGGGGTGCTGGCAGTAATTTAGCAAAGTTAGAGGGGAGGTCCCGGTAAATGACCATATATATATATATATATATATATATATATATATATATATATATATATATATATATATATATATATATATATATATATATATATATATATATATATATATATAAGGACATATCATATATAAGCTGAAGCTTTTTTAAGCCTTAAAAAGTTTGAGCTGATTCTCCCACAATATATGTCGGAATTAGACAAATAATATATGCATTTTGTAGTCAAGAACGAGATCTACAACTTTCATGTTGAACATTCTTTCAAAATTTGCACGATTTGACCGGAATCTTGACCGAAATGTTCCTGACTCGAAATGAATATAATAATAATAAATTTCAAAATTCGAGTCAGCAACCTTTCGGGCAAGATTCCGGCTAAATCGTGCAAATTTTGGAAAAATGTACAACATGAAAGTTGTAGATCTCGTTTTTGGCAACAAAATGCAAATATTATTTGTCTAATTTCGACATGTATTGTGGGAGAACCAACTCAAGCTTTTTTAGGATTAAAAAAGCTTGAGCTTATATATTTCAAACTCATATATATATATTTATATATATACCCTTATATATATATACCCTTATATATATAAGGGTTATATGTATATAAGCTATATGCTTATATACATATATAAGCTATTATGTGATTGATTAGACATGGTCTTTACTTTATTAATAAAAAAATATGATGCATTTGCTTTATTTAAAAAAATTGAATGATGACATTACTATTTTTTCTTGGACTTTTGAAAAGTTGCATCTTTCACGCTGTTCAATAAGCTGCATAAAGGTAAAAGTTGAGAGATTTTGGGAGACCTGCATGCTTGACAAAATCTATTAATTTATTATAATTAATTTTGGCAAAATAATAGGCCAATAATATAAGATAGGATCGCAAGTTGTTTCGGGAGACGGTATGAAAATTTTATTGGGCGTTGTTAACCGTACCGTAGTTTTGGCTAGTCATAGCACTTTTTCGCGCCTTTTGAAAATACGTCTTGTATATGCATTTTTAGGAAAAGTGTTCAGCACGAAAGTTGTAAATCTCGACGAGATCTATAATTTTCGTGCTAAACACTTTTCCTAAAAATGCATGTACAAGGCGTATTTCCAAAAGGCGAGAAATCTGGGCGTATTTCCAAAACACGCCTTGTACATGCATTTTTAGGAAAAATGTTCAACACGAAAGTTGTAGATCTCGTCGAGATCTACAACTTTCGTGTTGAACACATTTCCTAAAAATGCATGTACAAGGCGTATTTTCAAAAGGGGCGAAAAAGTGCGGTGTAACTAACCAAAACTGCGGTGCGGTTAACATCGCCCATTTTATTTTATAAACAAGGGACCTGACGGACTATAATAAGTACAATAAATCATAGGTTCGTAATGTCATCATTCAATTTTTTTAAATAAAGCAAAGACGTCATATTTATTTATTAATAAAGCAAATGTATGTTTAATCAATCACATAATAGCTTATATATGTATATAAGCATATAGCTTATATATGTATATAAGCAATGTATATAACCCTATATATATATATATATATATATATATATATATATATATATATATATATATATATATCTTAAAATCTGTAATGAAATCATTTTGAGATTAATTTGAAGTGATTTTCATAGTTCAGGGACTTATTTGATTCATTTATAAGTTTAGGGATTGATTTGAAAAATGACCTAAAGTTTAGGGATCGATTTGTAAATTTTGTCATGCACTTTTTTGTAGCGGTTACCCCAGCACGCAACTCGAAAGGATGATGACTGGCACCTCCAACATTCATCTCGAAAGGATTTGGCCTCAACCGATCTGCAGATCATGCACCATATTCAAGTTAAGCAGGCAGCGAGGGAACTTCTTAGGGGGTCAAACATTCCAAGATTACTCCAGTCAGAGCACTCTTAAATGTGAAGTTTCTCCACTTCTTATCACCAAATGAGCTGATATGTATATTTTATAAAACCACTGCTACACATCACTGGGGAACGGGGGAGGGTGTAAAGTGAAGACGATGCACTTTATGATGCAGTGCAGTCATCCCATGGCTGCGAGTGCAGCACATCTCGCGTAGATGCGTGCATTTCTCAGATTTCGATGTGATGCACTCGCAGTCGTTGGATTGTGCACTGCACCGTAAAGTATAGCATACCCCCCGAATCCCGCCACTGGTTCCACTGCCCGTCGAATGGGTCAGTATCACGCCTCCTCTACATAGAAAACTTCGACCACTCCAAAGCTCCTCTTCCTTCGAAAGAGCCGACTCTGCAACTCACCATCGGCAGCTCCTCCTTAACGTCTTCCTCCTCGCCAACTCCTACTTCAACGCTAAGGTAATCGATCAATACTCTTCAGCAGTCTTCTTTTCTCCACCTCTTCTTTGCGATTTTTTGCCAGTTGTGATTTGCGGTTTTATTTCATTTCGCCACCGCTCTCTTTCTGGATCACGGCGTATCTCCAGTTATTTCATTTCTCCAACACTCTCCACATCTGCTACTATTTCTGACTGTCATTCGACCTTTTTTTGATATTAATCCCACCTCAATAGTTTTGGTTTGGCAATGAGAGGATTCTAATCTTCTCTAAATTTTTTTTCTGATATACAAATTAGATTGGTTACATTCCAGATAATGAAATTTTCTTTCTCTTTTTATACGTTCTCTATAGATTTATTCCATACACCGAACTTATTGAAAACAGAAATCGAAAAATTGGATCCATAGTTATTGATCTAAAAACCATTTCTGATTCTTACTCACTTACCTTAATAACATTGACACTTATTCTTAGTGATGCTATTGACAAATATTCTCAGTGATGCTCTCCTCCCTCCGTAATCGGAGGCAACCCTGCGCTCCAAATTCTTGCTGGTAAAATGAACCCCTCTCAACTATGATTATTTTTTGTACTGTATTGTGATTACTTTGCACTTTTTTGTGTTTTTTTTCCACTTTCTTTAATACCGTTGAGAACCTCACCTCAAAAGCCGAATCAATACGGTTGGGAAACTCCATTCACCACTTGACTGGTGAAAATAAGTCCACCCCAAACAGAGCCTTAGGTTCGGAATCTCCATTCATTCCTGCAAAGTGTTTCCTTCGGAGCACAATGAATGAATGCATGTCATGTATCTTATTACATAAATCTCATATCTTAAGGCATGTGAACATGAGAAAGTTGGTTCAAAAGAGCTTGGAATGAATCCTTTGTAATTTAAAAAAAAAAATCAAATTCCAAAAGCATAATCTAAATTCCATTTAATAGGCATACACTTAATAGTATTGGTGATGTCTATGTACAGTTTTATTGCAGATTTTGTTGTGCAAAAGAAAGAGTTATTGGTTTTTTGCACAGCTTGATATCTTCCTAGTTGATATTGGTCACAAGTTCAATTTCCATCCTTGGAAGCAAATGTCCATTCATATGCCCCCATCACTTGTGTGCCACTGCTTCACGTTTTATCATTCTACGGACGTTGCGGGTCATCACCACCCATGGGAAAATGTCCTAAAATTAAAACTATGATTTCATCATGATGGGGGTGGGTCCCCATGAAATTTCTAAGCCGAGACGATTCAAGTAAAAGTGAGCCTAACTAGTCCAACGGCCCTTTATGCCGTCGGCGACCTCCGCCACCTCCGGCTGCCGTCACCGCCTCCAGGCACCTTGCCTAGGCCGTCCGAACTGCTCGGGGGGAAGGGGGGCACTACTGTCATTTCCGCAAAAATGGTGATTCGCGCGATCGAAACACAACGACGTCATTCACCAGCACAAATCACTCCCCGACGTAATTACTGACGCACCCCTCCAAAAAATTATAAATAGGCCCCTCAAACCTTCATTTCAAGCCAAGCAACTTCAGAGGCAATAGAGAGCTCTAAGGTTTTCCGGCGAGATCGTGGACTTAGGACGATTCTCCGCTCAGAAATTCGCTCTGCTCTTCTCATTATGCTACGGTTCCCTCATCCCTCAAGTGTCATCAAACGCATCCGCGAGAACGCACCCATCTAGGTTCCGCATCAACGAGAGCGTTACCTCCAGGCTTCTCCATGTGCTATGGTTCCTTCACGCTTCATGTGACGTCAACCGCCTCTGCGAGAGCGCTCCCACTAAGGTTCTGCGAGCTTAGTATCGTCTCAAGGCTGGAGTGTTTCCTACGAGGCTCCAAAGACATAGTTGTTTTTCCTCATTTACCGTACTTGTAATGGAGTAGTGACCTGTTATCCTCCAAGATTGAACCAATCTTTGTAACACTCCAAGAAACTAGTGGATTTTAGCTCGACACAGTTCCAGTCATGTGGTTTTTCACCATTTCCGAATTTTCCACGTCAAAAATGTAGCTTGTCGCCCAAAAGGACCTCAAACCAGCAACAATGCAATGGAAGACCTAACATTTACGTCAGTCTCCGCGAAGCACCGCAGGGCTGGGGGGGGATCTTAGGCATGAAGGTGAAGACGATTGTCGGGCTCCCCGCCTTGGCCGCATAGGTCTTCACCATAACTCGAAGCGAAAGGGGCATCCCGACAAAAGGACACGCAAAGATTGCACCATTCGCTTCAGGGATGAAGACATGGTGGGAGTGCGCAAGCCGCATCGAGATCCCCTAGTCATCAACGCAGGAATAGGAGAGCCCTGCTTAAAGGTCAAGAGGATCCTCGTCGACAACTAATGCTCAGCAGACGTCCTGTTCATGACTGCGATCCAGAAGATGGGGCTCCGCGAAGAGTCTCTCAATCCGGCGGGCGAGCCCGTCTTCAGATTTAACTACCGGCCGGTCTCCGTGCATGACATGGTCTCCCTCTCGGTGACCGTGGGAGAATACCTGAGGCAAGCAACTCACCATATCCAGTTCCTGGTTGTGGAATGTGAATCCGCCTACAACGCCATCTTCGGTAGCCCCTGCAAGGTGCGTTCGGGACAATTCCCTCCATACCCCATATGGCGATGAAATTCCTAACACCCGATGGTATAGGCACTCTCCGGGGGATCAAGAAATGACACAAATCTGCTAGCTCAACCAAGCCCAACCGTTGCAGAAGGCGGCTTAGTCCATCAAAAGCTTCAATTTGCAGCACGAAACCTCAATACAGAGGGTCACTCTAGTTGAAGGCCTAATCGAGATCCCACTCTGTGAGAGGGATCCTACCTGCACAGTGTTACTCCGATCAGTCTTATCCTCGATAGATCAAGGGGAGTACATGAACTTTTTATGCGTCAACCAAGACGTATTCATTTGGAGCCCTGAGGACGTGCCCAGGGTCAACCCGCAAGTCATCACCCACTCGTTAAGCCTCAACTCAACATGCAATCCGTTTATCCAGAAAAAGTGCAACTTCACGCCAGAAAGGCTCCGCGCCATCGAGGAGGAGGTAGACAAGCCCTTGGCTGCGCGATTCGTCCTGGTAGCAACCTACCCCTCTTGGCTCGCCAACGCGGTCATAGTAAAAAAGGTTTCGGAGAAGTGGAGGATGTGTGTCGAATATAACAACTTCAACTAAGCCTATCCAAAGGATAGCTTCCCCCTTCCCCGCATCGATCAGCTCGTGGACGTGACCGCCAGACACGAACTTCTCAGCTTCATGGAAGCCTACACGGGATATATTCAAATCCGGATGAACCCAACAGACGAAGAGAACACCACTTCTCGCCAAACAAACTCGGGATCCCCTGGTGCACTTTGAGGTAGGGATCCACCTGCCCCTGTGGTCAGAGGTGCGCCAGGCTCTCTGGTACTTCGGAGTTGTTCGCGCTCAACTCAACCCTAACTCCATCGTCCTATTCAGATGCATAATGCCCCATCTTATTACGGTTAAAACAACGGATATGGCTCTTGTCACGGCCACCGTCGTCTTTATTTGGCGCCCCGCCGCGACCTCCCTTGTCGCGCCCTCTGCCGCGACCACGCCCACTCCGACCGCGACTGCTACTGTCTGCAGGGGCATAAGATTTGCCATCCTTCTTCTGCCGCGTATGCCACTCCTCCTGATTGAGCAAGAGCTGGCCATCGCCCCTGCCGTTTCCGCCAGATGTGCGCGGGCGAGTTCGCTCTTCATAAGCCTTAAGCCGCCCCACGACTTCCTCAAATGGCATGGTGTCGAGATCGTAGAATTGTTCGATCCCGACGATCACATTCAGGAAACAATCCGACACTGAATCAAAAAGCTTTTTGATCAATGCGGCATCGTCGAGTGTCGCCCCGAGATTTGCATACCCGACGGACATGACGTTGAGTTTTCCTGCGTACTGGTCCAGGGTCTCTCCATCCTGCATGCGCATGACGTCGAAGTCATTCTTCAACGTTTGTAGCCGCGCGTTCTTGACGCGGTCCGCCCCAATGAACCTTGTCTTGAGACAATCCCAAACCTCTCCATCAGAGGCGAGGTTGCCCAGCTGCGGGTCTACCTTGCGGACCAGGAGGCAATCTCGCGCGAGCAGGAGGCCCATGTTGCCGAGCAGGGGGCCCTTTCTGCTCGGTCGGCGGCCGAGGTGGAGGCGATAAAGGAGCAGAACCACGGTCTCCAAGGCGAGGTCCGTCGGCTGACGGAAGCCCTTTTCCCCCCAGACGGCGTCGAGCCCCCTTTCCCCTACAAGCGGCCCCGGGTCTTCGGTGAGGGGGAGGTCATGGAGCGGCTGCGAGTCAACTCGATTGAGTCTGCCGAATGCCTCCTGGACGCCATGAAAGGATCGGGGATTCTGGCCGAGGGCTGCGAGGAGGTGGCGGTCCGGGATCTTCTGCCAAGCCTTTTCCCGCCGTCCCCGCCCAACGAGAAGGAGGAAAGCTTTGGCTCCCTCTTCGATGGGGCGAAGGGCAAGGAAAAGTCACTCGGGGGCGAGGAGGAGGATCACCATTCAGGAGAGGAGCGCGAGAGCTGACCGGACTCCCCCCTCTCTACTGTATTCATTCTTGTAATCATACCCCCCCCCTTTTTGTAATCTCGCCGAGGCGAGCCTTCCCCCTTTTGAAAACACAATGAAAGAAATTTTCTATCTTCTTTTTACCTTCAGCGCTAGAATGTACGTGAGTTAGGATTCGCGCTCGCCGAGAGGCCCTGAGCGTCGGCAGCGGCCAGACTCGCGAATACTCCGCTTATCCGCGAGGCGACCCTTGCGAGAACGGTCGCCGCGGGCGCCCGCCTATCATTCCGAAAAAATACCCTCTGCCGAGCAGACCCCTACGAGAACGGGCTCGCCTGTGAGGTATAGTTTTCCCTCAACCAGGTGGGGTCAAAAAATCCTTTTTACCAAAAACTAAGGGGGACTGGACCCCTTGAGCTCGCCCCTCTCACTGATGGGATTGCTCGTACACGCTTGTCATGTGTCAACTTTCAGGTTCATCTCCCGGACCGTAACGACATCCATCGTGACCCCCGCCTTTGCTAGATTGGAAGGGGCCTGTCAGTGGGGGACTCGAGACCTATCCCCGGAGCGATAAGACTTAGAGCACTTCCCTCTTCCGGGTGCTACCATCAGGCCAGTCAGCTAGACGGGAGCCTGAGGGCGGGTGTTGAACATCCTCCGGGCTCAGCTCCAGGGTCATAACGACGTCCATCGAGACCCCGACCCTGCCAGCTGATAACTTCACACAATGAAGTTATCTTGTGCGTTAATTTATCTCATTTTGACCAATTTATTTCCAAAATTTCAATTAAAAGCATGTGGAAATGAGTAGATTGTCTTTTGTGCGAGAATTTACGTATTATTAATATTTTAACTTATTTTTATGATAGAGAGCGATGATAAAATCACTTGCATGGTCAAAAGGAATCATAAGCAACATCCAATAAACTATTAAAATCAGTCTGCAGTTCATTTGGAGCAGTTTTTGAGTGCAGGAAGCAGGAAACAGAATTTGTTGCAACAAATAAAAATTTGTTGCAACAAACCTGCGAATTCGAATTTTTAAATTTCGAAAATAATTCAAATTTCGAAGTTTTAAATATGAAAGGAGACTTCCTTTCGTAATTGTTGGAGATCCTTTGAGGCCCCATCACCATATAAAGAGGATTTTTGGATCTTTTCTTATCTTTTTGGTCATTTTGGAGAAAGAGGAGGCCAAGTCTAGGTTTTTTGACGGTGGAGAAGCAGATTCCGGCCACGAGAAAGGGTAGATCTGAACTTTTGAAGTCATGAACTGTAAGATCTTTATAGTTTTGTGTGTTCCTTTTCTCGCTATGAACTAATCTCTCCATGTTGAAACCGGAAAACCGGCCTCTTGTGGAGTTCGACCCTCGGGGAAGGGGTGGCCGCGCACCTACTTCGCTCCTGCAAGAAAATGACAAGAAGAAAGAAGAACTAAGGACTAGACCAAGGGTCCGGCGTGGAGGTCCCACCACACACCCGGAAGATCTTAGAGCGCTTCCCCTCCTTAGCCAAATGCCGGGCTAAGGTACCTCAGAAAGCGCTAGTAGGCCGGAGAATTAGTAAGCGTGCCCTCTGAGGTACCCCTTGGGTCCTATTTATAGGAAAAGATGGCCTGCTAATATACAACCTTCACTGTTTTCGAGGACTACAGGCAAACCAAAAGGGGCCACATAGTAAAAGTATGCCATGGCCGAGGTGGGAGCTGGACCTGAGGGGGCACTCGCTTGGCAGGAGGCCTGACTCGCCTCGCCTTGGGCCTAGGCGGGCAGGTACTCGGCAGACTTGTGCTCGACTACCGCTGAGCTCGGTTTGACCATTGCCGAGCTCGGGCTCGGCACGACGATCGTCGAGCTCCAACAGAAGCCGAACTCGGCACGGGCATCGTCGAGCTTGGCTCGACTATCGTCGAGCTCTGTTCCTGCACCCGAGCTCGGCCTCGGCATGCCGGGCTTCGTTCGGCCATCGCCGAGCTCAGCTCGACTATTGCCGAGCTCGGGCTCGGCATGCTGGGTCCAAGTTGGTCTGAGCCGGCCGGTTCAACCCCTGTCGACCACTCGCGGGATACGGGGTTGTACATAATCCCCGCTCTTTGCGAGGTTGGGACAAGCTCGGAAAGAAACATCCAACCCCATAGGATCCGGCGAGTGCGACAGGGGCAAAAAGGAATCTTCTGGTAGGCCCCACAGGTAGCTATATATACGTACCCCTGCGCATCTGGCTGACCTTTGCCCTTCCCCAAATTCTGATAAGATGCCGCTCCCCAAGGAAGTCTTAGAGCGACTCGCACGTTCCCGCGAGGAGATCGCTGCCCAGGCCGCGGGGCTGACCAACCTTGAGGCCCCTGCTCGCCGTTTTGCCGATTTTGGCTCGGCCAAGCGGGCGAAGCCCCTTCCCCCGGGGGCCGAACCCATTCTGGCCGACTTTACTGCCGCCTTGGGGAACGGGGCCGGTTCCTCCAACCAGCCAGTTCTTGGCTCTTCTGCTAAAAATCTAGTGGAATTGTCTTCCGACCGGGAGAACAGCGGCGAAGCATCCACCCCTCGGGCCAAAAGTATTCTCGTCAACTCGCCACGGCAGGATCCCGAGGTTAAGGAGCCGGGCTCGCGAGAGCCGGCGTCGCCGAGTCGCCTCCCTTCCCGGCAACCCTCCCCTGGGTCCCTGGTCGTGGGGAGAGGCGCCGGGATTATCCCTGTTCCCGGCTACCAACTTGCTCCTCAAGAACTGCCGGGGCGTGGCAAGGACCTGCGCCACTTCTCTCCTCGCGCCAACCCGGAGGAGCCAGGCTCGCGCGGTAAGTTTCCGGCATTGCTCTTCTGTTCCGTGGATATTTGCTTTTCTGACCGTATTTCAGTTTTTCACCCAGAATTTCCCGGGCGGACGGAGGACGGCGAGTCCGTGGATCGACCTCCTTACTCGCCCCTCCCTTCTCCAAGCGCCCTGGACGCCTTCCTGGACTCCGAGGTGGGCAGCCCTGAACGCGCGAGACGGGAGCGGAAGGTTCTCAAGAAGCTGGTGCGCGAGCTCCACGACCTGCGGAAGGACAACAACAGGCTGCAGTGGGAGTGCTCGCGTCTCGCTGACGGTGCTGGAGTCAGCCTGGCGTTCGAGGAGGCGTCTTCCCTGGTACTGATGGACGAAATTGACGAGAACCTGCGGGTGATAAATAGGAACATGGGGCGGCTTCGTGAACTTCATGCGCGGCGGCCTGCGACGGCGGGCCGGCGAGACCGGGGAGAATGAAACGGCTCCTCTGTCAGTCGGCCGGTACTCGCCCCCGCCCTCGCATGGTCCTCGCGCCCTTATTTATATTTTTTCTTTTATTTGCTCTGAATGGTCTGCTTGTAATAACTTGGAACAACTTTTCAACCACTTTGTATATGTAGATGTTTTTTCAATATTTTGGTGAGTCTTTTCGAATTCCCCCTTCGGGGGCCTGGCCGGCTCGCAGGACTTGCGAGGAGAGGATGGCGAGGTGGTGCGGCGAGACCGGACCGATCGGCCGACTCGCCCTCCCTCTCGCCCTTCTTTACCTTTTTCTATAAATAGACCTTCTCACCTACCCCCGAGGCACGCTTTTATTGCTTTCGACTCCTTGCTTCGTCTCTGTCTTCCCGAACTCGCGATTTCCCTCTTCTCTGCGACCATGGTCAAGACCAACCCTGACGCGGACGGTCGGTCTAAGTGCGCCCAGCACTTTGTTGACCATTGCTTTTTCGAGGGGCACATTACAGAGGAGGAGCTCGCCGAGTTCACGGCGGCGTTCGTCCCCCCCGGCTTCCAGGCTCGCAGGCCCGCCGAGCATGAAGCCATCAATTCCTTCCCGGAGGGTGAGCTCGCCTTCCCCATCTCGCACTTCGAGGTGGGACTGCGCCTCCCCCTTTTGCCAGAAATCCGCCAGATCCTGAAGTACTACGGCGCGGTGCCCGCGCAGTTGAATTCCAACGCCATCGCTATGATGGTGGCGTTCGCCTGCTTCCTTCGCCGGGAGCGAATCGAGTTCAACCTCGCGGTGTTCCGCAAGTTGTTCTCTTACAAGGCTACCCCCGACGGGGTCGCCTACTTCGGCGGGTCATTCATCAAGGTTCGCGAGCTGGCGAACAAGAATCACAATTGGATGACCCGGCTCGTCTTCATTAAGGGCGAGCTCGGCAACATCCCCTTTCGCCCCCTGTAGAAGAGCGAGGACATATATCGTCCTCCTTCCCTGTCTGGTAGCGACGCCGACCTCCACAAGTTCTTCCTCCACAAGGACTTCGAGGTCGCCTTCCTCCGATGCGGCCTTGACTCGCTTCAACCCGTTCTCCCCGGTGAAGGTATATCTCGCTCTGCCCTCTCGCGAACTTTATCATATATTTTCTTCTTTCCCCCCTTTTTTTTTGACTAAGTCTTTCTCTGCAGGGGAACGGGTTCTGCCGGAGCATCCGCCGTTCGCCGACCCGGGGATATTCTCAGACCCTCTGGAGCTGGCCCGGGCGGCGGCAGCGGCTTGTCGCGAGGAGCAAGCACGAGTCCAACCCCCCGGCAAGAAGCGCTTGGAGTCCGGGGGGTCGAGCTCGCGCCCCGATCCTTCGCTCCCCAAGAAGAAGAGGGCGAAGGTGGTCTCGCGCGGACGGCTGCACCTTCCCCCGTCGCCTACCAGGTTCATGAGCTCGCCGGAGGCTCTGTCCGACGAGCCGCCCTTGAGCCCGTTGAAAGAAGCCTCCTCCCCCCGAAAGGGGAAGAAGAAGAGCGGGCCGTCCTCCGATTCTACCGGGGAGGACGCCGCCCGCGAGCCCAGTCTGCCGAAGGATCACCCCAACTTCGGCAAGGGGTGCAAGAGCAAAGACGCGGCTGGCGAGCCCATCTTGAAGTGGGACGAGGGGGCTCACCGAGTTTCCGTTTCTACTCGCGCCCCCTCCTGGGGAGCCCGCCGGCCGCCTACCGCCCACGCCTTCGCCTTCGGCTTTGGCCTCTACAGCCGCGACAGCGCCGAGTCGTACAAGAAACTTACCCCCAGTCAGCTCGGCTACGAGGGGATGCAGGCCCACCTGCGGGCCTTCGAGCTCCATCATATGATGGTCCGTCGCGGCTTCCAGCTCAGCAACGCCCTGCTGACTGCCGAGCAGGAGCGCGACCTGGCGAAGGAGAGCGCGGTCGACGCGGAAAGGCGGTTCGGCCTCGCGGACGCTCTACTCGCGAAGTCTGTCGGTGGCTTGGTAATCACTGGATACCTCTATTTACCTTGCTTAAGATTATACCTGCGCGTGTTCTGAACTTCTAACCCTACAGGACGCCGAAGCCGCTGACGCGATGCGAGGCGAGGTGGCCCAGTTGCAGGCTCAGCTCGCTGAGCGGGAAGCCCAGCTTGCCGAGCAGAAGATATACTCCCGCGAGCAGGAGGCTGTCGCCGCCCGGCTGGGGGTGGAGGTGGAGGAATTGAAAGAGAAGAATAAGGGGCTCCTGGGAGAGGTCCTCCGCCAAGCCGACGCTCTCCTCCCCCCGGACGCCAGCGAGCCGGCCTTCCCCTTCAAGAGGCCCCGGGTATTCGGAGAGTCTGATGTCGTGGAGCGGCTGCGAGTCAACTCCGTCGAGGCAGCCGAGTGTCTTCTACAAGCCATGAGGGGGACGGGGATTTTGGCGGAAGGCTGCGAGGAGGTCACCGTCCGGGAACTTCTGCCAACCCTGTTCCCGCCCAGCCCGCTCAGCGAGAAGGAAGATAGCTTCGACTCGCTCTTTGCGGGGGTGAGGGAGAAGGACGCTCGGCTTGGTGACGAGGAGGACCGTCACTCGAGGGGGGAGGGCGAGAGTTAACTTTTGTTTTCTTCTTTCTCTCTTTTTTTGTACCCTGCCGAGGCGGGCCTTGTAAACTTGTAATGATGAATCAAAGATATTTTGCACAATTCTACTATCTTCTTTTTAAGCTCACTTGCGATATTATACCCGCGCGCTTGGTAGAGCGACCTCGCCTGTAGAATGTCTTGAGTTAGGACCAGCCCCCGCGGTGCTCGCGGCGAATCCCTAGGACACGTGCTCGCGCCATATCCTACTCGCGCCTCACCTTCCCCCGCCATGTCTCGCCTTAGTTTTTCGATAATTCAGACAAGTGAAAATACGCTTGGGTCAAGATGTTGCCGGCATCCGCCTTAGACATCAGGGCGTGTCTTTCGCCGAGTTAGCTGGAGCGAGGCTAGGCTCGCTGGAGAGAGCCGCTTTCCTTCCCCTGGGTCTGGGACAGGACCAGGGCTTCCTTAGTAGCGAGCTGGAGAGAGAGAGGGGGGTAGGATATTCCGAGCTCGCCGTCTTGACTGGCGAGCTCGCACCCTGGTGTTTTCCTCGGGCCAACTCCCAGTCTCAACTCAGAGGGTCGTAGTGATGTCCATCGAGACTCAGCTGTGCCAGCTAGGTGGGGGCCTGGCAGGGGAGTGATGAGACCTAACCCCAGAGCGAGAAGACTTAGAAATTTTTGCCTCTCCCGGGTGCTACCACCTGGCCAGTCAGCTAAGTGAGAGCCTGAGGGCGGGTGTTGAACATCCTCCGGGCTCAGCCCCAGGGTCATAGCGATGTCCATCGAGACTCGGCCGTGCCAGCTAGGTGGGAGCCTGGCAGGGGAGTGACGAGACCTAACCCCAGAGCGAGAAGACTTAGAAATTTTTGCCTCTCCCGGGTGCTACCACCTGGCCAGTCAGCTAAGTGAGAGCCTGAGGGCGGGTGTTGAACATCCTCCGGGCTCAGCCCCAGGGTCATAGCGATGTCCATCGAGACTCGGCCGTGCCAGCTAGGTGGGAGCCTGGCAGGGGAGTGACGAGACCTAACCCCAGAGCGAGAAGACTTAGAAATTTTTGCCTCTCCCGGGTGCTACCACCTGGCCAGTCAGCTAAGTGAGAGCCTGAGGGTGGGTGTTGAACATCCTCCGGGCTCAGCCCCAGGGTCATAGCGATGTCCATCGAGACTCGGCCGTGCCAGCTAGGTGGGAGCCTGGTAGGGGAGTGACGAGACCTAACCCCAGAGCGAGAAGACTTAGAAATTTTTGTCTCTCCCGGGTGCTACCACCTGGCCAGTCAGCTAAGTGAGAGCCTGAGGGCGGGTGTTGAACATCCTCCGGGCTCAGCCCCAGGGTCATAGCGATGTCCATCGAGACTCGGCCGTGCCAGCTAGGTGGGAGCCTGGCAGGGGAGTGACGAGACCTAACCCCAGAGCGAGAAGACTTAGAAATTTTTACCTCTCCCGGGTGCTACCACCTGGCCAGTCAGCTAAGTGAGAGCCTGAGGGCGGGTGTTGAACATCCTCCGGGCTCAGCCCCAGGGTCATAGCGATGTCCATCGAGACTCGGCCGTGCCAGCTAGGTGGGAGCCTGGCAGGGGAGTGACGAGACCTAACCCCAGAGTGAGAAGACTTAGAAATTTTTGCCTCTCCCGGGTGCTACCACCTGGCCAGTCAGCTAAGTGAGAGCCTGAGGGCGGGTGTTGAACATCCTCCGGGCTCAGCCCCAGGGTCATAGCGATGTCCATCGAGACTCGGCCGTGCCAGCTAGGTGGGAGCCTGACAGGGGAGTGACGAGACCTAACCCCAGAGCGAGAAGACTTAGAAATTTTTGCCTCTCCCGGGTGCTACCACCTGGCCAGTCAGCTAAGTGAGAGCCTGAGGGCGGGTGTTGAACATCCTCCGGGCTCAGCCCCAGGGTCATAGCGATGTCCATCGAGACTCGGCCGTGCCAGCTAGGTGGGAGCCTGGCAGGGGAGTGACGAGACCTAACCCCAGAGCGAGAAGACTTAGAAATTTTTGCCTCTCCCGGGTGCTACCACCTGGCCAGTCAGCTAAGTGAGAGCCTGAGGGCGGGTGTTGAACATCCTCCGGGCTCAGCCCCAGGGTCATAGCGATGTCCATCGAGACTCGGCCGTGCCAGCTAGGTGGGAGCCTGGCAGGGGAGTGACGAGACCTAACCCCAGAGCGAGAAGACTTAGAAATTTTTGCCTCTCCCGGGTGCTACCACCTGGCCAGTCAGCTAAGTGAGAGCCTGAGGGCGGGTGTTGAACATCCTCCGGGCTCAGCCCCAGGGTCATAGCGATGTCCATCGAGACTCGGCCGTGCCAGCTAGGTGGGAGCCTGGCAGGGGAGTGACGAGACCTAACCCCAGAGCGAGAAGACTTAGAAATTTTTGCCTCTCCCGGGTGCTACCACCTGGCCAGTCAGCTAAGTGAGAGCCTGAGGGCGGGTGTTGAACATCCTCCGGGCTCAGCCCCAGGGTCATAGCGATGTCCATCGAGACTCGGCCGTGCCAGCTAGGTGGGAGCCTGGCAGGGGAGTGACGAGACCTAACCCCAGAGCGAGAAGACTTAGAAATTTTTGCCTCTCCCGGGTGCTACCACCTGGCCAGTCAGCTAAGTGAGAGCCTGAGGGCGGGTGTTGAACATCCTCCGGGCTCAGCCCCAGGGTCATAGCGATGTCCATCGAGACTCGGCCGTGCCAGCTAGGTGGGAGCCTGGCAGGGGAGTGACGAGACCTAACCCCAGAGCGAGAAGACTTAGAAATTTTTGCCTCTCCCGGGTGCTACCACCTGGCCAGTCAGCTAAGTGAGAGCCTGAGGGCGGGTGTTGAACATCCTCCGGGCTCAGCCCCAGGGTCATAGCGATGTCCATCGAGACTCGGCCGTGCCAGCTAGGTGGGAGCCTGGCAGGGGAGTGACGAGACCTAACCCCAGAGCGAGAAGACTTAGAAATTTTTGCCTCTCCCGGGTGCTACCACCTGGCCAGTCAGCTAAGTGAGAGCCTGAGGGCGGGTGTTGAACATCCTCCGGGCTCAGCCCCAGGGTCATAGCGATGTCCATCGAGACTCGGCCGTGCCAGCTAGGTGGGAGCCTGGCAGGGGAGTGACGAGACCTAACCCCAGAGCGAGAAGACTTAGAAATTTTTGCCTCTCCCGGGTGCTACCACCTGGCCAGTCAGCTAAGTGAGAGCCTGAGGGCGGGTGTTGAACATCCTCCGGGCTCAGCCCCAGGGTCATAGCGATGTCCATCGAGACTCGGCCGTGCCAGCTAGGTGGGAGCCTGGCAGGGGAGTGACGAGACCTAACCCCAGAGCGAGAAGACTTAGAAATTTTTGCCTCTCCCGGGTGCTACCACCTGGCCAGTCAGCTAAGTGAGAGCCTGAGGGCGGGTGTTGAACATCCTCCGGGCTCAGCCCTAGGGTCATAGCGATGTCCATCGAGACTCGGCCGTGCCAGCTAGGTGGGAGCCTGGCAGGGGAGTGACGAGACCTAACCCCAGAGCGAGAAGACTTAGAAATTTTTGCCTCTCCCGGGTGCTACCACCTGGCCAGTCAGCTAAGTGAGAGCCTGAGGGCGGGTGTTGAACATCCTCCGGGCTCAGCCCCAGGGTCATAGCGATGTCCATCGAGACTCGGCCGTGCCAGCTAGGTGGGAGCCTGGCAGGGGAGTGACGAGACCTAACCCCAGAGCGAGAAGACTTAGAAATTTTTGCCTCTCCCGGGTGCTACCACCTGGCCAGTCAGCTAAGTGAGAGCCTGAGGGCGGGTGTTGAACATCCTCCGGGCTCAGCCCCAGGGTCATAGCTATGTCCACCGAGACTCTACCGTGCCAGCTAGGTGGGAGCCTGGCAGGGGAGTGACGAGACCTAACCCCAGAGCGAGAAGACTTAGAAATTTTTGCCTCTCCCGGGTGCTACCACCTGGCCAGTCAGCTAAGTGAGAGCCTGAGGGCGGGTGTTGAACATCCTCCGGGCTCAGCCCCAGGGTCATAGCGATGTCCATCGAGACTCGGCCGTGCCAGCTAGGTGGGAGCCTGGCAGGGGAGTGACGAGACCTAACCCCAGAGCGAGAAGACTTAGAAATTTTTGCCTCTCCCGGGTGCTACCACCTGGCCAGTCAGCTAAGTGAGAGCCTGAGGGCGGGTGTTGAACATCCTCCGGGCTCAGCCCCAGGGTCATAGCGATGTCCATCGAGACTCGGCCGTGCCAGCTAGGTGGGAGCCTGGCAGGGGAGTGACGAGACCTAACCCCAGAGCGAGAAGACTTAGAAATTTTTGCCTCTCCCGGGTGCTACCACCTGGCCAGTCAGCTAAGTGAGAGCCTGAGGGCGGGTGTTGAACATCCTCCGGGCTCAGCCCCAGGGTCATAGCGATGTCCATCGAGACTCGGCCGTGCCAGCTAGGTGGGAGCCTGGCAGGGGAGTGACGAGACCTAACCCCAGAGCGAGAAGACTTAGAAATTTTTGCCTCTCCCGGGTGCTACCACCTGGCCAGTCAGCTAAGTGAGAGCCTGAGGGCGGGTGTTGAACATCCTCCGGGCTCAGCCCCAGGGTCATAGCGATGTCCATCGAGACTCGGCCGTGCCAGCTAGGTGAGAGCCTGGCAGGGGAGTGACGAGACCTAACCCCAGAGCGAGAAGACTTAGAAATTTTTGCCTCTCCCGAGGGTTTAAGCTGCGAACCCCTTTACCCTCACTGTTTTGACAGAGCATAGAATACGACAATGAGATTTGTTTTCATTCTTAAGGCCAAGATATTTACAATTTTTTCAAGGGTAGAAACGTTTCAGATCGTCGCCACTCCAAGTGTGGCTGAGGGTGTCCCCTCTTGCATCTTGGAGGCGATACCCCCCTGATTTCAAGACCTCCTGCACAATGTAGGGGCCCTCCCAATTGGGGTGGAGTTTTCCCACAGCGGCTGATCTCCCTGCCGCGTCCACCTTTTTCAAGACAAGGTCCCCTTCCGCGAACTGCTTGACACGGACGTGTTTGTCGAAATACTTGGCCATCCTTCGCTTAGCCTCTTCCTGCCTGACGACGGACAAGTCGCGTAGTTCTTCCACCATATCAAGGGAGAGTCAAAGCTCCTCCTCATTCTCTGACCTCCATTCTTCCCTTCCGGCTCCTGCCTCGACGACCCGAGGCGTCTGGACCTCGAATTCGATAGGTAGAACGGCTTCGCAGCCGTGAGAGAGTTTGAAAGGTGTCTCCCCTGTGGCCGTATTGGGGGTGGTCCTCAAGGCCCAGAGGACCGATGGAAGCTGTTCCACCCAACTTCCCCTCAAATTTTCCACTTTCTTTTTTAAGAGGTTCACGATGATTTTGTTGGCCGCTTCCACCTGCCCGTTGCTTCTGGGGTGATGGACAGAAGCAAACCGAAGGTCAATCCCTAGCTGCTCGCAGAAACGAATGAATTCCGTGCTGGAGAACTGAGGTTCGTTGTCCGTGATGATAGCCTGTGGCAGCCCATGCCTGCAGATGATCTCCCCCCAGATAAAGTTCCTGACTACCTGAGAGGTCACCTTGGCTAGAGCCTTCACCTCCATCCACTTAGAAAAATAATCAACCATGACCAATAAAAACCTCCTCTGCCCGCTGGCCTGAGGGAAAGGTCCTACGAGGTCCAGCCCCCATATGGCGAAGGGCCATGGTGCCATGATGCTTCTTAACCTCTGAGCCGGCTGGAGCTGGAGCGGGGCATATAGTTGACACTTATGACATTTTTTTGCGAATTCGGCTGCATCCTGACCGAGGGTAGGCCAGAAATACCCTTGCCTGACGATCCTCCCTTCCAGGGTCCGACTCCCCGAATGACTCCCACATTCACCGGAATGGACTTCCTCCAAAATTTTGTGCACCTCTCTTTCGGCCACGCAACGGGCCAACATCCCTGAGAGGGTCTTGCGGTACAACTGTCCCTCACTTAGGAGGTAGTATGCCGCCTTGTGCTTGAGCCCTCTTCGGTCCATTCCCTCCGGGTATTCTCCGGTGGACAAGAAGGTGACGAAAGGATCCATCTATGAGGGGTGCTGTTCTACTTCCATTAGTTCCCCCTCCTCGATGGAAGGTCGGAAGAGATCCGTAATGGTGCCTCCCATCCGGGGGCCGTGCTTTGCTAGCTGGTCGACTGGCTCGTTTTCCCCTCGCGGCACGTGCTTGATTGAGAAGGTCTGGAAGGTCCCAATGACTCCCCTTACCTTCATCAAATAGAGCTGCAGGGTGGGCTCCCTCGCCTCAAACTCCCCCTTGACCTGGGAAGCCACCACCATGGAGTCGGTGAGGACCTCCACGTCATGCACCCCCAAGTCTCTTGCCAGGCGCAGACCCGCGATTACGGCTTCGTATTCGGCTTGGTTGTTGGTGATAGGAAAGTGCACTACCACAGTCTGCTCGATCTTTATCCCTTGGGGGCTTTCCAAGATGACCCCGATCCCTAAAGAGTGCTTCCCCGAGGCACCGTCCACCCTGACTTTCCAGGGGAGGGGGCGAGTGAGTCTCTCCTCCGCCACCTCGACCACATACTCTGCCAGGAAGTCAGCCATAGCTTGGGCCTTGATTGAGAGGCGGGGGACGAAGGAGATGTCGAACTCGCTCAGCTCCACTGACCATTTGGCCAACCTACCTGAATGCTCTACCCCCTTGAAGATGTTGCGCAGGGGGTGGTCGGTCACTACCCGGATTGAGTGTGCCTGGAAATAGGGTCGAAGCCTCCGGGCTGAGATGATTAAGGCGAAGGCCAGTTTTTCCAGGATGGGGTAACGGAGCTCGGCCCTCTTCAATATCCGACTTACATAATAGACGGGGAGTTGTCTCTTCCCTTCTTCCCGAACCAAAACCGAACTCAAGGCTTCAGCCCCGACCCCTAGATATAGGAATAAGTCTTCCCCCTCCTTGGGCCCTTGGAGCAGGGGGCCTGAGTCAGCTGTTTCTTTAAAGCCTGGAATGCCTCCTCGCACTCCGAGGTCCATTCAAACCTTCGACCCCCTCTCAAGGTTTTGAAGAATGAGGAGCACCTCTCCCCGGCCCGGGAGAGGAATCTACTCAACCCTGCCAACTTCCCTGTCAGTTGCTGTACTTCCTTGGTATTTTGCGGCGACCTTAGTTCCAGGATTGCCCTCACCTTATCTGGGTTAGGTTCTACCCCAGCAGGGGTGAGAAGATGCCCTAGGAACTTTCCCCGGCTCGCCCCGAAGACAAACTTCAAGGGGTTCAGCCTCATCTTAAACTTGCGGAGAGTGGCGAAGGTCTCTTCCAAGTCCTGGATGTGGGAGTCGACATCCAAGCTCTTGACCATGAGATCATCCACGTACACTTCGAGGTTCCTCCCCTTCTGCTCTCGGAAGACCCTATCCATCATTTTTTGATAGGTAGCCCCTGCATTCTTTAGCCCGAAGGGCATCATTTTGTAACAATAACATCCGTCTCCCGTGATGAACGAGACGTCCTTGACGTCAGGGGGGTGCATCCTGATTTGGTGATAACCTGAAAAAGCATCCAGAAAACTCATTACAGGGAAACCGACGGCTGAGTCAACCAGCGCGTCGATCCGAGGTAAAGGATAACAATCTTTCGGGCATGATTTATTAAGGAGAGAAAAGTCGATACACATCCTCCACCGGCCGTCTCCTTTTTTAACCATTACAACGTTGGAGACCCAGCCGGGGTATTGGATTTCAGATATGAAGCCAGCCTCGAGGAGCTTGGCGACTTCCTCCCTGATCGGCTCGGCGAGCTTGTCCGTGATGGATCATTTTTTCTGCTGGATGGGGGGAGCCTCCGGGTCTAGGTTGAGGCGGTGGCAGGCCACGTCGGGGTCGATCCCTGGCATCTCCGCGGCGCTCCAGGCGAAGATGTCCACGTTCCTCTGGATGCACTCCAGCATCCTGCCTTGAGCTTCCGGGGTCAGGCCTCCGCTGACGCGGACCTTCTCCACCCTGCCTCCTATGGTGAGGACCTCCATCTCCTCCACCTCTTCCGCTGCTTCCAGACGGGACAGCTCCTCCCATTCCTCGATACCTCCCCTTCCGGGGGCGAGGACCTCTTCCTCAGCCTCCTCGACGGCCATGGCCTCGGCCGACCCCCGAGTCTCTTCCGCGGCCTCCTCCCGAGCGCGGCACTCCACCTCCATTTCTTTGTCAGCTTCCTGCTCCTCCTCCAACCTACGCCCCATCTCCTCGGCCCCCTCCAACCAAGAGATGGAGTTTACCGCCGAGACGTAGCACTCCCTTGCCTCCTTAGGGTCTCCTCGAACCCGGATCTGGACCCCCTCGACGCTGAGCTTTAGACACTGGTGGAAGGACGAGGGGACGCAGCGGAAGGCGCTGATGAGGGGTCTCCCGAAGATGGCGCTGTAACCGCTAGGAGCGTCCACGATGACGAACTTGCAGTTGCGTGACTGCCCCCCTAGAGTGACATGGAGTCCCACTCCTCCCTCGACTTCTTTCCTCTCCCCTGAGAAGCCGAACAGAGGCCCGTCCGAGGCTAACACCCTCCTGGCCTCTACCTTCATCGCATCGAACGCCTTCTTGAAGATGACGTTGACCGAACTCCCATTGTCCACAAGGATTCGGGAGACAGTGAAATCCTCGATGGCTGTCTGGATAACCAGCGCATCGCAGAAGGGGTCCTCGTGACCCGGCAAGTCCTCTCTGGAGAAGGTGATTTTCTCCTCTGGGGGAGGGGATTGGGATGTGGAGCCAACGCTCCTCCGGTACATAGTGTGGAGGCTTGACTTACGGGAGGCCTCGATCCCGGCCCCCCCGTGGATCGCTCCGATCCTTCCTCGGGTGCCCACATCAACCCGGTCTTCGCACCGATCCCCCTCCTCCCGAGGCCGGATCTCCTCTATCCGAACTTCCTGATGGCCTTGTTGTTGCTGTTCCCTTCTTCCCCTCATCTCGAGGAACTCCGGGCACGTGGATGTGAGGTGCCCCTCTTCCTGATGAAAGTCACAATAGGGCAGGTCCACCCTGACCTCCCTCCTTCTTTTCGGCTGTCCTCTCCTCCTCCCCCTCATGGCAATTGCCATTGCCTCCTCCTGGTCGGGGAGAGGGGGTCTCTGACCCTGCCTACCCCCCTGGGGGTTGTACTGCCCTCGGCCACCCTGGCGGTTATCTCCTCCCTGATAACCCCTTCGTGGTGCCTGGTCTTGCCACTCGGGCCTCCATCCCAAACGGTGGGTCTGCTCCGGACGCGCCCACCTGGGTTGCGGCTGCTGCTGCGGCTGCTCCCTTTGCCGAGGTTCAGCCCTCCTCTCCTCCTGAATTCGGCCACCCCTTGGCCTTTCTTCTTCCACGGCCCACTTGGCCAACCTTCGCGCAAACTCTGGATGTGCTGCCTCCATTTCGGCCTCCCTGGCCGCCCTCTCCAGAAGTGCCTCAAAAGACACTGGAGGTGACCTCTTCAGTTCCATTGCGAAGAACCCGGACTGGAGACCCAGGGTGAAGGCCACCATCATGGTGTGCCCTGGCATCTCCTGAACTTGGGACAGTTCCTCTTGGAACCTGTCCAGGTAGCTTCCCAGGGTCTCTCCCACCCTCTGCTTGATGCGGAACAAAGACTCCGCCTTCCTCTTCCTCTTCTTAGAAGTGGTGAATCTCAGCATGAAACCTCGTCGCAGATCCTCAAAGCAGTAGATGGACCCGGTCGGGAGTTGGTGGAACCACTCTCTCGCCTTTTCTCTGAGGGTGATGGCGAAGAGTCGGCACTTGAAGCCGTCTGACATCTGTCGAATGGAGACCATGTCCTCAAACCACTGGAGGTGGTGGACCGGGTCTCCTCTCCCGGAGTAGTAAGTCATCTCCGGCTCGCGAAACCCCTCGGGAACCGGGGCTGAAGAAACGAACTCGCTGAAGGGGCTCCCCCCCTCAACCGGGCGAGTCGGGAACTCCCTCCCTGCAGTCTCGCCGAAGTGGTACTCGGCGGCCGAGCCGGGGAACAGAACTCGCCCCTGGAACTCGCGCTCGCCCCTCTCGGCGGGTTCCTTCCCTGGTCGCCTGAGCGGCGCGTCGTCGCCGAGTGCGGGAGCGGCGACCACCGGGACTGCCGGCGTCGCACTCTCAGCTCGCATGCCGAGGGCGGTCCTGACGAGCCCGAGGATCTCCTCCCTGAGCTCCGCCGGCATGCTCGCCGCTGGGGGTGGGGGAGGGGGTGGCGAGTTGCCCCTGCCTGATCCCTGTCCTTCATCTCCAGTCATCGAGCCTGCAGAAGGTTTTCTCTGCTGACCACTTTCCACGCTCACCGCACCAAAATGTTGAAACCGGAAAACCGGCCTCTTGTGGAGTTCGACCCTCGGGGAAGGGGTGGCCGCGCACCTACTTCGCTCCTGCAAGAAAATGACAAGAAGAAAGAAGAACTAAGGACTAGACCAAGGGCCCGGCGTGGAGGTCCCACCACACACCTGGAAGATCTTAGAGCGCTTCCCCTCCTTAGCCAAATGCCGGGCTAAGGTACCTCAGAAAGCGCTAGTAGGCCGGAGAATTAGTAAGCGTGCCCTCTGAGGTACCCCTTGGGTCCTATTTATAGGAAAAGATGGCCTGCTAATATACAACCTTCACTGTTTTCGAGGACTACAGGCAAACCAAAAGGGGCCACATAGTAAAAGTATGCCATGGCCGAGGTGCGAGCTGGACCTGAGGGGGCACTCGCTTGGCAGGAGGCCTGACTCGCCTCACCTTGGGCCTAGGCGGGCAGGTACTCGGCAGACTTGTGCTCGACTACCGCTGAGCTCGGTTTGACCATTGCCGAGCTCGGGCTCGGCACGACGATCGTCGAGCTCCAACAGAAGCCGAACTCGGCACGGGCATCGTCGAGCTTGGCTCGACTATCGTCGAGCTCTGTTCCTGCACCCGAGCTCGGCCTCGGCATGCCGGGCTTCGTTCGGCCATCGCCGAGCTCAGCTCGACTATTGCCGAGCTCGGGCTCGGCATGCTGGGTCCAAGTTGGTCTGAGCCGGCCGGTTCAACCCCTGTCGACCACTCGCGGGATACGGGGTTGTACACTCCAAGTCTTGTATAAGAAGAGTACTATGCGTGTTTCAATGGTGTAAAACTCTTGGTTGTTGAGATTTGTTGAATGATTTTTCATATTGTGAACTTTTGAATTAATTTATGAGATTTTTTGTTTTTGTCTTCATCTTATGTTTCACTGCGAGAATCGAGAGATGAGCGGCGTAATATTGGTTTGATAACGATTTTATTGCACCGCAAGATTCGAGAGAGGAGTGGTGTAAAACGTTTAACCAAAGATCTCTACTTTCGCGTTGTATTTCGAGATTCGAGAGAGGAGGAGTGCAATCGCTCGTTAGTTCACCGTAGTTTAGAGGAGAGGAGGAGACTCCATCCTTTTGCTAGCGATTTGATTTTTATGTTAAGCAATATTCTTCATTCCTCTTAAGTTAGAGATAACTAGGAGAATTTATGACGTTGGGATTTCTGAGATTCGAGAGATGAGGATTTCTTCTATAAAAATCATCGCATGATAATTCATTCAACATTCTTAACTAATATTATTTCTACGCACCATTTAGACGCCCATAGGAAATCTAAATACAAGACTATTTTCTCCAATTGATAAAAGTATTTTTCAAAGATTTGGAGTAGTCTACTTAATTTAATTCTTACTTAACCATCTCGAGTAGTTAACATAAGAACCATCTCTTTCGGCTTGTTTGGATTTGAAGAACGATGTAGCTAGTAATTGCAAGCCTTAGGTTAACCACCTCTCCGTGAGAACGATCTCACTCACACTTTATTACTTTGTCTGGCACGTGCACTTGCGTAAAATATACATCCGCTATGGGCGTATCAAGTTTTTGGCGCCGTTGCCGGGGAGGTGCTATTAATCTATTATTTATTATCTTACAATATTAGTAAACCCTAGTATTTGGAGGTCAAACTTTAATTTTGTTGTATTTTAAGTTGTTTGTAGCTTTTTTATATTATTACTACTGTTGTTCTGTTAGTGCATGTCCAGATTTCGATCCATTGAGTTATTGCCATTAAACTTAGATATTGAAAGGATGTGTAGGAGAAATCGTAAGACTTTCCGTTTAGAACAAATCCAATCTTCAACTATATATGAATCCAAACGATAATCATCAGTAAGGTCAGGATTTAGGAGGTCAGGTAGAACATAATGGACACCCTATTGAGCAAAGGAGAACATGTCGTGATTACAACATGCCTCTACAGGGAGGGTTGCAATTTAGTATCGCTAGGCCTGCAATCGAGGCCAACAATTTTAAAATCGATTCTGTTGTCATGCAACTCGTTCAAAATAGTAAATTTGGTGGCCTTAATCATGAAGACCCCAATTCTCATTTTAGAATGTTCATAGAAATCTGTGATACGTTCAAGATTAATGAAGTTTAAGAAGAAGCCATTAAATTGCGTCTGTTTCCTTTCTCGCTAGAGGGGAGGGCAAAGGACTGGCTAAACTCTTTACCCAACGGATCTATTACCACTTGGGCATTCTTGATGGAAATTTTTTTAGCTAAATACTTCCCCCCATCTAAAATGGCTAAGTTGAAGCGAGACATATCAACTTTTATGCAAGGAAATGGAGAGACTCTCTACGATGCTTGGGAACGTTTCAAAGAGCTACTACGTAAGTGCCCACACCATTGCTTAGCCATCCACCAACAAGTTTGGACCTTCTACAATGGTCTCCAAACATCCACCATGATTCAAGTTGATGGAGCCGCGGGAGGGTCACTCTGGGATGATTTCGCTGACCAGGCTCTCACTAGCTGGCAGGGCAGGTTGATCTCTCGTGGAGGCTAAGTATTTTAGCTCCGGGATGATTCCGCTGACCAGGCTCTCACTAGCTGGCAGGGCAGGTTGATCTCTCGTGGAGGCTAAGTCTTTTAGCTCCGGGATGATTCCGCTGACCAGGCTCTCACTAGCTGGCAGGGCAGGTTGATCTCTCGTGGAGGCTAAGTATTTTAGCTCCGGGATGATTCCGCTGACCAGGCTCTCACAAGCTGGCAGGGCAGGTCGATCTCTCATGGAGGCTAAGTCTTTTAGCTCCGGGATGATTCCGCTGACCAGGCTCTCACTAGCTGGCAGGGCAGGTTGATCTCTCGTGGAGGCTAAGTATTTTAGCTCCGGGATGATTCCGCTGACCAGGCTCTCACTAGCTGGCAGGGCAGGTTGATCTCTCGTGGAGGCTAAGTCTTTTAGCTCCGGGATGATTCCGCTGACCAGGCTCTCACTAGCTGGCAGGGCAGGTTGATCTCTCGTGGAGGCTAAGTATTTTAGCTCCGGGGTGATTCCGCTGACCAGGCTCTCACTAGCTGGCAGGGCAGATTGATCTCTCGTGGAGGCTAAGTCTTTTAGCTCCGGGATGATTCCGCTGACCAGGCTCTCACTAGCTGGCAGGGCAGGTTAATCTCTCATGGAGGCTAAGTTTTTTAGCTCCGGGATGATTCCGCTGACCAGGCTCTCACTAGCTGGCAGGGCAGGTTGATCTCTCGTAGAGGCTAAGTATTTTAGCTCCGGGGTGATTCCGCTGACCAGGCTCTCACTAGCTGGCAGGGCAGGTTGATCTCTCGTGGAGGCTAAGTCTTTTAGCTCCGGGATGATTCTGCGGACTAGGCTCTCACTAGCTGGCATGACAGGTTGACCCCTCGGGAGGCTAAGTGTTTTAACCCCGAGGCTGTCTCGTCACCCAGGCTCCCATTAGCTGGCATGACAGGTTGACCCCTCGGGAGGCTAAGTGTTTTCACCCCGAGGCTGTCTCGTCACCCAGGCTCCCATTAGCTGGCATGATAGGTTGACCCCTCGGGAGGCTAAGTGTTTTCACCCCGAGGCTGCCTCGTCACCCAGGCTCCCATTAGCTGGCATGACAAGCTGACTCAGCGAATACGTTGGGTTGGATGTTTCTTTCCGAGCTTGTGCCAACCTCGAAAAGAGCGGGGATTATGTACAACCCCGTATTCGCAGAGTAGGGTCTTTTCGGCAGGCGCAGAGTCGGTTTTAAGTTTTTAAGCTTTTTAGAGATTTTGGACTCTTGGTGGCCAATTTTGGCTTGGACTTGGAAATATACTAGTAGGGGGATGAAATATTTTTCTCCCCCCCGGCCCCCTCGGGGGGTCACCAGGTCGTCGAGCTCCCCAGGCCGCCGAGCTCCCCAGGCCGCCGAGCTCCCCAGTCCGCCGAGCTCCCCAGTCCGCCGAGCTCCCCAGTCCGCCGAGCTCCCCAGGCCGCCGAGCTCCCCAGGCCGCCGAGCTCCCCAGGCCGCCGAGCTCCCCAGGCCGCCGAGCTCCCCAGTCCGCCGAGCTCCCCAGGCCGCCGAGCTCCCCAGGCCGCCGAGCTCCCTAGGCCGCCGAGCTCCCCAGGTCGCCGAGCTCCCTAGGCCGCCGAGCTCCCCAGGCCGCCGAGCTCCCCAGGCCGCCGAGCTCAAGGCCAATTGGTCGTAGGGGCATTTCGGTCATTTTATCCACATGACTTGGAAAAACTATAAATAGACCCCCTTGGGTACCTTTGGAGGGGCATTGGCTTTTGCCTTCCTCCTCCCTAGCTTTTCTCTTGGTAGAGTTGAGAGAACTCTCCAAGGTACCCAGCTCTCATTGGTAAGGGAGGGGAAATGTTCTTGTGACCTTTCGGGTGTGTGGTGGGACCTCCGCGCTAGAGCCGAGGGTCTGTTCCTAGTTTCCCAAGTCTTCGGCCCGTGACATTCTTCCAAGTGTAGTAGGTGTGAGGTCACCCCTTCCCCAAGGGTCGGACTCCACAGAGACCAAGTTTTTGGTTTCAACAATTATATACTAGCATCTTCGCACGAGCTACGGTAGTGCTCGATGCTCTCGGTCGGCCTTTGGCCGCAACAGGCGGGCTTCGCCCGCCTGCGCACGGGCTTCGCCCGCGCTTGGATCTCCAAGCGGCTTTCGGCCGCATAGTTGCCCGCTTCGACGCAATGTACCAGCTCGACGTCGTACCCACCACTCGCAGCCCCCGGAGCACTCCGGCGCCATACCAAAGTGCTTCGGGGGCCGCGAGTGGCGGGTGCGACGCCGAGATGGTGCATTGCATCGAAGCTGGTGCTACGCCCGTGCTCGATGCTCTCGTGCGGCCTTTGGCCGCAACAAATATGCTTCTATATATATATATATCTTTATTATATAAGCAAAGACCTCTAAACCCCATAAAGTAACATTTAAATTCCAAAATACCGCTCACTTTTTCTACTACCCATGCTCATTTCCATGATTTTAGAGTCATTTTGTCGCATCTTCATTAATATTAATTATCTTTATTATATAATAATCAGATATTTACAATATCGCAGCTCGGCGCTCCGGTCGATCCGGACTAACTTGAAGCGCCTTAGCTCGCGGAGCGGTCGAGCGCGCACACAGTCAGTTGAAAAAAGGGAAATGTAAACCAGAAGTTTTAACGTGGAAAACCCTTCAACTTGGTAAAAAATCACGTGACCGGGTCTGTGCCGGTCAAATTCCACTAGTTTCCGGGGGTTACAATTTGATTGGTGAATCGGGGCGACAAGCCGCTCCCGTTACAACTTTGAGAGGAGAGATAAAGACTGACGCTTCCAGCGGGTAACAGGCTGCCCCACGGAAGTGACTTAGGCGAGCAAATGTGCGGGGTGCTGGCGCGCGTCTGGCGCGCGTGCTCGGGGCGGCGCGTGCTTGCTAGCTTTGGATCGCTTCTTCCCTTGGCTTCCTTGCGATCCTGAACGTCCTTTGACTGACGGTGCGCTGATGGGTTGCTTATAACCGCTGGCAGCAGCTAATTGTCACAGGTGGCCGTTGGTGGCCGATGGTAGTTGTTGGAGGTTCACGGCGAGCGGTGACCGACTCGATGGAGGAGGCAGGAGGGCTCTCACCTGAAGAAGAAGAGGAAGGAGCGGAGAAGAGAAAAAGGTGAGGAATAAGAGTCCCGTGGGGGTCTTTTTATAGCCTCCAAGAGCGGATCATGGCAGGCTCCATCACTAAAGTGGTGGGATAGTGGGTGGTTACCCCTTCGATCGGACGACCGGGAGGGCCTCCCCCGTGATCGGACGGCGGGGAGGCTTCTCACGACGGCGGGGAGGCTTCTCACGACGGCGGGCCGCCATGACGGCGGCGGCGGCCGGCGACGGTGGACGGCCCCGGCCGGGGCGGCCATGGCCGGGGCGGTCATGGTTGCGGCCGGGTATGGCCGCGACAGCCGTGGCCGGGGCGGCCGAGGGAGTGTCGGCCGCCGGCGGTGGCTCGGCCTCTTGCCGGCGGCGGTTCTCCCCACGAAGGGAGGGAGTGGGGCCCGCCCCCATCATCTCCACGAGAGATCATGGGGGTGGGGGGTGGGGGGGGGGGGGGGGGGGCCCACCTATGACTTTCTTTGAATGGAGATCATGGGGGGGGACTCCTTGCTTTCTATAAATGAAAGTGGAACCCATCAATTATATACGAGCATCTTCGCACGGGACAACGCCAGTGCTCGATGCTCTCGGTCGGCCTTTGGTCGCAATTGGCGAGCTTCACCTGCTTGCGCACGGGCTTCGCCCGCGTTTGATGCTCCGGGCGGCCTTCGGCTGCATAGTCGCCTGCTTCGACGCAATGCACCGGCTCGGCGTCGCACCCGCCACTCGCGGCCCCGGAGCACTCCGGCGCCGAGCCGGTGCATTGCGTCGAAGCGGGTGCTACGCCCGTGCTCGATGCTCTCGGGCGGTCTTCGGCCGCAACATGCGAGCTTCTATATATATATATACAAGTGACAGGCACGGGCCTTCGGCCCTGGGGGCATTCGACGGGGGTGCGACAATCGGCGGGGTGCGACATTTGGCGGGGTGCGACATTCGCCGGGATGTGACATTCGTCGGTGGTTCGACATTTGTCGTGGAGACGACATTTGTCGTTGATGGCGACATTTGTCGTGGGCGGCGACATTTGTCGTGATTCGCTTTTTCTACTTCTCCGGTTCTCAACCTCTCATACTCATTTCCATATCTTTATAAATATTAATTATCGATATATAATCTGATATATATTAATATCGCGCAGTACCGCCGAGCCGAGCACCGCCTCAAATCCGGCCTCTGAGCAACTGTACTATTCTTTTTCCTCTCCACACGCCACCATCCTTATCCGTGCTTTGCAATCTTTATTACAAAGCCCTAGCTCCTGTCGTAACAGGCAGCACTTTCCTCTGCTCTGCCGCCGAAAGTAAACCCCGCGCAGGCCGTACTCCTCCCCTCTCCCTAACACGCGACTGTTCTTCTTTTTCCTCTCCACACGCCATCATCGCATCCATCCGTGCTTTACAATCTTCATTACAAAGCCCTACCTACCTCCTCTTTACAAAGTCCCGTCTGCACTTTCCTCCATTGATATTACCTCGCCGGCAACCTCCTTCTCGCGATCTCCTCCGACCGGCGAAGTCCCCTCGGTACTTCCTTCCCGCTCTTTTTTTTTTCTCTGTGCAGTTTCTCGCTGCTTTGTTTTTTTTTTTTCTGAACAGGGAGGCCGCGACATTTGTAGTCAGTTGCGAGCTTCCTGTTCTCCGTTTCACCAAGTCTTTACAATCTTCATTACATATGATTCAATCCTAGAAAAAATTGATTTTTTTACTATTTTTTTCTCTTCCTGTGGTCCACTTGGCTTAATTTTTAGCTCAATTATAGTCCACGGGATTTTTACCACAAAATATCTAATGTACTTATAATCAAGTTGAACCACTGTTTTTTAGAATAAAGCGGTGAGATAGCAACTCATATTGGAAATATCTGCTTCAATAAATGATTTTTTTTTTCATTTTAATAAAGTAGATAAAGTACTATAATTAAATGTCATTTCTGCTAGAAATTTTTTAACTATGTGTACCTATACCATTTCTTTCCAAAAAGCAGTTAGATAGTCCACTACCTCCTTTTCCATTTGGGAAAGAGGCTAGAGTTTGGTTGCATCTGGTTGGAGTTTTGTGCAACTGTTATATTTGTTCAATAGCCCTAATGCTTCCACCCTTTTAGCTTTCTATTTTATATAATTTTTTTCACTTACTAAGTTATTATCACATCAATGCAAGGTTATATCGGACAAATTAAGGTATTGATTTTCTCTTTGCTATTTTTAGTTTGTTTAGTAATTTTTTTTTGAAGTGTTAACCTTCTATACAATAATTAAAATTTAGTCCTATTATCTTCCTTATTGTAATTTAGTCTTATTATCTCCCTTAATCAAAACAATGGTACGGAAGAATTATTGATTTTGTTCTTGTCACATAAAAGAATGTCGTGATTAATTATGGTTTGCAACATGTGTAGTATCTCTTTGCCAATAGATGTAAAACTTAATGTTATCCTGCATGTTATTTTTTCTTGCTTTATACTTTGATTATTGGGCTTACTCGTGCAATTGTCCGCTATGGATCTTCAAATAAAATCCGGTTATGTTTCATTAAAGTTTAGCTAAAATAAAATCCGGTTTTGCTTGGGCACCGACGGGTATAAGATCATGGATGGTGAGAGACGTCGTGATTGCTCTAAGGGGGAAGAAGTGGAAATGAAGATACACATTTACTCTGCCGTACGTACACCCCCATCTACTTACTGTCCCGTGATTCCGTGAGACGTCATGATTGCTCTAAGTGGTGGTTTGATTGTTGGGCCCGTAGGGGGAAGAAGTGGAAATGAAGATACACATTTACTCTGCCGTATGTACTCTCCCATCTACTTGTTGTCCCGTGATTCCGTGAGACGTCATGATTGCTCTAAGTGGTGGTTTGATTGTTGGGCCAGTATCTTCTTCTTGTTCTTCTATTAAAAGGAATATGTATGCTGATTTTTTTCAAAACTCTGCCCACCATAACCCTTTAATAAGCTCAATGTTTTCTTTACTCAAATTCATACAATATTATAAACATGATGACAATTATATTAAAACATATTTAAATATTCATGATTTTTTAGTTACCAAGTCCTTCCATAATCATAGTGTTCAAGAAAGCCACCACCATGCCAAACGTAGCCTAACCAATGAAGTGCACCGTTATTATGAATTGTCGTTCATGAACACCTGACGTCCCCCTAAGAAACTTCATCCCCTTTCTATGTTCATAACTATTTTTTTCTGGTAGAGATCATAACTATTATCATGTCAAACATACATTCTATGACGTCATTTTTGTCCAAACTCACCAGAAAAAAACGTCGCTCCAAACAGAGCATAAATGAATGGATAAATTGGGTTATCAGTTGACGAAAAAAACATTAACAATCATCCTCTGTTGATGAAAACTTTAGGTCTTTGAGAAGTTTGAAGCTTCATTCAATAAAGTGTGGCATCATCTTTTCAAATAACACGAGCTTTTCATTAATGTCAAGTTAAGACTTTTGGGGATCCTACTACATTTTCACAGTTGATGGCAACATTTGGATTGCTATAAACAACACTTTTGTAATGAGTATCACAATGATTACATGCAAAAATTTCAAATTTGAAGATAATGATTGTAAACCTTTCACTACAAATAAAGTGGAAGAGCTCGGTCTAAAATTATTTCAATTCCAACTTGAATGAATATCTGTGGCAAAACATGGGTTGTTTCTACAACCAATTTCTTGTCGACAAAGTGAACCATTCTTAGTATAGAACATTCAGATTGAAGTTACACAGATCACTGATCTTAAACAAGTTTTTTATTTTTGAAAACTTGCAATCATATGATGTTTCATTAATCAGGGGGATTAGGCAGAGAAGATCTCAAGCAAACAGTAGGAAGATGTGGATAAAAAATTGTTAAATTTTTACAAGGAATTGAGCGTTGTTTTGGGCGGGTTGGAGAGCCGAGATACGAAAAAAGCTTAGAAGTTAAGCCGGCGGGGCATCGGCCATCTCGTGCTCTAGTCTGGTGGGAACAATTGGGTAGTATTTATAGTGAAGCTCCCCCACATCATCACCAAAAAAACTTCGTCCATCCATTGGACCCAACATGATATACTGAAACAAGATTAATCATAAGCTACAATTAGATGGGAATCATTTTTCCGGATCTTTGATATCAATTTAGTTTCAACAATTTCACAGTAGCACTACTTTTCGAAACTAGTGCTTGGCGGTCTAACGACTTCTGTTGAGATCATGGAACGCGGAGGATAGTAATAGAACCTAAATTGCTGGGGGGATTCATTGCTATCAAAATTGAATATATTTCTAACACTATGTAGCTGGAAATTGTGGTTGTAATTTTATGGATTGGAATTTGAAAGTCTTTAGTTTCTAGGATAGCTAAGAAACCTATTCACCCCCCTCCCCTCTAGGTGATTTTGCTATCCTAAAAACTAAAGACTTTTAAGTGATATCAGAGGGATGTTGCTCAAAAAGGACTTAACAGTCTGAGTGATCTCCATGAATAGCTAAAAGGTTTGTACTTGTGAGTTCAGAAGAAAACAATAAGTAATGGAGCTTCAAGTCTGCTATAAGGAGAACTTTGAGATTTGGAAAGAGAGGATCAAGATGCTTATGAAATCCTCTGATCCTAGGGTCTTAGCAACAATTCAAGAAGGACCCTTCATCTCCATGAAGGTCTCTGCCTTAGATGCAAGTATCCAGACCCCAAAGAGCTATGCTGAAATGATTGAGGATAAAGTCATCCTGACAATTATGGACAAGAGAGCACAACACATCATGGTAAGTGTTGTGGATAACTCCACCTTCCAGAGCTTAGTTCACTGCAAGATAGCCAAAGAGATGTGGGATTTTCTAGTTGTCTATATTGAAGGGTCAGAGGAGGTAAGAGATGACAGCAATGTTAGACTATCAGACAGTGTTTCTGAGTCTTCTGACTTAGATAAAACGAAGGCCTACATTGGTCTCATGACCATTGAAGAAGAAGATAAAGACTATCTAGATGCCGGGATAGAGATCATGGCCCCTCTATCACACTCAAAAAGTGATACTGAGGTGGATGAAGATATTAGTGACGCTGTGGGCCGATGGCTATGACAGAAGAAGAACCCTGGATCCAAATCTCGGATCAGAAAACTCCGTTGGTCAGCCTGGTCCAAGTAAGGTATAACCCATCCCTAGCTCATCTTCTACACATGAATCTGGCACAGTCTCTGAAGCATCCACTTCCTCAAGGGGGAATGATGGTTCAAAATCGGAACTTGATGTCAATCAATTGATTGACCAGGATGATACACTTCTTGATGTTTTGAAAAGAAGCAAGAAGTTGGCCAAAAGGCAGGCTGAGGAGATTACCTCCTTTTAGCTAGCTGCTTCCCAACAGGCTGAGACAACATCTGTGCTGGAGCAGAAGATAAGGGAAGTAAGCCAACTAAAAACCCTTACCATCATTCAGAAAGGCACCATCAAATACAAGAATTCCCTTATTGTGGATAACTTCTTTAAAGTAGACTCACTCAAGAGAAAATCAGAGTCTAAGTGGATTTCTAGAGTTACCCTCTCCAAAGGGAAAGGTAAAGCTCCTGTTAAGTCTTAATCAACCCTTTACAAGGTAATTCTCCCATCCAACAGGTATGAGCAGGACTTCAAGTATGGTCACTAGAGAAATAAGAATCTTCCTTGTATGAATACAAATGTATCTAACAATGGAAGAAGAAAGGGCATGCGATTGAGTGCACAAAAAGCTCCCCATGAAGAAGTCCAAAAGGCCCATCCTGGACCATTTGCCTTTGGTGTTCCAGCCCCCTCTCTTAAGAATGGGACAGTAACCAAACTTCAGACTCAATCAACAATGATTCAGACTAAAAGTCAGTCTTATAACAAGCTTGATTTCGGTGTTTCTGATGCCATTAGGAGCATGATTTCTGCAAAGAAAACTGCTGCTGATGACACTTAAAAAAAGCTAAATAAAGCTGCTGAAAGACTTTCATTCAGTCAGATGGTTGCTGAAAGAAATCTGAAGAAGACAACTACTGTTCCTTCTAGAAAGTGTGTTGCTGTTAGCACAATCACTAGACCAGCTCAGAAAAGAAGGTATAACCTTTATGAGTGTTGGTGTTGTGGCAAGATAGACCATTTTGCCATTGATTGTTGGCATAATTCTAGTGTGTCCAGAGCTAAAGTAAGTCTACCAGTCAGAAAAACTGCTGGTAGACATGCTCATTTTGTTGCTAACAGGAACCTAGGACCCAATTCATTTTGGGGTAACTGTTTTGCAGGATAGTCCAAGTGCTCATACTCCCATGTGATATTTGGACAGAGGTTGCTCTAGGAATTAGACTGGAACAAGGAGTTATCTCAAGGTTCATACTCGAATGAGTTATGGACCTAAGATATGCAGTTGATAAGTTGAAGATGGATAACTTGTCCATCAAGTTCCTCCTTCTGCCCAAAAGGAAGAGGATGGAATGATGTTGTGAGCTCTCCTAATGAGGGACATATTACACAGGCAATGGATGAAGACTAGCTGGATCCATCCATTAAAGTTCAAGATGTCTGAGTGATGGGACATAATCCTGCTGCCACATCAGTAGATCAGTGAGGAGAAGTACTAGAAGGCTATACTCAGCACTGAGGAAATCTCTAGGAGTAGTTCTTCTGAGTGCAGCAAGGAAGGAACACATAATGCTCTGCTGAAGAGTCTTTCAAGCGGTATCAGCTGAAGAGTCTATCAAGTGGTATACTCAACTGTCAGTCTCTTCTCAGGAAATATGAAGAGATATGTATTTTCAGTGGTCAGTATCATCTGAACCTGCAGCAAGGGATGTCCTTGTCAATGGCTACTAATCAAAAAATAATCTAGCTGAGATAGCAGAAATGGTAACTGAAAGTGAAGTTGTACAAGATCTGTGCAAACTCTAAGGGAAAGCTAGTACAGTCTGGTAATCTGGAAAGCTTAAGTCTTGTTTAGAGAATTGGTGTCAGAGACTCTCCTGCATCAAGTAGATCAGCAATACTGCTGAAGGATCAACTTGTCTCTATGGACAATGCTGAAGTATTGCTGATCTACTTGATGCAGGAGAGTCTCTGACACCAATTCTCTAAACAAGACTCTAGCTTTCCAGATAAAAATGGCTAGACAGAAAAGTGGCTAAGTCCACAGACGTTGAGTGAAGCTTACTCAATCAACGTCATACGGTAAAAATGGTGAGACAGGCTAAGGCTTTTGGAAAGTAACAACCATAATATTAGAGTAATTAAGAAGAAACAGACAGAAATGTGTTAAATCTGCAAATTTGGGTTAAGTCCACAGTCGTGTCCACAGTCGTTGAGTGCATTTTCATAAGTCCATTCACGTAGTTTTGTCAATGCCATAACTTCATATTCGTTGAGTATTGCTTTGAAAATCAGACAGTCAAAGCCACAGAAATTCTGTGTAGATTTTTGAGTAAGTCCACATGCATTGAGTGAAACTTGCTCACTCAACGTCATGGGGCAATAGCGTTGACTGAATCTTAGTCAGTCAGAGCCACTGTGTTTTCACACAAAAAATTGGCTAAGTCCAAATGCGTTGAGTGAAGCTTACTTACTCAACACAAAGTGGCAGAAATCTGTCTAAGTATTTTGGTATTGAGTGATGAAGGCATATCCTTATTTTCACTCTATTTTTAACGCCTAGTGACAGAAAGCTCTTCAAGTACTTTGACGTTGAGTGATGAAGGCTCACTCAACGCGTAAGATGAAGAAAGTTTGGCAAAGGCAAAAAGCGTTAATAAATTAAAGTGGACTCAACGCTCTCAACGCCAAGTGACAGTAACATGTCTAAGGGCTTTGACGTTGAGTGAAGGTTGCTCAATCAATGTTCACCCTTAAGATATTGTCAGAAATTCTGTTTTAACTGTTTTGGCGTTGAGTGAAGGTTGCTCACTCAACGCCTGATAATAGAAAAAAATTTCTAAGTGTTTTGACGTTGAGTGAAAGTTGCTCACTCAACGCCTGATGACAGAAAACTTTTCCAAGTGTTTTGGCGTTGAGTGAAGGTTGCTCACTCAACGCCTAGTTACAGAAATTCTGTCTAAGTGTTTTGTGAAGCTTGTTCACTCAACGTCTATACTAATGTCTGAAATTTTCTAAGTTCAGAATGGCTGATGTCAGCAAAAGTCTTGGGTGAACAAAGTCGACAAAGTCAGCAAAATTCAAATTTGTTGCAGAAAAGCTGTAATTCATCTCTAACGGCGCCGTCGGCCTTCTATACTCAGAATGAAGGTTATAATCTGCCGTTAATACAACGACACATGTCAATCGAATCGCGGGATTGCGGGATTAGAAAAGGCGATGGAATTAGATCAGATGCAAGGAATTTTTTCGACGAGATTCATTCCTTTCGCAAAGGGGCGAAACTTCTTCCTTCTCGCGATTGTTGCAGAGGGTGAAGAACAAGAAGTTCAAGTTAGTTGATCCTAACATATCAACAGTGTTAGCTGTTGATATCTTCACCATCAACAACAAGATCATGGTAATCTCTGAAAAAGAAAGAGCGGTCAACAAGGTCTAACCCTAGTCGTCGTTACGGGAAGCTAAAGAAAGATTGTTGGTGCCATTCACATCTGTACCAACAAGATCAGAGGAAATCTCTGAGTAAGAAGAAGCAACTGAGGGTCAACTCTAGTTGCAATAAAGTTACTTCACAGTTCAAGCCAAGCATTCTTGAAAATTAAATTATAATAAAACATTTTCTGGACTGGGAAGAAGAAATCTGTACTGAATTATCTCAGGACAGAAGAAGATAGGGCTGAACATCTGGTTCAGTTCAGGAAGAAGCAGAACAACAGATTTGCAGATTACTTTCAGCATAAACAACAATTATTTGAAGACCATCTTTCTTGTGGCTGAGAAGAAGATAAGACTGAACATCTGGTTCAGTTCAGGAAGAAGCAGAGCAACAGATCTGCAGATCACTTCCAGCACAAGCAGCAATTACTTGAAGACCATCTTTCTTGTTGCTGAGAAGAAGATACGATTGATTCTGGTTCAGTCCAGGAAGAAGCAGAGTCATCTGGTTCCTGCAGAACAGGTTAGCTGATTATTATTAAAGATCTTGTCGTCCCACCCATATCTTGGCTTACCACTCGATAACCGCAATTACCATCTCCTAGAGCATCAAGGTAAATGACTAGTAATGTAAGTTGGCACTGTCGGCCGCAATGCATTCAAGCAACAGATTTTTGAGTAGATTGTCATCTCTTGTTGCTGTGAAAAAGATTTCCTAGGCTTGGCCTTTGAGTTTTCTTTGGTCCCCAATACATGCTCAAATAAGATAGCTCTCTTTTTGTTGCACTTTTAAAATCAACAATGATGTCCTTAATTACTTCCTTGCGGCCTACCTTTACTACGCAACGGCATTAGACGGCTCTTGTGTCTGAGTAGTGGTTGGCTCTAATATTTCCCGAAGTTTCCTTTTCAGGGTTCATTTCTATGGAAATCATTAGTAGTGTTGTATTTTTTATCCAAATCAACTTGTATAACCTCCGCCATGCTGATCTACTTTATATTTGTCAATCAACTTTAGATGATTCCAAAATCACGTTAAACTTTGTCGCCAACGACCTTGTGAACCACTACCTCCATAAGGGATATGCGGAAGAGCCCATGTACTGCTCATTAATTCATCAAGGAAGGCCCATGGTGAAGCGCATCTTATCTCTCCCGAGTCCAAAGCATTGCCGAACTGCGTGACTTTTGGAAAGTCGATTCCTACTTTACTTCATAATATTAGAGTAATCCTATTAGGCATGCACATGGTAAACATACCCAAGCAAGTTTGAATATAATGAGTGTATTTAAATTGAACTTTGCCCAAATTTGTGTATGTTGTAGAGCATTTGATGAAATGGTTTTCCATGTACAAATAGATACTTCCAAAAAACGCTTGCGCTGGCTATGGCCACTCTCTACGCGGTTAGACTTGTAGAGTTTTCATAAGAATGCAACAACTTGTCTATCCATGCAGTAGACAAAATACTCCTTGTAAGGATCTACCCATGTAGTGACGATATATTTCAGAACATCCGGATATTTTCAGCATATTTGTGCACACATATCATTTAAACGCATACTTTGAAATCATGGACAGAAGATGCATGTCAGTATCAACAAGAGTTTGCGAGTAGACATTGCAGTTGAACTTGCTAGACATTGCCTTTTTTGAAATACTTCTTGCAATAGTATATGGGTCCTATTTATGTGAACGTTGACATAATATAATTTATTACCACCTTTATTGCGTTCATTAAAGCTATCTCTCTATTATATTTTGGTTGCATCCAACATAGACTCCAACGCCCACTTATATAGTGACGTTATTTATGTCGTGTTTCATTAGATATGAAGGTCCAAAAGTCGGCATGATCAAGTCTGGTCTCAGAAGTTTGTCCATTAACAATGCAACGGTTATATTAGTCCGTGCAATCCATTAACATCCGGAAACATATTGGGTACACAATCTGATAGATTGGTAGGGTGAATGCAAGAAGTCTATTTTCTCAAACTGCTAAAGTAGAAGGATTCACCTGGGATGTGAATTTGGTGTAGCTACTGTGCATCTCTAATACATTTGTAATAGAAATTGGATGTTTCTAGTTCTCTCTTTTGCAACTTAACCTTTTGATTGTAAATAGTTCTCATAATTGAAGCATTGTTGCTACTTCTATTTTTCAACGATGTGAGTATTTTCCTAGGCTTCACACCGGAGCCGTACATCTCTTCCACTATCCGTTCTTCTTCTTCAGTTAATCTAGCTGCATAGCTATGTGCCTCTAAATGAACAAATTGATGATTATGTTTTCCATTTTTAACATCAATTTTCCACTCATCACCACATGCATTTCTTTGACCAAGTAACAAAAATTGACACCCACATCTCTTCGAACTAGTCTTTCTTAGGTTTTTCTTAATATACCCCTTCCTTTGTTGATTATCACGAGCAAATCCGGATCTATCACAACCCATAAAAACCCTAGGCTTAGGTCTCCCATCTATTTTGTCTGCTCTTTGGATGGTGACAACGAAACCCAAGCCTTTGGCAACATCACGAACCCACTCAAGTAGGCTCTCTTTCGTAGGAAAAACCGTATCAGTTACAAAATTCATTCCTACATCGATTTCTATGGAAATCGATGGCTCTTCAGCTACATGGGGAACAATTTCCATCCTACAAAAATCACAAGTTCACAAAAAAAACACTCAAAATCTCATGCATCCATTATCCCTATATCGATTTTTCAAAAACAACACCTACAAACATTCAAGATCTACATATATTCAACATCATTAACTAGGTTTTTCAAGGTATATGCATGAGAATTTAAGATTTGGAGGAGAGGGATGAAAAATTGTACCTTAGGGTTTGGGGGTAGAGCCAAATAATCCCAAAAAATGTTTCAACTCCTCACAATAACAGCTTTAGATGTCTAAAATCCTCAATACACCGCTGAGTTCGCTGCAAAAAATGAGAGAAAAAAATTAATGGAGGGTTAGGGTTTGCCCTAGTGAGGAAGGAGGCCACAAAAAATGGGGGATCCAGGACTTACATGAGAGGAAGGGAAGGAACCCGGTGTTGCCGGCGAAAAAACCGCCCTCCGGCGGCCTGCTACACGGGCGGCGTAGTGCTGCGGAGGAATCGATCGGCGGATGGAGAAGATGCGCACATCCACTGCTCGGCGGATGGAGAATAGGCTCGGGCCGCCGGAGCAAGGAAAAGGGCAGGGGAGGTGTTACCGGGAAGCCTTCTTCCGCACCGACGAGCTCGGGGACGATCGTCAAAAATGGCGTATCGGCGAAATCGCCGAAGGCTTCTCGTTTCCGCGGAAAAGATGAACAGTACCAATCCGGTGTGCGGTTATTTGTTGAGATATTAACAGGATAGTTAGGATTTTTTTGTGGATTTTTATTGGGTTTATTTTGGTGTGTCAATAGCCATAATGGGTGTGCTTATAACATTGCTCTTAAAGAAATGTATGACAATACTATTCAATTAGTCTTCATCACAAAATATATGTCACAATTAATTATACCTATTTGTAAGAAGTGTAGTATATCTTTACAAATAGTCATCACAATTAATATTATCTTGAATAATGCTTGCCTTGAATTATATTTTGATCATTTGATTCACCCATGTTGCCTTCTGCTTTGTAGTTTGACTTGGGCCATCATAACTTGAATGTTAAGTCATTCATCTTGACTAGTTTAAGATGTAAATGTCTTATTTGATCGAGCATTCTTATAAAAGTTTTCAATTTAGTCTAGAATGTTTTAGAGAGGCTAGTAGATTTTCTCCTTATGTATGACCGAGCATTCGATCAGGGTGGTGACGGACCATCCCCTTCGCAAGATTTTTGAAGGAGTGGAACACTCAGGCAGGTTGGCCAAGTGGTCTATTAAATTAAGCGAGTTTGACATCTCGTTCGTGCCGAGCCTCTCCATTAAGGCGCAAGTAGTGGCTGACTTCTTAACAGACTACGTTGTTGAGGTCGGAGCCGAGGAGCCGCGACTGCAGGGGGCATGGAAGATTATGGTTGACGGGGCCTCGAGAAAATATTCCCACGGGGGAGTTGTGTTGATAAGCCCTCAGGGGGTCACTATAGAGCAAGCAGTGGTCTTATATTTCCCAGTGACTAATAACCAAGCGAAGTACGAGGCCGTAATAGCCAGCCTTCGTTTGGCAAAGGAGCTATAAATAAGACCCCTCCTCTCTCTTTGGATTTCCCTATAAATAGGACCAGCCTTTGAATTCCTTTTTCAAAGAGACCAGGCCGCGACCTAGCGACTATCCCCTTTAGTCGCCGCGACTTCTTTACCAGCTAGTTTTCCTCGTACCATGCTCGATCATTTGTGGTTGTGGAGGGGTTGCTTCTTCTAAGCTTCCGGGTACGTGGCGGGACCTTCCTGCCGCAGCGCCTGCGGTCCTGTTTGTTGTTCGACGACTCCCGTGCCTTGGCCCGCTAGCCGTCGAGCCCAACCGTTGAGCCGGTAACCTCAGGCTGCCTTGATCTGATTTAGAGTAAGGGATTTTCCTGGCTTCAACAATGACAAGTTGTTCGAGGACTAAACGTTGAAACTCTGCGGCCGTCATGTCCGAATTCGAACTGGTTGCCCGATTGTCGGTGATGTTCTTGTCAGACTTTGTGGTTCGAAACAATCTACCATTGTGTCATTAAACGGACCTCAAAACTTCTCTGATACCAAATGATGCAGTGGTAGCCGGATAGAAATTTCACTAAATGATAACCGTCCAAATTAAATGTAGTGCAGTGATACCAAATGATATTTAATGTAGTGCACGTGTGAACATGAAATAACCGTCCAAATTAAAATAATCTAACGAGTAATTAAAATTTATAAGGCATCTAAGCACCCAATTGCACAATTGGTTAACAAGCAATGACGAGCAAAGAACAATTATAATCAACCAAAGAATTGAGTCGGAATTCCGTTGAAACGCGCTGAATGCGCTCCGCAAATTACATTACAAATAACAATAACAAATACCTATGAAAATTAATACCCAGAGCAAAAGTTTAAACCAAAACAATCAATGAAAAGAGATACAACATCTATATCTAGATTTACCCGTGCATGTGGTGGCTTACTTAGGGATGGGGGATGATGGCGGTGTACTTGACCTTGGTATGCCATTGGCTCCACGATAGGGCTGAATGGGGGGGAGGTATATTTGTAGATCTGGTGTCTAATGGTTAGGACTAAGTGGATCGGGGAAGGGTTATGGGGTTAGAGGTGGCTGCATGTGTTGGAGGTTTGGTGGGGGGCTTGCAGTTTCCTATTTGGAGTCGGGTAGGATGTGGGAGTTGCGGGAGAGCTTAGGTGGGAGTGGTCAGGACTGGGGAAGAGGTTTCCGGCCTGGAGGAGGGGAGGAGAAGGCGGCGGGGTGAAGTCCGGGAGGGGGAAAGAGGTTGGCGGCGGGCTGCTGGGTAACTAACAAGGTGCGGCCAGTCTGAGGGGTGGGTGGGTGGCACTGGTTAGGAAATAGGCGGTTGCCGGGATTCAGGGAGGGAATGGAGAGAGAGAGGAGGGGCCGACGGGATCTTGCCCGAGAGGGGAAAGGGAAAGCCATAGGTAGTGCACTGGGAAAGAGCTGCTCGAAGCCAGGGAGGACCGACCGGTTGCAACAGTCAACTCCGATCCCTAAAACCAGGCACATTCCTAAGTATTTAATAAGAGGTATGACACCCCTATGAGCGGCTAATAATGTTCGGGCTGATCGGGGGCCAAATACGACACCAAATAAACAAAATAATATAGTACACAGACTCGGAACGACACCTCTCATGCAGTTCATATTGTCAACTAGGAAGCAGGCGGCGGGGTGAAGTTCGGGGAGGGGGAAAGAGGTTGGCGGCGGGCTGCTGGGTAACTAACAAGGTGCGGCCAGTCTTAGGGGTGGGTGGGTGGCACTGATTAGGAAATAGACGGTTGTCGGGATTCAGGGAGGGAATGGAGAGAGAGAGAGGAGGGGCCGACGGGATCTTGCCCGAGAGGGGAAAGGGAAAACCATAGGTAGTGCACGGGGAAAGAGCTGCTCGAAGCTAGGGAGGACCGACCGGTTGCAATAGTCAACTCCGATCCCTAAAACCAGGCACATGCTTAAGTATTTAATAAGAGGTATGACACCCCTATGAGCGGCTAATAATGTTCGGGCTGATCGGGGGCCAAATACGACACCAAATAAACAAAATAATATAGTAAACAGACTCGGAACGACACCTCTCATGCAGTTTATATTGTCAACTAGAAAGCACCGATACGGGTATCGGGTACGATACGTATCCGATACGGCGGTACGACAACATTTTAAAACCAAGGATGCGAGTACGCCATGATATGTTATAACATATATATGTATATATATATATATGCATATATATATATCACAAGTATACTAAATAGTTTTCAAAACATCGAAACATCAAACATAAATCATAGTTTGAAATACAAGTTCACAAATCAATGCAATATAATATGAAATTTTCAAACATTAAGCATACGCAAATATTACAAAATTTAACATTTTCTATGTTTAACTAAAAGAGAAAATTAAACTTAAGTCTACTCGTCCGTTTTTTTAAATCTATTTCACTGTTGATCAACTTCATTATTGGAGATCAACATCTTCAATCTCCGGTTACTCTAGATACATAACTTAATTGGCCAATACTGAAGGCCAAAGTTCACAACCTCGGTGATGTTTGGACGGTATTGGATGATGGAAAAAATGCACGAGCTGTTGGATCAACCAACCTCAATGAGCACAGTAGTAAATCTCACTGGTGCGCAAATATATTTTTAAAAGTTTATGTTTCTGTTGAATGATGATATTGATTTTCACATGGGAGTTTTTTTTCCAGCATGCTTGCATAATGGTGAAGACTGTGAACTTGGTGACTCGTGAAGTCACTCAAAGTAAACTTTGGCTGGTTGATTTGGCCTGCAGTGGGAGGCTTGCAAAATCGGATGCCCAAGGAGAGATATTGAAGGAGGCTCAACACATAAATTGATCCCTTTCAGCTCTTGGAGATGTTATGTTTGCCTTGTCAAGTAAAAGGAGCTACATCCCTTATAGGTTGGCTGCAACAACTTGTAAAACAATCACAAATTTCTTTTACATGTTCATTTAATTTATTATTATACTTTCATTGTTTCAGGAATTCTAAATTGACATATTTACTCCAAGATTCTTTAGGTAATTCAATTTCACTTTAACATTTTGTATTTGTCAAAATTCAAACATCCAATCTAAAATTAATTGAATGACATGAAATTATCCGTAGGCCTAGCAATCTAGCATGTTTTGCTATCATGTTATAATTTAACCATCCGAATTATGTTAGTTTCTTCATGATAAACTATTATCAACAACAGTATTTTTTGTAGATTAATTCATTTTAATCTGTCTACCTCTGCAAACTATACAGGTGGCTCTGCAAAAACTATAATGTTCGTGCAGATAAACCCTTCTGAAACTGATTTAACTGAAACTCTAAGCTCGCTTAACTTTGCGAGTAGAGTTAGTGAAATTAGTTTGGGTCCTGCAAAAAAGCAGGCCGACAAGCCAAGAGATTGTAGAGCATCGCATGGAAAGGTACATATCATAATCACTATTAGGCTTATCCGACTACTTGGGTTGACTTATGATCTTCATTTTCCAGTTCTTTTTGTCAAATGTTTACTCAGTGTAAAATACGTTTTATGAGATAGTTGTGGTGTTTGAGTTATGGTGGTGTGAAATTATTATATTAAACACATTGATGAACAGTTTAGCAGCATGATTATAGTATCGTTTTTTAAAATATCTAAATCAAAAGTTTGGCAATATTTGCATGTCTGTAATATCGTTTTTTTAAATAGCATCCATGCATACACCTGCCCAAATACTATCCATATTTTTCATAATTACATTCACCAACTTTTTTTATCCTGTTCAAGATGGCAATCTTGATTAAAGAAGTGTTTGTTAACAGGCAAAGGTGCTGGATCAAAAACTGAAAGCACGAGAACCCTCTTGTTCTTCGAAGGTTAAAGAGCACAAAAATTCAGAATTTATAGCTCAACAGAAGGTAAATATGGACCTAGTTCACCATTTGTACTCTTGCAATAGATATACTTCTTTTATGGCATGAAGGTTCATTATCTAAGTGTTTGTTAACAGCAAAGGTGCTGGAACAAAAACTGAAAGCACGAGAACCCTCTTGTTCAGCTAATGATCAAGGAACTCTTCGAAGGTTAAAGAGCACAAAATATCAGAATTTATAGCTCAACAGAAGGTAATTATGGACTAGTTCACCATTTGTACACTTGCAATAGATATACTTAGTTCTTTTATGGCATGAAGGTTCATTATCTTAGTATGAAGCTTAGAGAGAGACATCAGTTTGAATGTCTCCTTGAACAAAAGTTACAGTGCATTTTGTTTCTACCGATATTTTTTTTTTAAAATTTGTATAGCTGATTTAATATCGGGAATTGCTAAAAGCACCGCAAATTTCCCTATATGCACCCCAAATTTCCCTATATGCTCCACAAACTCACTTTATTTATGATTTAAAATACCCCTTACAGTTTTAACTAAGTGCACATAGCATTGCACGCATTATTTTTTTCGCATCCGTGCCCTAACGCTGCAACTCCCGTACTCGACGCCCTCTGATTCTTCCTCCGCCTCGATGCCCTCCGCCGGCGCTTCTGCAAGGCCGCACCCCTCCGCTTCGAGAGTGCAGGCATAATGATATCATGCACATGAAACCCCCAGACTTAAATACGATACTATGGATTGTGTACATTACCTATTCCCAATTACAATTTCTTTTTTAATTTCATAATTTTCAGGTTTTTGATTGGCAATTGTTTTTGACATATTTCCATTTCCTTGCACAAGTGAAGACAATTCAGCCAATAGAATTTTAATTGAAGCACAACCATCACATAACAATACTCCAAATCACTCTCAATTCTTTCCAATTAACAATTTAAGCTCGACTTAGGTGTGATTAGGACAGTCATTTTGGTTTTGGTGAATTGATGGTGGGGCTGAATCAAACATTAAGGGTAGGCACAAGGTGTGTGAGCAACGTTAATATGCATAGGATAGGTGCAAAAGCTCAACCGGGCCAAGGGATAGCCTATATCACGTTCGCACTAGAGAACTGTCTATACCAATGCTTCGAGGGACCATATGGACAAGTTCTAGCCACCAAGAAAAAATACCCTTCCTCCCGACTCGAGCAACCCAACTTGAGCGATTGTCCACACACTCGCCTATACTACCATCAGATTTTATCGGATTCGTAAATTACGAGTAAAATAAACAAATTACCAGTTATACACAGATTCTACACGTGACATGAAATTATCAGTAGGTCTAGCAATCTAGCATGTTTTGCTATCATGTTATAATTTAACCATCTGAATTATGTTAGTTTCTTCATGATAAACTATTATCAACAACAATATTTTTTGTAGATTAATTCATTTTAATCTGTCTACCTCTGCAAACTATACAGGTGGCTCTGCAAAAACTATAATGTTCGTGCAGATAAGCCCTTCTGAAACTGATTTAACTGAAACTCTAAGCTCGCTTAACTTTGCGAGTAGAGTTAGTGAAATTAGTTTGGGTCCTGCAAAAAAGCAGGCCGACAAGCCAAGGGATTGTAGAGCATCGCATGGAAAGGTACATATCATAATCACTATTAGGCTTATCCGACTACTTGGGTTGACTTATGATCTTCATTTTCTAGTTCTTTTTGTCAAATGTTTACTCAAAGTGTAAAATACGTTTTATGAGATAGTTGTGGTGTTTGAGTTATGGTGGTGTGAAATTATTATATTAAACACATAGATGAACAGTTTAGCAGCATGATTATAGTATCGTTTTTTAAAATATCTAAATCAAAAGTTTGGCAATATTTGCATGTCTGTAATATCGTTTTTTTAAATAGCATCCGTGCATGCACCTGCCCAAATACTATCCATATTTTTCATAACTACATTCACCAACTTTTTTTATGCTGTTCAAGATGGCAATCTTGATTAAAGAAGTGTTTATTAATAGGCAAAGGTGCTGGATCAAAAACTGAAAGCACGAGAACCCTCTTGTTCTTCGAAGGTTTATGAGCACAAAATTTGGTAAATATGACCTAGTTCACCATTTGTACTCTTGCAATAGATATACTTCTTTTATGGCATGAAGGTTCATTATCTAAGCGTTTGTTAACAGACAAAGGTGCTGGAACAAAAACTTAAAGCACGAGAACCCTGCTCAGCTAATGATCAAGGAACTCTTCGAAGGTTAAAAAGCACAAAATATCAGAATTTATAGCTCAACAGAAGTTAATTATGGACTAGTTCATCATTTGTACACTTGCAATAGATATACTTAATTCTTTTATGGCATGAAGGTTCATTATCTTAATATGAAGCTTAGAGAGAGACATCAGTTTGAATGTCTCCTTGAACAAAAGTTACAGTGCATTTTGTTTCTACCGATATTTTTTTTAAAAAAATTTGTATGGCTGATTTAATATCGGGAATTGCTAAAATCACCCCAAATTTCCCTATATGCACCACAAACTCACTTTATTTATGATTTAAAATACCCCTTACAGTTTTAACTAAGTGCACATAGCATTGCACACATTATTTTTTTCGCATCCGTGCCCTAACGCTGCAACTCCCGTACTCGACGCCCTCTGGTTCTTCCTCCGCCTCGATGCCCTCCGCCGGCGCTTCTGCAAGGCCGCACCCCTCCGCTTCTAGAGTCCAGGCATAATGATATCATGCACATGAAACCCCCAGACTTAAACACGATACTATGGATTTTGTACATTACCTATTCCCAATTACAAGTTCTTTTTAAATTTCATAATTTTCAGGTTTTTGCTTGGCAATTGTTTTTGACATATTTCCATGTCCTTGCACAAGTGAAGACAATTCAGCCAATAGAATTTTAATTGAAGCACGACCATCACATAACAATACTCCAAATCACTCTCAATTCTTTCCAATAAACAATTTAAGCTCGACTTAGGTGTGATTAGGACAGTCATTTTGGTTTTGGTGAATTGATGGTGGGGCTGAATCAAACATTAAGGATAAGCACAAGGTGTGTGAGCAAGGATAATATGCATAGGATAGGTGCAAAAGCTCAACCGGGCCAAGGGATAGCCTATATCACGTTCGCACTAGAGAACTGTCTATACCAATGCTTCGAGAGTCCATATGGACAAGTTCTAGCCACCAAGAAAAAAAATACCCTTCCTCCCGACTCGAGCAATACAACTCGAGCGATTGTCCACACACTCGCCTATACTACCATCAGATTTTATCGGATTCGTAAATTACGAGTAAAATAAACAAATTTCCAGTTATACACAGATTCTACATGTGACACGAGCATCCGATTAGAAGCATTACAGGCATCAACATGTTTGATGCAGCCCAACCCGAGGTCAATCGGCTTGACGTCGACGCATCAGGGCTGCAGCCCAGTCACCCCAACCCATCTCCGCGTCCCACCACAAGCAATTCGGAAGGTTGTTGTGGCTAGGTTCGTGTGATCTGGCGGCTAGGCAACTGTGCGGTTAGGCGGCTTGCAGATCAGCGGATAGAGTTAGCTCAGCATTTGAATAACGGGCAGTCCGCGTGGCTAGGCTGTGTTTTGACGACTTAGCAGTTTCAACGGACTCTGTAGTGCAGCAGCAGTGCCGACAATTTCTCCTTGAGTCCGCGCGGCTATTTTTTTGTTTTATATTTTTTTCTCTGCTTCCATTGGCTACATCGACGAATCATGTCTCGCCATGTATTTCTTGCTTTATAAAGAAGATTTTTTTAGTACAAGTTTCTTGCTCTTCTGTTTGCACCTGGTTTATTTGGCTCGGATAGGTTGAGTGTTCCTGCGACTGGTTTTCCGTTTTCCACGAATCACAAATTTTTACATGGTATCTGAGGGAATAGAGGCTGAGCAGTGATCAACCGTCAGTTTGCTTTATTGCTTCTGGGAGTCTAAGTGAACCAGGGCTAGTGCAATGGAAGGTGGTTTCGCAAGAGGTATTGGAATCGAAATTCTTATATCGACTAATTTTAAAAAGTGAAAGTCGTGCATGGAAAGTTATCTTCTGGGCGAGGACCTTTGGGAGGTCATCTGCGGAGACGAAAGGCAAGAGGATACTGCTGCTGCGGGTGCTGAAACGGTGAGAGCTTGGAGGAAGAGACATTGTACGATGCATGTGAAAGATTTAAAGAATTGCTTAGGAGGTGCCAACACCATGGTCTGCAATTACATCAGCAAATCATGACTTCTTACAATTGGATGAAGATTTCAACCATGATTTTAGTGATGGAGCAGCTGGGGGTTCACTCATAAATAATTATCCGGAGGAGGCTTTTGATATTCTTAAAGAATTTACTTCAAACAATTACCAAGCTGTAGAGAGGCAAACCATACCCAAACCCGTAGGAGTGCACCAAGTGGACCAATTCATTTCATTCATAGCATAAGTTACCAGCCAGCTAAATGCACTTAACAAGAGACTTGATAATCTCTCCTTAATGCAAGGACAACCAAGTCAGCCCAATACTTGTGTGGCTAACACCATTGACCCATGTTTCACTGTGTCTCAACCATTATTTCTTCCATGTATAGCTTCTGATGAAGTTAATTTCATTAGTCGGCACTCTAGACCACAACACAACACATACTCCAATTTCTATAATCTGGAGTGGAGAAATCATCCAAACTTTTCTTGGAAGAACAATCATTGTCAAGGTGCGCCGCCAGGTTTTAATTCTAATACAATCCACCCACCACAAGGACTACCCAAGAAGAACACAGAAGAGATTCTTTTGGAATATATTCAAAAGAATGAAGCTAGAGCTGCTAGCCAAGACGCTACGTTAAGGTTGTTAGAAAATCAGATCGGGCAAATGGCCTATGCCCTTAATACAAGGTCCAACGGGACCTTACCTGCTCATACTCAACAAAATCCTAGAGGAGAATCCTCTGGAGGACAATGCAAAGCCATAGAGCTTAGAAGTGGAAAGAATATCCCGGGCAACACAAAAATAGCCACAAGCACCATAGAGCCCATGGTGAGTGAGAGTAGTGATCATCATAAGGAGGTTAGGACATCATGACTCATTAGGGAGCCCTCATTCATTATTAACGAAAGAAAAAGAATGCGCAAAGCTTAAGGGCATTGATGAGGATAGATCAAAACTTGATCGACCTCCACCACCATTTCCACAAAGATTAAGAAAAAACAAATTAGATAGTCAATTTCAAAAATTCCTTGATATTTTCAAGAAATTGACCATAAACATTCCTTTTGCGGAGGTGCTTGAGCAAATGCCGGGCTATGTTAAGTTTATGAAAGATATGCATTCAAAGAAAAGGAAGTTTGGGAAGTATGAGACTGTTGCACTCACCGAGGAGTGTAGTGCCATTCTACAAAATAAGCTCCCTCCTAAACTCGAGGATCCAGGTAGTTTTACTATCCCTTGTTCTATTGGAATTCAGTTTTTGGGAAAGGCACTTTGTGACTTAGGGGCTAGCATAAACTTTATGCCTTTATAAATTTATAACAAGCCAGGTTTGGGAGAAGTCAACCCTACATCATTAACACTTCAAATTGCCGACAGAACATATGTTTTTCCTAGAGGACTAGTAGTAGATGTGTTAGTAAAGGTGGATAAGTTTATATTCCCTGCTGACTGTCATGTTAGATATGGAGGACCAAGAGGTCCCAATTATTTTAGGTAGACCATTCCTTGCCACCGGGAGAACGTTGATTGATGTACAAAAAGCAGAGTTGATAATATATGTTAATGACGAACAAATCACTTTTAATGTCATGAAAGCTATTAAATTTCCTTTTGATGTTGATGAATGCAATTCAATTACCCGAAGAAGAAAGGGAGAAGAATGAGAGAAAGACATAGGGAAAGTAGCAGAAAATGACATAGTGTCCATGAAGAAAGTAAGCAAGCCGCTCGGACAAGGCAGAAATTGCGCGGACAGGCAACCAGAGAAGAATTCGCGTGAACAGAAAGGACAAGCCGCCTGATCTCGGTGACTACACACCACCAGCAGGAGAAATGTTGCGACCCAAAGGCAGAGAAGCCGAGCAAAAGGAAGAGGAGCAAGAGACTGCGCGAAAAAGGGGAAACCGCGCGACCAGAAAGAAAGAACTGGAGGGAAGAAGCCGGACAAAATCAGAAGAAGGGAGGGACAGAAAAAAGGGCTAGTGAGATCCCGATCAGCAGGTTCCAATCGAGGGATTTCACAAACATTCTTTCTTTCACAGCCATCCATCACCCGAGTGGCCTGCCTGCCCTGTCGGCTAGTGTGAGCCTGGTTAGCGGAATCCTATCGGGGGGTTCTATCACTCGAGTGACCTGCCAACTAATAAGAGCCTGGTCAGAGGGGTTCAATCGAGGGCTTCCTCAAACATTTTTCTTTCACAACCATACACCACCAGGGCGACCTGTTTGCCCTGCCGACTAGTGAAAGCCTGGTCAGCGGGATTCTATTGGGGCTAATGGGAGACCGGACGGCGGGGTCCAATCAAGGGCTTCCTCAAACATTCCGTCTTTCACAACCATCCACCACCCTGAGCGACCCGCCTGCCCTGCCGACTAGTGAGTTCCCGGTCAGCAGAATCCTATCGGGGGTTCTTCCACTCAAGCAACCTGTCGGCCCTATCGGCTAATGAGAGCCTGGTCAGCTGGGTCCATTCGAAGGCTTTCATAAACATCATTTCTTTTACAACCATCCACCACCCGAGCGACCTTCCTGCCATGTCGGCTAGTGAGAGCCCGGTCAACGAGATTCTATTGGGGGTTCTACTACTCGAGTGACCTTTCGGCCCTGCCAGCTAATGAGAGCCCGATCAGCGGGGTCCAATCGATAGCCTACTCAAAACATTCTTGCTTTCACAACCATCCACCACTCGAGCAACCCATCTGCCTTGCCGACTAATGAGAGCTCGGTCAGTGGAATCCTATCGAGGGTTCTGCCACTCGAGCGACCTGCCGTCTAATGAGAGCCCGGTCAGCGAGGTCCTATCAAGGGCTTTCATAAACATCATTTCTTTCACAACCATCCACCACCCGAGCGACCTACCTTCCTCGTCGTTTAGTGAGAGCACACTCGTACATGAGACCTGGTTTCTCTTCCATTCGGTGTTGTTTCTATTACTTGCAAGTGGGTCTTCAAGGTCAAGACTCACTCTGATGACTCTGTGGAGAGGTACAAAGCTCGGCTTGTTTCTTGCTGTTTTCAGCAGGAGCAGGAGAGAGACTATGACGAGACCTTTGCTCCAGTCGCTCACATGACTACGGTTCAAACTCTTATTGCAGTTGCAGTTGTTCGCCACTAGTCGCTATCACAGCTCAACGTGAAGAATGCCTTTCTTCACGGTGATCTTTGGCATGAGGTATAAAGGTATACATGTTTCCTCCTCCTGGTCTATCCTCTCCTCCAGGCCTTGTCTTCCGCTTGAGACCTCTTTATGGGCACAAGAAGGCACCCCACGTGTGATTAGATATTGTGTACATTCTTGTGGTTGAGTTAGCTTAGGAACACCATGGGTGTTGTGAGCACCCTCTCTTGTACATGTATATATTTACCTAATGATTATGTGAAAGTGATCATTCAATCCTAATTCTATCAAAAGTAAGTTGTAAAAGTCTTTTATACATAGCAAAAATACCGGAGTGGCCGCTAGACTTTAAATTGTGAGCCTCAGAAATAAGTATTGATCGAATTGGGCAATCCGGAATATAAAGTCAATTTTTATAAAATAAAATTGTACCATCTTAACACCCGTCAGGGCGTTCTGAGGGTTTAGAACTCAAATTTCTTTTTATTTCTAATGCTAATTTATCTTTTTCATAGTAATACGGAAGTTGAGAGAGTAAAGTGTCTAATAAGAGCATAAGTAAGCAAAGAGGAGTCCTCTGCATGGCCCTTCCAGCGGGAAAGGGAATCTGCACCTATATTAAGGGGACCTGGGTTATATTCGATTGAAAAGTTATAGCCCATCATTTTATATAAATTTTGTTGTTGTTCAGGTGTTGTTATTAATTGATTGGAGAGATGTAGTGTTTTGTGATCTGTGCGAATTATAAAATGAGAGCCTAGTAGGTATTGTCGCCATTTAGAAACTGCTAGTGTTATAGCTAATAGTTCGCGGCTGTAAGTAGATAAAGAACGTTCTAGTATTGTCAATTTCTTACCAAAAAATGCAATTGGGTGAGAGACTGTTGAATTAGGACTGCGCTCACACCAAACCCCGATGCGTCGTTCAAGTAATATAAAAGACCAATTTGGAATTATTTCCCTTGAAATTATGTGGTAAGTATTAGCTCCTTGATGGGCATCTATATTGTAGATTATTTCTTGCAAGGATGGAGCTAATGTTATTTTCATCATTTCAGAGTTCTGATACACGAAGAACTTGTTCATGCGTATGAGGATTGCCGTGCCAAAAACATGGGTTGGAAAAACTGTGCTCGTCATGCTTGCGCTGAGGTAAATCCATGGCTATTTTATTTGTCTTGTGTTCAGCTTTTTACTTATTTTTAAACCTTTGCCATGTTTTTAGTTAAAAATTTGAGATTTTGTGTTGGAATTATGCAGATCAGGGCTAACTATTTAAGTGGAGATTGCCACTATAAGCGGGAATTGCTGCAAGGTCATACGAGGCTTTTGCGCAAGTGAGTTTATTCGAAGATGTAGTTGAACTCTAGAGATTGAATTTGAACTCCATAAACCTCGTCAAAATTTCCTTCACATTTGACGATTTCAAAACATGATTTGTAAATACAAGTATTCAAATCAGCCGCTGCGGTATTTCCTTTTCTAATTCAATTTATTTTTGTACGATCCGACAGTTTCTCGCTGGAAATTTGAAGGAGTGTGTAACAAGGCGAGCCCTAAAATCCTTGCAAAATAATTTGTATTTTTCGGAAGCCCAAGGATGCCATTGCAGCTGTCTGGGATGTTGCTATGAAAACACCTCTCCATTCGATCGAGCCCCCTGAATGATGTGTCTTTTCATATATATCTGCCTTTTTTTGTACCAAAATGAATCTGGTAAGAAAGAGACTCATCGCTTGTGATAGAATCATAGAACGGACGCATGGTCATTTTGTTCACAGCCTGTGTCGTTTTTTTTATTCCGTAGTTCTAACTGTTATTGTTTCAGTTTAGTCATGTCAAACACTCTTTGCAGAATAATGTCATGCCAAACACTCTTTGCAACTAACTCGGTCATTTTTATATCCAATCATGTGAAACACTTTGCATATTTTTGGATTTATCAGTCAATGGTGCGTCAAGCAAGAACAATGCCGAAAATGGTGGAAGGAAGACGGTGATGATGCCTTCCCGAGCAGTTGTGATCATGCCCAGCGGCTTGAGTTATACTGTGTCTTTTGTTTCATTTCTTTATTTTTGATCATGGATCTACTATCAGAAATCTAATGCTTAATCTCAGCATTCATTGTGTATTTCTGAATAGTAATCTATTTTTTTCAATTATTTAACTGTGAAGTTAGTCAGATTAACTAACATTTATATGTTTTGATGCAACAATAATTTCTTTTTGGAAAGTAGTTTTGTTGGTTGGTTAACTTATCATATTTTCTTAGTGAAATATTGGGTTGGTGTTATTTTGAATACGGCAAAAGCATTTCATTTAATTGCTTTCGTTGGTATTGATTTTTAGAGTATAAGATTGGGTCCATCCGTTGTGCTCACATCAATCTATCACACTTTTTTGAGGTGACATGCTGGAAGTTGAGCCAATCCAATGCGATTTCACTTTTAGATCTTCCTTAGCATTCTCTTCTGGGATGAGGCGGCCGAGGCGGCCTAGGACATTAGCCAATTTAATGGAGGTTGGCGGTCATCACAAATTTATTTGAAGTCTCATTTCGCATACAAGGATTGATTAAGGCTCTGTTTGATGCGGTCTCGGCAGTCGTGAATGCAGTGGGTATGAAAACCGTCCCTGGTTCTAGGGTATTAGAACAGATTTGCATTATTATTATTATTATTTTATAAATATATTGGCTCAAGGTTTTCAAAAAAAAACAACCATTGATGTTAGAAACTTAGGATGGCAGAAAAATACTATGCTAGAATAACCGTATGGCAACCTGCTGCTGCTACAAATCAATTTATAAATACGAGTGATGGGAGGCCCCCCGTGCCCCACAGTGCCTGACTTGTGGAGGCGGGCTTCGCCTGCCGACAATAGGCGCTCGACCATGCGGGCTTCGCCTGCCTGCCCACAACGGCGGGTGCCCGCCCGCCCACAACGGCGGGCGCCCGCCCCCGGCCTCTCTTATGTATATTTGGGAATCCATCATTTGATTTTGTTCAGATATAACATCCAAAGACTTGTTAGGCATTGTGAGAGTCTAGCATAGTATTTTTCTGCTATCTTGAGTACAAAGGAGACTATTGGAGGCAGCTGTTAGGCGTTGTGAGAGTCTAGCCACTAGGCATGCATGTTAAAAGAGGGAGGGGTATACGAATAAAGACTTGGAATGAAATTGTAATGAAAGACATGACGTACTTAGACATTAGTGAGATTATGACAAAGGATAGGGCACAATGGCGACAAAGGATACATATAGCCGACCCCACTATTCTGGGATAAAGGCTTGAGTGTTGTTGTTATAATAGGATATCCAAAGACTTCCTAGACCCCCTTCACAAAAATCCTACCAACAACTATCTAATAGAAAGAGCAAATGCATGCAGTAATCTTATGATATCATCAAATTTGAAAACCCCCATACCCAGATGTGAAAGAAGAAAGCAAGCATTGTACTCTTCTTTCCCACCAAGCATTGGACTCTGTACTTGAAGAAAAGTGGAAGGTTATAGGTTAATAAGATAGACAGTAGTGGAATTAACCTCAGTCCAAAAATGAGGAGGAACGTGGGAGGAGATAAGAAGGGTGCGAGCAGTCTTAATGATGTGGCGATGTTTCCTTTCAACGATGCCATTCTGAGCATGAGCATCGGTACATGCAAGCTGAGGTAGGGTGCCATGGGTAAGCAAATCCAGAGGGACCTTCCGGAGGTGGGTCGGGGCAAGGGAAATGCCCCCACGTCTCATGTCCCGACGGAGCCTGCGGTTCGCGAGGAGGAGCCGTCGAGTGCGCAGCACAACTTCAACCTTGGAGGGAAGGTGTCAACAAGACGATTGTGTTGTGGGACGAGAAGGCCAACATGATCTCGGTCTCATCGCTCCTTCCCTCATGGTCAAAGCGTCGAACCCTAAGCGGGTATTCCTTTGCCCTCGGCTTCGGGATCTACGGGCGCAAGGACGCAAGGACCTACGACAACATGTCCATGCATAAGCTCGCCTATGAGAGCATGTGCACTCAAATGCGTTCTCTAGAGCTCATGCATATGGTTGTTCGCCGCGGATTATTGAATTTTTTGAAGTGAAAGTGTTAGCCTGGGCGGACTGTCCGTGGGGACTATGAGGACAGTATTGGAGGTCTCAGTGGTCAGACCGCGCGGACTGTACAGACATGATTGGTGACTAACCAGCTCGGCTAGTGGTTCTGTAGTTGGTTTGTTCCCAGAAGATAACCGGACGGATAGGATGGTTATCCGCAGAGTTCGCCGAGTACGACATGTTGCGGACTCGAATGAAGATCGCTGAGTTCGGGTTGCAGGCACTTATGGTGCTCGCAAGTTTAGCTTAAGCTTGTGCCTTGGACTTGCTCTGGTGGTGTGGTTGGTGTTAACCGTGGAGTTCTCCGGGTTGTGCGAACTAGATTTATAGTTCGCTTGGTTGTGCGAACTGGATCTTGAGTTCGCCGGATTGGAGTCCGCGATATTGATTCTTGGTGGTGTGGACTTGGTATTAATTTGAACCAAGTCAAGTTGTGCTCAGTCCGCAGTTTCGTTCGATCAGAGCAAACTTCTTTTGTATCCGCCAAACTCGACAGCTTGTATAGTTGCGGGCAAGGAGTGTGCGGGCTTGAGTAGTGTCCACAGGATGTTGCGGACTGGTGACGATATCCGCAGTGTCTGCTGGGTGGCGATCAATTATTGTCCTAACTGTGTGGTGACAAGGCGGATAGGTTTTGTATTCTGCCTTGGTGGTGCGACCTTGGCGGACTGACTGTCTGGCCTAGTCGCGACAACAAAGTGGACTGGCTTTGTGTCCGCGCTATGCAGATACTCTTAGCACTCGTCGCGAGATAGGGTGGTGATCATATCGGCTAAAGCGGTGATCACACTCATCTTCACGCCTATAAATAGGACCCCCTATCATATCAACTTTAGAACAGAATGAACGGTAAGTAAGGTCGGGTGGTTGTTGCAGACATGTTTTTCTATCCGCGCGGTTTGAAGAGTTGACTGGTTTTTTGTCATGCATATTGTGCGGACAGCGCTTAGAAGCCAAGGACTTGATTCCGATTTCAGACAGGGATCAGTGCGGACTCTGCGGTTACAATCAGCGGTTAACAGTATGTCACGTCTTGTGGCTAGACAGTCTTCTCTTTTGTAACTCTTTCCCAGTTCAATAAGGTTGTCCGCTTATGGCAGTTTGTTGAGTTCGGCAACACTATTCGCGGCGATCTCGCGGCTAGGCGACCTCGCGATTAGGCGGCTTGCAGATTTGCTGATAGAGTCTTTAGCTTGGAATAACGGTGTGTCCACGCAGTTAGGTTTCGGTCTGGCGGCCTGACAGATACAACAGACTCCTTGTTCAACTCAGTGGAGTTGGCGGTTACTATTTCTAACCGCTGGATTAGGCGGCCATGTATGCCTCGCCTTGTAAAGATTTTTGATAGTACAAGATTTTTTTGCTCTTCTGTTCGTATCTGGTTTACTTGACTTGGATAGGTTGAGTGTTCTTGTGCCTAGTTTCCTGTTTTTCGCGGTTCACAAATTTTGACATTGTATCAAAGGGAACAAAGGTTTGAGCAGTGATCAACCGTCAGACTTGTTTTTTTTGCTTCTGGAAGTTTAGTAGACCAGTGTTAGTGCAATGGAAGGTGGATTCACAAGAGGTCTTGGAATCGAGCTCCTAATATCGACCAACTTCAAGAAGTGGAGGTCATGTATGTAGTTATCTTCTAGCCGAGGACCTTTGGGAGGTTGTCTGCGAGGACGAGAGGCAAGAGGTTACTGCTGCCGCTGGCAATGCTGATGTGGTGAGATCATGGAGGAAGACAAAGGCGAAGGCGAAGTTTACTCTCAAGCGGGTTATATCACCGGAACTCTTCGACCACGTGATTGAATGTAGGTCGGCTGCGGAGATTTGGACTTCCCTTAGATGGGTTGTTCAATAGAAAGAATGTATACGACTACAATTCTTGGAGAATGAGTTGGTGAGAGCCACTCAAGGAGATTTGTCCATCTCAACGTGTAACACCCCGAAACTCAAAAGAGGGACGGGTAATGTTTTAAGCCCAGTTTGGTTTTTGGAGCAGGTGTCACGGGCGTGTCACGGGCGTGTCACGAGCGTGACACAGGCGTGTCACGGGCGTGACACGGGCGTGACACGGGCGTGTTCGGCCTCGGGTCGTGCGGTCGACGCTTTGGCGGTCGACGCTAGTCGAGTTGTAGAACACGGCCTAGGACACGGGCTTGTCCCAGGCCGTGTCATTCCAGGGATTCTGCAAGTGTGGTACACGGGCCGTGACACGGGCACAAACACGGGCGTGTCAAATTTGACACGGGCGTGTCTGATGCCGTGTCACAAGGCCGTGTACCTCTCTGACTGCGAAATGTTGGTCGAGTGCACACGGGGGGCGTGACACGGGTCCCGACACGGGCGTGTCGCAGGTGACACGGGCGTGTCGGAGGCCGTGTGCTGGTTTTAGAATCGGTCGAGACGGCGAATGGCTAACACGGCCATGCACACGGCCGTGTTGCAACCCGTGTTCGGCCCAGATTTTCTAATTTGGGTTCCGATCGTGGCCGTTCGTTCTTTTCCTTGGAAGATCCAACGGTGGGGGGCCTTCATGGGCGGTTTAAGGCCGGGAATAGGGTTACAAACCCTCATTCCCCATTTTCTTTTATCTTTCTAAGTTCTAGAGAGAAGGGAGAGCAAGGAGGCCAAGTTCCGGCCACCGGCGAAGCTTCGGAGGTCCGTTTCGCGAGCGGAGTTCAGATCCGCGAAGGTGGGAGCGTTGCGGTGGTGTTCGACCGAGCAAATCTTCTCCATGGCTAGGAAGAGGGGACGGAAGGTAACGACACTTCTCCTCTCGGTTTTTAGGATATAGGATGCATGAATAACATCCCCTTCCTTTCGTATTTTGAGCACCGAATCTCTCAAATGAGAGGGATTCGTGTAGCCTAGGTTCAAGAGGAACCTCCGGGTTGAGTATGTTCATCCCGGCATGCTTTGCATTAGAGATCCGCTCCGTTAGCGGATTAGGCATTGTGGGTGAAGCCGTGGTCGCGACCGTTAGTCCGACCCGGTGATGTTGCATAGCGAGATGTGAGGTTTCGGTAGAAATCCGTTGCGGCGTTACGCCGTTGTGTATGCGTTTTCCCTCTTATATTTGAGTGAGTACTCGTGGTCGGAACCGGACAAGGTTAGCTCCGTGTTGTGCGGTAGATGATTTCCTTGGAGCGCGGGAAAGACACGGTGCGAATGGTGATTGAGGGGGGAAACCTTTGTTTGTGCTGTGCAAAGGCGCGACTATGTCTCCGTGGTCGGCTGGCTATCCCGTGACGCGCAAGTCATGTGTGGGAAGTGTCCCGGCGAGACTAGCCCCTTGTGTGGACTGACGAGAAGGTCGAGCGGAGGGCAAGCCCGGGCATTGTGGCTATGAGCGGGTGGGGTCCAGCAAGACTTCTTAGAATCGGTCGGTGTGAGACGGAACCCTGACGTGCGAAGTCAGAATGTGCGTGCAAGCCCCAGGGCATATGACCCTTGTGCGGGTGGGGCCTTTGCAAGGTTCCGTGTGACGGCGTGTGTGCCGTTAGGGACATGGTGGTTCCCTTGTGTTTGCGGCTTTAAGCCAATGGGGAAACGGAAGTACCCAGTGTTTGATTTTGTGCTAGATGCATACGAACTAGGGTGCCTTGGGTGAAACCCGGGCTGCATTCATGCTGCATAGTAGGCCCTTTCACTTTGTACAAAACATAGAGAACATGTATGCTATATGTGACATCCAAGCCTATTTTACCGCTTTATTATATATACTCTTTTGGTATACGAAGTGCTAACTTGCAGGTGGAGTGTTACCCCGGGGTCCGTTAGGGACGGCCGGGAGGAGATGTGTTTGTTACACAGTAGAGGTCAGCCTTTGCTGACCCATGTTACTTCAAATCCTTACAGGGCAAGGATCGCATGCAGGAGCTGGCGCGCCGGGCGAAAAGCCCTAAGCCTCATGAAGTGATGCTGTGCTTGGTTTCTCCTTGTGTGTTTGCTACTTTTGTTATGTTTTTGTCCGGCTTGCATGCCGAGGTAGCCTAGGAGTGCTTGGCACATTTATATTTTTGGACTATTATTGTGTAAGGCCTTAAGGCCATTTGATACTCTATCGTTAGTGGATAACTTCTGTCGGTTTGTTCTGTTTCCGCTGTGTTTGTCTGGAGTTTTGAGATTGGGTAGTTTTCATATCATCTTTTAATACTAAAGCTGTGGCGTCCGTATGTTGTGGGGCCCCGGCCGGACCCATATTATATGGTCTTTACAGGGGAGGTGTTACAATTTGGTATCAGAGGGAGATTCGCTTTCCAATGAGAGGATTTGCGGTCGAAAGTATAAGTCGAGTCGCGTATAAGAAGTTATCCACATAGGAGTATCACAGGACCATGAGTGTCCTTGTGTTCGAGTCTTGCAATTCGAGACTGATTTGCGTTTTCCTGCTTGTGTTTAGAGTGCAAGCAACGAGGCTGGGACCTCCAGGCCAAGAGAAGAGCTCTCGGCAAGTAGTGCGACTGCGCAAGGTCCGCTAGGGATGGGGGTCACACCGGCCGACTTCTGCCGTATGCTTGCAGAAGCGATGGTGGCGGCCCAAGCTACAGCGACAGCACAGGTAGCAGCTCCCGTTGCTCAGGTAGCAACTCCTGCTACCTCGGACACGGCAGCGACCGTGCCGGTTGAGGAAGTCAGGAGGGCAGAGACGCAGGCCGAGAGAGTGGTTGTCGGGCATGGGGACCAGCAAATGAAGTACTTTCTGAGTTTCCACCCTCCAACCTTCAAGGGAATCGGCACGCCCACCGATGCAGAGGATTGGTGGGCTAGAATTCAGGAGCTTCTGAGGGCGGCAGAGGCGTCAGATGAGAAAAAGGCAGAGTTCGCAGCCTTTATGTTGGAGGGAGATGTCAAGTTATGGTGGGTGAGCCACAGTGGCCGGCAGTTTCTAGGACGCACACCGTCCATCGAGGAGTTTGGGAATGCCTTCCTGAAGAAGTACATTCCCGCCTCAACGAGGTTGGCCCTCTAGAGGCAGTTTCTACATCTGGTGCAGCGAGACAAGTCAGTGGATGAGTATGTTCAGGAATTTACTCGCTTGGGTCGTTATGCAGGTACGACCATGGCAGACGATGAAGATAGGGACAACCTCTTCTATCATGGATTGAGGGAGAATCTAAGACAACCCCTCATATCGATGAAGCGTGCGGGTTTCAACGAATTGGTGGAGGCGGCCCGAATTCTGGAGAGTGACATGGAGCGATCCCAGCGTCGCAATGGTTTGACGCCCAAGCTGGGGGAGGAGAAGAAGCCTGCTCAGTCCCATGGAAAGACGAAAGGGAGCCGATGGAAGAAGAAGCCTTCCCCATATAAGTCGGGCGAGAAAATTAATTGGACGTCCAGAGGGTCACGCTCTAAGGGACCGCAGACGTGTTACAGTTGTGGCAAGCCAGGCCACATAGCAAGATTTTGTACCCAAGGGGGCGCTGAGCAAGAGCCAAGGCAGGAGAAAACCGTACGCTCCGGACCCAGTGCAGCAGAGAAGGGGAAAATGGCGGAGTCGAGTGCTTCTCGGTTTCAACCAGTGCAGCCAAGGGCCTACAACCTTGGGCAGCAGGAAGCAATCCGCCAAATCGATGTGGTGACAGGTATGAGAGTTCAACCTGCATCGTAGATTTCTTCCTTTCAAGCCTTTTTATGTTTGTTGCATGTGTGTAGGCTTTGTAGTGGTATCTGGGTACCTCGCTAGAGTACTTTTTGATACGGGAGCGTCGCACTCCTTCCTTGCGGAAAGTTTCACCCGGAGGATTGGAGTTGAGTCCTTTGCAACGGACTCCGAGTTGAAAGTGCGCATGCCCAATGGGTCATCCATGACTACCAGGGCTAGGGGCCGGATTTGTTGGAGTCTTGAGGGGGTTGACTTCCTTTTAATAGCGGCGATCTTGCTGTTATCCGAGTTTGATGTGATTCTGGGGATGGATTGGCTAGCGGAGCAGCGGGCCAATATCGACTGTTTGTCCAAGGTGGTAACCCTGAGGAGCGTGGGGCAAGCAGAAGTCAAGTTTGAAGGCCTGCATGGAGTGGTCTGTTCCCTAGTTTCGGCACTTCAGTTAGTGCGAGCTGTCAACCAGGGAGGTGTAGCTCTAGTAGCGTTGTTGGAGGTTAGCCTCTCCAGGCTGTCTCTTGGAGAAGTGCCCGTGGTGGCGGAGTTTGGAGATGTATTTCCCGAGGAGTTACCGGGAGCACCTCCTCGACGGGAGATTGATTTCTCCATCGAGTTGGTGCCCGAGGCTAGACCAGTGTCACGTCCACCCTTCAGGATGGCACCAAAGGAGTTGGCCGAGCTCAAGGTTCAGTTGCAGGAGCTTTTGGAGCAAGGGTATATCAGGCCCAGCTCTTCACCGTGGAGTGCGCCGGTGTTATTTGTAAAGAAGAAGGACGGTAGTATGCGTCTGTGCATAGATTACCGAGAGTTGAACAAATTGACTGTCAAGAATAAGTATCCGATTCCTCGGATAGACGATCTCTTCGACCAGTTGGTGGGATCGGTGGTGTACTCCAAGTTGGACTTGAAGTCCGGGTATTATCAGTTGCGGATTCGTGACGAAGACATACCCAAGACCGCGTTTGGTACGAGGTATGGTCATTTTGTGTTCTCGGTGATGCCGTTCGGGCTGACGAACGCGCCGTCCGTGTTCATGGACTTGATGAACCGAGTGTTTCGCGAATATTTGGACTGGTTCGTAGTCGTCTTTATCGATGACATTCTGGTGTATTCCAAGTCGGAAGCGGAGCACGAGTCGCACTTGCGGACAGTGTTGCAAGTATTGAGAGAGAACCAGCTTTATGCGAAGTTCTCCAAGTGCGAGTTCTGGTTGGAGAAAGTGGCATTTCTAGGCCATGTGATTAGTGGGGATGGGGTGGCGGTGGATCCAACGAAAGTAGAAGCCATCAGAGAGTGGCCAGTTTTGAGGACCGTGGCGGAAGTCCGAAGTTTTCTTGGACTAGCCGGGTACTACCGAAGGTTTGTGAAAAACTTTTCGCGGATAGCTCTAACCCTCACTTCACTAACTCGCAAGGATCAGAAATTTGTATGGACTCATGAGTGCAACGAGGCGTTTGAAACCCTGAAGGAAAGGCTAATGACGGCGCCGATCCTAAGTCTACCAAAGGGGACCGAAGGGTTCCAGATTTTCAGCGACGCATCCGGATGCGGTTTAGGGTGCGTGTTGGTGCAGCATGGTAGTGTGATAGCTTTTGGGTCGAGGCAGCTGAAGCCTCATGAGAGAAATTACCCCGTCCATGATTTGGAGTTGGCGGCGGTAATATTTTCTTTGAAGTTGTGGAGGCACTACGTTTACAGTGCAAAGGTGGAGATCTTCACGGACCACAAGAGTCTGAAGTATCTCCTAGATCAGAAGGACCTCAATATGCGGCAGCGTAGGTGGGTCGAGTTCCTTGGGGACTACGAGGTGGCGATTCAGTACACGCCAGGGAAAGCCAATGTGGTGGCAGATGCTTTGAGTAGGAAGTACTCGGGGCAAGGAAATTGGATTGAAGCTCACGATGAGCGGTTAAGGCGGGACTGGGAGTCCCTTGGTTTGGAATGTGTGGCAAGAGGCGAGTCTAGCGTAGCTCGACTAAATTGGATTGAGATGCAGAGTGACTTATGCGATCGTATTCGGGAAGCGACCCGTGTAGATGCGGAGTTCCAACCTTTCGTGGAGGAAGCTCTAAAGGGCGAGGGTAGCGCCTGGGAGATGGTTGATGGGATTCTGAGGAAGGGCGGAAGGATTTGTGTACCGCAGTTCAGCAAGCTCCGCGAGGAGTTGATGCTTGAGGCCCACTTCACTAAGTACTCCATTCACCCGGGTAGTACAAAGATGTACTTGGACTTGAAGAAGTCCTATTGGTGGCCTGGGATGAAGCGGGACGTAGCTTTGTGTGTGAGTCGGTGCCAAACTTGTGCCTTAGTAAAAGCCGAGTGTCAGAAGCCGGGCGAGTTCTTGAAGCCTATTCCAATCCCCGAATGGAAATTTGATGACATCTCCATGGACTTTGTGCATGGATTGCCTAGATCGCAGCAGGGTAATGATGCCATTTGGGTGATCGTGAACCGCCTGACCAAAGTGGCACATTTCATCCCAAACCGGAAGGAGGACGGTGTGGAAAAGTTGGTGGAGTTGTACGTCCGCAATATTGTACGACTTCATGGGATTCCGAAGAGTATAGTCAGCGACCGGGATGGACGTTTCACGTCTAAGGATTGGCGGTTAGTGCAGAAGAGCTTGGGCACAAAACTCAAGTTCAGTACGGCTTTTCATCCTCAAACCGATGGGCAAACTGAGAGAACGAACCGTACTTTGGAAGATATGCTAAGGATGTGTACTCTCGACTTCGGCAAGAAGTGGGAGGATCACCTCTTCATGGTGGAGTTTGCGTATAATAATAGTTACCAAGCTAATATCAAGATGGCGCCATACGAGGATCTGTATGGGAGGCGGTGTCGAACACCGATGTCTTGGACAGAGGCGGGAGACACCAAGCTTTTGGGGAAAGAAGTGGTAGCCGACGCTAGTGAGCTAGTGCGGACCATCCAAGAGCGCATGAAGGTAGCTCAAGATCGGCAGTCGAAGTATTTCAATGCTCGCCACAGGCATGTGGAATTCGCTGTGGGCGACTGGGTGTATCTTAAGATCAAGCCGTTCAAAGGCGTTTCGCGAATTCGCCGACTCAAGAAGCTGAGTCCGAGATTTTTGGGACCATTCAAGGTCATTGAGCGAGTGGGAGAGGCAGCGTACCGGTTGGCGTTGTCCACAGAGCTAAGTGGATTGCATGACGTTTTTCACGTCTCCGTCCTGAGGAAAGCGTTGTTAGAAGCCAGCGTGGTGATTGATCCGACGGCGGTGCCGGTAGAGGAGGACTTGAGGACGCGAGTTCGTCCAATCGGGATAGAAGACTCAGAGGTTCGGCAATTGCGGAACAAGGAGGTCAGACTCGTAAAGGTCCGTTGGGACAACTGTGGTTGCGAGGAGCTCTCATGGGAGCGAGAGCAGGCCATGCTGGAGGAGTACCCCGAGCTTTTCTCCTCAGGTACTGTTTAGTTTTGTTTACCTTCCATGTTTTAAATTTCGGGACGAAATTCTTTTAAGGGGGAGAGAGTTGTAACACCCCGAAACTCAAAAGAGGGACGGGTAATGTTTTAAGCCCAGTTTGGTTTTTGGAGCAGGTGTCACGGGCGTGTCACGGGCGTGTCACGGGCGTGACACGGGCGTGTCACGGGCGTGACACGGGCGTGACACAGGCGTGTTCGGCCTCGGGTCGTGCGGTCGACGCTTTGGCGGTCGACGCTAGTCGAGTTATAGAACACGGACGTGTCCCAGGCCGTGTCATTCCAGGGATTCTGCAAGTGTGGTACACGGGCCGTGACACGGGCACAAACACGGGCGTGTCAAATTTGACACGGGCGTGTCTGATGCCGTGTCACAAGGCCGTGTACCTCTCTGACTGCGAAATGTTGGTCGAGTACACACGTGGGGCGTGACACGGGTCCCGACACGGGCGTGTCGCAAGTGACACGGGCGTGTCGGAGGCCGTGTCAAAGGCCGTGTGCTGGTTTTCGAATCGGTCGAGACGGCGAATGGCTAACACGGCCATGCACACGGCCGTATTGCAACCCGTGTTCGGCCCAGATTTTCTAATTTGGGTTCCGATCGTGGCCATTCGTTCTTTTCCTTGGAAGATCCAACGGTGGGGGGCCTCCCTGGGCGGTTTAAGGCCGGGAATAGGGTTCCAAACCCTCATTCCCCATTTTCTTTTATCTCTCTAAGTTCTAGAGAGAAGGGAGAGCAAGGAGGCCAAGTTCCGGCCGCCGGCGAAGCTTCGGAGGTCCGTTTCGTGAGCGGAGTTCAGATTCGCGAAGGTGGGAGCGTTGCGGTGGTGTTCGACCGAGCAAATCTTCTCCATGGCTAGGAAGAGGGGACGGAAGGTAACGACACTTCTCCTCTCGGTTTTTAGGATTTAGGATGCATGAATAGCATCCCCTTCCTTTCGTATTTTGAGCACTGAATCTCTCAAATGAGAGGGATTCGTGTAGCCTAGGTTCAAGAGGAACCTCCGGGTTGAGTATGTTCACCCCGACATGCTTTGCATTAGAGATTCGCTCCGTTAGCGGATTAGGCATTGTGGGTGAAGCCGTGGTCGCGACCGTTAGTCCGACCCGGTGATGTTGCATAGCGAGATGTGAGGTTTCGGTAGAAATCCGTTGCGGCGTTACGCCGTTGTGTATGCGTTTTCCCTCTTATATTTGAGTGAGTACTCGTGGTCGGAACCGGACAAGGTTAGCTCCGTGTTGTGCGGTAGATGATTTCCTTGGAGCGCGGGAAAGACACGGTGCGAATGGTGATTGAGGGGGGAAACCTTTGTTTGTGCTGTGCAAAGGCGCGACTATGTCTCCATGGTTGGCTGGCTATCCCGTGACGCGCAAGTCATATGGGGGAAGTGTCCCGGCGAGACTAGCCCCTTGTGTGGACTGACGAGAAGGTGAAGCGGAGGGCAAGCCCGGGCATTGTGGCCATGAGCGGGTGGGGTCCAGCAAGACTTCTTAGAATCGGTCGGTGTGAGACGGAACCCTGACGTGCGAAGTCAGAATGTGCGGGCAAGCCCCGGGGCATATGACCCTTGTGCGGGTGGGGCTTTTGCAAGGTTCCGTGTGACGACGTGTGTGCCGTTAGGGACATGGTGGTTCCCTTGTGTTTGCGGCTTTAAGCCAATGGGGAAACGGAAGTACCCAGTATTTGATGTTGTGCTAGATGCATACGAACTAGGGTGCCTTGGGTGAAACCTGGGCTGCATTCATGCTGCATAGTAGGCCCTTTCACTTTGTACAAAACATAGAGAACATGTATGCTGTATGTGACATCCAAGCCTGTTTTACCGCTTTATTATATATACTCTTTTGGTATACGAAGTGCTAACTTGCAGGTGGAGTGGTACCCCGGGGTCCGTTAGGGACGGCCGGGAGGAGATGTGTTTGTTACACAGTAGAGGTCAGCCTTTGCTGACTCACGTTACTTCAAATCCTTACAGGGCAAGGATCGCATGCAGGAGCTAGCGCGCCGGGCGAAAAGCCCTAAGCCTCATGAAGTGATGCTGTGCTTGGTTTCTCCTTGTGTGTTTGCTACTTTTGTTATGTTTTTGTCCGGCTTGCATGCCGAGGTAGCCTAGGAGTGCTTGGCACATTTATATTTTTGGACTATTATTGTGTAAGGCCTTAAGGCCATTTGATACTCTATCGTTAGTGGATAACTTCTGTCGGTTTGTTCTGTTTCCGCTGTGTTTGTCTGGAGTTTTGAGATTGGGTAGTTTTCATATCATCTTTTAATACTAAAGCTGTGGCGTCTGTATGTTGTGGGGCCCCGGCCGGACCCATATTATATGGTCTTTACAGGGGAGGTGTTACACAATGTTCTTCCTGAAGATAAAGAACTTGTGCGCCGAGATCTCAGCATTGAACCCTGATGAGCCTATTTCGGAAGCGAAGCTCAAGATACACATAATCCACGGATTGCGGAAGGAGTATGTGGCCTTTGTCACTTTTGTTCAAGACTGGGCCACTCAGTCGTCTTTTATAGAGCTGGAGAACCTACTGACTTCGCAGGAGAGCTTAGCTAGACAAATAGCTGGAGTCACTATCTCTGAAAGAGGTAGTGATGCACTTTTCTCAGGGAATAAGAAGAGATGAGACAAGAAGAAGAAGTCGGCTGCCGGTGATGGTCCTTCTACTTCATAACAGCAAGAGAGGAGATATGCTCCTAAGCGGGATTGGAAGAAGAAGGAAGGGCTAAAGTGCTACATCTGTAACCAGTTGAGTCACTTCAAGAAGGACTGCAAGGTCAAGCTGCAGCTAGGGCACGTTGTAGATACAGAAGGAGCTGGTTCTAGTATTGAGGAGCTAGGATGGGGGAATGCTTTTTTGACGGGCACGTGTGTTCGTTCTTTGTCCACCATCGACTACCAAGATGACTGTATTGTGGACTCAGGGTACGGTCATCACCTCATCAAAGATGAGTTGAAGTTCACCTCTCTGCGAATGTTCTAAGGTAATGAATCTATTATTATTACTGATGATATTGTTTATGGAGTGAGAAGGAGGGTATCATTTCTTTGGGTAGTGATAAGGGTTCACTCACCTTGAGGAGTGTCTATCACATTCCGAGCATTAAGAAAAACCTCTTCTTTGTGACCAATACGGTGGACGAGGGTTATCACGTTCTATTTGGCTCGACAGAAGTGAAGTTTTTCCATAACGTGTCAGCAGTGAAGACTGACATTACTCATGTAGGGAGAAGGGTAAGGGATTTGTTTGTGTTATCAATAAGTTCTTATATTGATCGGGTGAGGGACAATGATAGTACAACTATCTAGCATGAAAGACTGAGACACATCGGGATAGAAAGGTTAAAAACCATGATGGTAAGGAGCCTTCTGAAAGGCTTCCCTAGGTTATCATCCTTCGGCATCGGTCATGTCTGTGTAGGGTGTCAATATGAAAAGGCTCATCGCATTCCATTTGACAAGTCGTAGATCGGGTGTAAGACACTATTGGAGTCCATCCATGATAATCTGATGAGACCGACTGTCACCGCCAATCTTAGAGGCAACAAATACATGTTAGTGCTGATTGATGACTACACGAGGTACATTTGGGTATACTTCATGAAGGAGAAGTCATCGATGAAATTTGTGAAGTGAAAGTGGAGGTTGTTCAAGTAGACTGCACGGCTTGGGCGGACTGTCTAGCGGACTGGTGTCGCGCTCTGGGCGGATAGTGGCGGATTGGTGTTACGACATGAGCAGTTTGAGGTTGCGGTCTTGGTATTGGTTGTTCCCTGATTTAACCAGGCGGATAGGAGGTTTATCCGCAGGGGTGTGGCGGACTCTCTCTCTCTCTGAGTTCGCGGAGTTTTCTCTATCCAGACTGCTCTCGTGGAGCGGCTTGCTGGCAGTCTGGTTTGAGAGCTGGCGGACTGGAGCCTTTTTTTGTTGAGCTCGCGCCAGGATGTTTGGACTTGGTCACAGTCTGTGGCAAGTTCCGGGTTATCGCAGAGTCCGATGTCCGCTGGTGACCAGGCTATTGTGTCTGTTGGTTGTGGACATGTGGCAGACTGGTGCTTAGTTCGCAGTATGGGCAGACTGCTGATGTGTCTGCGTGCTGAGTATGTGGGTGGGTGCGATGTCTATTGGGTTGCGGATTGGCTTCATGTCTTGGTGCAGAAGGCTGGTTTACAGCAATGTCCTTGCGAACTATGCGGATTGCACAATGCTAGCTGCGGGCTGGGGCGGTGATTCTATCCTCTAGGGCGGTGAACACACTCCTCTCCGCGCCTATAAATAGGACCCCCCCCCCCCCCGTCACATCAACAGTAACTGAATGAATAGTAAGTTGAGGGTTGTTTAATTGCTGCGGACTCAAATTTGCAGTCCGCGCGGGTTGAGAAGGACTTAACTGGTTTGTTGTTTGCAGGTTGTGCGGCTAGCAATGAGAAGCCAGAGGTTTGGTTCTGACTGCGGTCAGGGATCAGTGGAGCTCACGGTTAACAATCGGCGGTTTGCAGCAGGTTACATATTGTGACCGGCCAGTCTTCTCTTCAGCATTTCAATAACCTGTTCGCCGATCTCGGCGGACTAGGCGTTCTGTTCTTTCAGTTCGGTGGCGGCTTGTAGAGCAGTTGTTTGGCAGAATAACAAGTAGTACGTGCGGTTTGGCGGACTTCGTAGTGTAGTGATGCAGCGATAGCTTTGGCAGACTCGGAAGTCTGGGAGGGGCAGTCCGCCCGGCTTGATCTTGTTACTTATATGCTTCTCTTTTGTACTTGGCGAAATCATATCTCGCTATGTATACCATCTTTTATAAAGAAGATTGATAATAAAAGATCTGTGTTTGCTCTCCTTTGTCTCTGATTACTTAGCTCTGTTTATGGTTGGAGTGTTCCTGCGCCTAGTTCTCGCTTTCCGCTTGATCAAGTGATCAGCTTGATAGCTCTAGAAGTGTTTGCTTGATACCAGAACTTTCAGTTGATTAGCTTGAGAAATTTCAACATGGTATCAGAGGAAACAGTGACTTGAGCAGTGATCAACCTCAGTTGTGCTCGGCACTTCTGGAAACTAGTAGATCTGCGGTGTTGCAATGGAAGGAGCTTTCGCAAGGGGTCTTGGTATTGAGCTTCTTACAGTGACTAACTTCAAGAAGTGGAAATCTTGTACGAAGAGCTATCTTATTGGTGAGGAGCTATGGGAGGTCGTCGGTGGTGTCGACATGCAAGAAGTTACTGCTGCTACTAGTTTTGCTAAACATGTGAGAGCTTGTAGGAGGACTAATGCAAAGACATAGTTTGCTCTTAAGCGGGCTGTCTCACCTGAGCTCTTTGATCATATCTTAGGATGTGAGCCTACTGCTGAGATATGGACAACCATTGATGGTTTGTTCAACAGGAAGAATGTAGCAAGGCTACAGTTCTTAAAGAATGAGTTGACTAAGTGAACTCAAGGGGATCTGTCTGTCTCGAAGTTCTTCCTCAAGATGAAGAACCTGTGCACTGAAATTTCAGCATTGGATCCTGATGAGCCCATTTTTGAAGCTAAGTTGAAGAAGCACATAGTACGCGGTTTGCGAAAGGAGTATGTGGCCTTTGTGACTTCTATACAAGGATGGGCGACTCAGCCATCTTTAGTGGAGCTTGAGAAGCTACTAGCGTTACAGGAGAGCTTGGCTAGGCAGATGGCCGGGGTGACTATCTCTGAAGGAGGTAGTGAAGCTCTCTTCATTGAGAAGATGAAGTCTGTTGCTGAGGATGGGCCTTCAACTTCCTATCAACAAGAGAGGAGCGTTGCTCCTAAGAAGAACTGGAAGAGGTTGATGAAGTGTTACAGGTGTAATCAGCCAGGCCACTTCAAGTATGACTGCAAGGTCAAGCTGTAACCTGGGCATGTTGTAGACAAGGAAGGAGCTGTTTCTAGTGCTGAGGAGACCGGTGGGGAGGAGATTTTCTGACAAGCACATGTGTTCGTGCTCTTTCTATCGTGGACTACCAAGATGACTGGATAGTCGACTCGGGGTGTGGTCATCACCTCACTGGAGACGAGTCGAAGTTCTCTTTGCTGCAGACATTTTCAAGTAACAAAGCTATCATTACAGTTGATGACTCTGTTCATTCTAAAGATAAGGAGGGTGTAGTTTCTTTGAAGAGTGCTCAGGGTCCGCTCACGTTAAGGAGTGTGTATCACGTACCTGGCATGAAGAAGAACCTCTTCTTAGTGACCAATGCAGTTGACGCGGGCTTTCACATTCTGTTTGGTCCAATATAAGTGAAATTTCTCCGCAACGTATCAGCGGTGAAGGCTGATGTTGCTCATGTAGGGAGAAGAGTAAGAGACTTGTTTGTGTTATCAATAAGCTCTTATGTTGATTGGATGAGGGCCAACGATAGTGCGACTATCTGACATGAGAGACTGGGGTATGTAGGGATGGATAAGCTAAAAGCTATGGCAAGCATGAGCCTTGTGAAAGGCTTGCCTAAGCTATCATCCTTTGGCGATGGTCATATTTGTGCAGGGTGTCAGTTCGGTAAGGCTCATCGCCTTCTGTTTGACAAATCTCAAACAAGGAGCAAGGCACCATTGGAATGCATCCATAGTGATCTGAAGGGGCCAACCGTCACTGCTAGCCTTGGTGGGAGCAGATGCATGTTTGTTCTGATTGATGATTACTCAAGATACACTTGGGTGTATTTCTTGGAGGAGAAGTCAGAAGCTTTCCATCTGTTTGTGGATTTCAAGGAGCTGGTGGAGGGCCGGCTTGGCCTGCGAATCAAGAAGTTTAGAACAGACAACGGTGGTGAGTTTGTCTCTTCTGAATTCTCTAACTTCTTCAGGAAGCACGGGATTCATAGAGAGCTTACTTGTGCTCATACTCAACAACAAAACAGAGTAACGGAGCGGAAGATCTGTCATCTGATGGAAACTTGCAAGTGCTGACTTCATGCAAAGGGCATTCCCAGGTCCTTTTGGGCGGAAGGAATGGCCTGCGTAACTTACGTCATCAATCAGATGCCTCTGAGTCTGATCAACGTGAAGTCTCCTCATGAGATGGTGTTTAAGGAGAAGCCCAGCGTTGAACACCTTTGGGTGTTTGGTTCAACTTGCTATGTGCATATCCCGGATGCCTTTTCGAAGTATGAGACCGGGCGGTCTGGCGGTTTTAGCCTGGCAGGTTGTAGACCGGGCGGTCTGGCGGTTTGAGTCTGACGGGTTGGTATCCAGGCTGTTGCTGTGTGGTGTCCAGCGGTCTGGCAGTTTATCTCCGGCGGCTTGGAAACCGGGCGGTCTAGCGGTCTCCTACCGCATCTCTCTCTTGCTTCTGGTATTACCGAGTGGTTAGAACATTGTCTAACCGCGCGGCCTGTTCCGGTCTGTTGTTCTAGCTGCCCAGACCTGTTGTATAGCTTTAGTCCCACATTGTTAGTTTGTACTATATCCTCTCTCCTCCATTCTATAAAAGGGAGGTCATACCTTTGTAAATGATATCTTTTTGGATAATAAAATTTTCAATTATTCAAAGTTCCGGCTTGTTTTCTAGTCGTTTGTTCGCTACTTTAGTCGTTTGTTCGCTACTTCTCATATGGTATCAGAGGACTCGATCTTCTCCTCCTGATTCTGTGCCCCCTGTCCGCGCGGCTTGCCTCTTATTCTCGCGACCTGTTCTCGCGATTTGTCTCTTCCACCTGCTTGCGCCCTGTCCGCGCGGCTTGCCCCTTCCTCTCGCGACCTATTCTCGCGGCTTGTCTCTTCCGCCTGCTTGCGCCCTGTCCGCGCGACCTCCTTTTTCCTGCCTTTCAGTCGCAGCAACCTGTTACTTTGTTCGCCGCGACCTGCTGCCTTATTTGCCTTGTTTGTTCCTCCCTTCTGTTCGCGCGGTCTATCTTCTAGCCGTTCGACTTCTTTCCCTGTTCGCGCGGTCGTGGCTTCTCTGGCCGCTGGTGTCTGACATCGTGACCGCCGCAGTTCTTCTTCTTCCTAGCCGCGCGGCTTGTATTCTAACCGCGCGGCTTCTCGCTGATTTCTCTTATGGCCCATTCTGAAACCTCCACTACCACCACTCCTATCGCCACTCTGGCTCCGCCTCCTACTCCCTTTGAAAACCTTGGCACGGTTTCTAAACTTGTTGACTCCAACTATCCGGATTGGAGCGTTTCTTTCACCTTTCTTCTTCGCTCTCAGCGCAAACGTCATCACCTCACCGATGACCCTCCTCCTCCAGACTCTGCTCAATTTGATGACTGGGATGCCAGTGATGCGCTTGTCCGCACTTGGTTGGCTAACAGCCTCTCCGATGAATGCCTTCCTGTCATACGCCATGATGAGACGGTCAAGACTGCGTGGCTTCACCTTGCTGCTCTCTACTCGAAGGGGTCCCAGACATCCCGCATTTATACTCTCTATACGGATCTCTTCGCTCGCCCTTCCATGTCTCCTATTGCGGCTTATCAGCAAGTTCAGGCTCCTGGCGCCGAAATCCTCCAGAATCACCCTTTCTCCGCGGACTTGGCCGAGCAGCACAAACACTTCCAGGAACTCCTGGTTGTTTGTTATCTTCTACGGCTACCTGAGTCTTTTGATATGATCCGCCAGCAGATCTTGGGCGAAGTAGAGTCTCCCACCTTGGATGCCACCGCGGCTCGCATCGCCGCTGTTACTTCACTGCTCCAACGTCCTCTGTTGTCCTCCCCTCCTCCACAAGACTCCTATGCTCACCAAGTTCAGCGGGGTGGCAATAGTGGTCGCAGCCAGTCTGGCACGCGCGGTACGTCAAGGTTCTTCTGCTCTCACTGTGGTTGTACCGGCCACTCTATTGACCGCTGCTGGAAGAAAAATCCTCATCTTCGTCCCTCTGGTGATACTTCTTCCTCAACCTCCGCCTCCTCTCAGCCATCTGCTTCTGTGGACACGACCTCAGGTAGTGCACACGTCGTTACCCAAGGTAAATGGCTGATTGACTCCGGTGCTACAAATCACATGACCGGAAACCCTCAATGCTTCTCTCTCCTAGAAACACATGATCGGTTACCCCCGGTTCTTGTTGCGGATGGTTCGCCTTCCCCGATTCACGGGACGGGCTATTGTTGCTTTGACCCCGTTCTGCGCAAACAGTTTGTTTCCGCGGACGTCACCTTCTTCGAAAATGCATCCTACTTTTCTTCTCAATCCCCTCTTCCTCCTGCTGTCTCTGACTCTCCACCATCTCTCTGTGATCCTTCCACGCATATCGACGTCTCCCCTCCTATATCTTCTCCTCCCCCGTTTCCTCCTCTCTCTATTATACCCCTTCCTTCTTCTCTGCAATCGTCTCTCTCTAGTCCCGGGCCAACTTTCTCTGCCACGGACGCTCCGGTCCCTGAGGCACAAGACGACCTGGATCTTCCCATTGCCCTTCGTAAAGGGGTGCGAGCGTGTACCCAACACCCGCTTGCGGCTGTTGTTTCCTATGGTCGGCTTACTCCCTCTCGTAGGTGCTTTGCTTTGGCTATCTCAGCTACTACCACTCCCCACACTTACCAGGAGGCTCCTGTTATTCCTCATTGGAAATCTGCCATGGATGAGGAAATCACCACTCTTACTGAAAGGGGTACCTGGACCCTTGTTCCTCCACCGGTAGGTACTGATGTGGTTGGCTGCCACTGGGTGTTCATTGTGAAGTTTCGACCAGACGGTACTGTGGATCGTTACAAAGCCCGACTGGTAGCCAAAGGCTTTACTCAGACTTATGGAGTTGACTATTTTGATACTTTCTCCCCGGTTGCTCGCCTCAGCACCATCGGGGTTCTTCTTTCTGTTGCCGTCAACAGGGAGTGGGCTATTTCCCAGCTTGATGTCAAGAATGCTTTTCTGTATGGGGATCTTCAGGAGGACGTCTATATGGAGCAACCTCCTGGGTATGTTGCTCAGGGGGAGACACGAGTATGCCAGTTGAAGAAGGCCATCTACGGCCTAAAACAGAGCCCTCGGGCATGGTTTGACAAGTTTAGTGGCATTGTGGCTGCCATTGGCTTTACAAGAAGTTCAGCCGATCACTCATTGTTTATTCGCAAAACCGCATCGGGCCTTGTGGTTTTGGCGGTGTATGTGGATGATATTCTTCTTACCGACGATGACCGGACTGGGGTGGACTTGATAAATAAACACCTCCGTCAACACCTAGTCACGAAGGATATGGGCTCCCCGAAATATTTTTTGGGGATAGAAATCTCTCGGAAGCCCGACTCGTTGGTTCTCTCCCAACGGAAGTATGCTCTTGATCTTCTACAAGAGGGAGGATTGACCGGTGCCAAACCGGCCCGGTATCCCATGGCCGCTGGAGAGGACAAAACATGGACAGATGACTCACCTCTTATATCCGATGCCACGAGGTATAGACGTCTGGTGGGCAAACTCATTTATCTCACGGTTACCAGACCCGACATCACCTATGCGTTAGGCAAGGTCAGTCAGTTCATGCAAGCTCCCAGGGAATGTCATCTTCAGTCTGCCTTGAAGATACTAGAGTATGTCAAAGAAGCACCAGGAAAAGGGCTACTCTTTCAGAAGCATGGTCATCTGAGAGGTTAAGCCTACTCAGACTCAAGCTATGCAGATTATAAAGGTGACCGTAAATCTACATCGGGTTTTTGCACATTTGTTGGAGGTAATCTTGTGAGCTGGAAGAGCAAGAAGCAGTCTGTTGTCTCAAGGTCCAGTGCAGAAGCCGAATACCGGAGTATGGCGTCAACCACATGTGAGTTAAAATGGTTGCGGGCTCTCATGCTTGACCTAGGAGAGGTCTACGACTATCCTCTACCTATGTTCTGTGATAACAAGGCCGCTATATACATATCCAAAAATCCGGTCTTCCATGAGAGAACGAAACATATAGATGTCGACTGCCATTTCATCCGAGAAGAGGTCTTGAAGAGACAGATTTGCACTCCGTTCGTCACTTCCGACAAAGAGTTGACAGATATCTTCACCAAGCTGGTTTCTACTTCCTTCTTCCACATTTGTGACAACCTGGGCATGATTGATATCTATGCTCCAGCTTGAGGGGGAGTGTCGAAGTATGATATCGGGCGGTCTGGCGGTTTGAGCCTAGAGGGTTGTAGACCGGGCGGTCTGGCGGTTTGAGTCTGGCGGGTTGGTATCCAGGCTATTGTTGTGTGGTGTCCGGCACTCTGGCGGTTTATCTCCGGCGGCTTGGAAACCGGGCAGTCTAGCAGTCTAGCGGTCTCCTACCGCATCTCTCTCTTGCTTCTGGTATTGCCGAGTGGTTAGAACATTGTCTAACCGCGCGGCCTGTTCCGGTCTGTTGTTCTAGCCGCCCAGACCTGTTGTATAGCTTTAGTCCCACATTGTTAGTTTGTACTCTATCCTCTCTCCTCCATTCTATAAAAGGGAGGTCATACCTTTGTAAATGATATCTTTTTGGATAATAAAATTTTAAATTATTCAAAGTTCCGGCTTATTTTCTAGTCGTTTATTCGCTACTTTAGTCGTTTGTTCGCTACTTCTCACATGCCTTAAGGACGAAGCTTGATGCAAAGGCAAGGAAGCTTGTCTTTGTAGGCTGTGATGAGCGGAAGAAAGGATGGAAGTGCATGGATCCTGCGACGAAGAATTTTGTTGTATCAAGAGACGTAGTCTTTGATAAACTGACGTCGTATGGAGAAAGCTCGGTTGAGCTATCAGAGAGCAAGGTTGATGAAGAACGGGAGGTGGCTGCTGAAGTTGTTCAAGAGGAGCTTGATATTTCACCAGTAGCTCCTGTTGCTTCAAGATCTGAGGTAGAGGCTTCTGGTTCAGGAAGTAGGGGGAGAAGTGCTCAATGCTTGCCTGAAGATGGAGCTGAGCCTGAATAAGCAACGAAGGTGGCGAGCAAGGAGCAGCCTCTTCGGAGATCAAATAAGATCATCAAGCCTCCAGCTCGTTACTGCGAAGGGAATACAGTGAGTTTTGTCTCCTGTTTCGTTGTAGGCCCTCTGGATGAGCGGGAGCCTTCAAAGTTTGAACATGCTACTGTAGTGAAAGAGTGAGACAATGTCATGGATGAGGAGATGTCTGCCCTCAGGAAGAATGAAACTTGGGACTTGGTGCCCAAGGTGGATGGCGTTACTCCCGTTTGTTGCAAGTGGGTCTACAAGCTGAAGAAGAAGGCGTATGAAAGTATCGAGCGGTATAAGGCTCGCCTTATTGCTCGAGGGTTTTCACAACAGTACAGTAAGGACTATGAGGAGACGTTCAGTCCTGTAGCAAAGATGACTTCAGTGCGAGTGGTGATAGCTTTGGCGGCTTGCCAATGCTCGAAGATGTGACAGTTGGACGTAAAGAACGTCTTTCTTTACGGGGAAATCGACAAAGACATCTTCATGGATCAGCCGCCTGATTACGTATCTGAAGAACATCCAGACTACGTCTACAAGCTCTAGAAGGCTCTTTATGACTTGAAGCAGCCTCCTCGAGCCTAGTATTGGAAGATTGCAGAATACCTCCAGTTCTGCGGATATTTGGCTTCAAATTCAGACTCGAACCTGTTCGTCAAGAAGAAGTGGGAGCTTTTAGTCCTGGTGCTATTGTACATGGATGATATGATAATCACGGAAAATTCCAAGGAGGAAGTAGCTAGGCTCAGGGCAGAGCTATCTATCAGATTCGAGATGAAGGATCTGGGAGAACTCCACCATTTCCTTGGACTTGAGGTGGAGAGAAGGGAGAGTGGAATTATTGTGTCCCAGAAGAGTTATGCGGAACGGATCGTTCAATGATTTGTTATGTAGGAGGGGAAGAGTAACTCTACTCCTTTTGATTCGGGCATCAAACTTAGGCCTGTGCAGGAAAACCGCAAACCGCACCAAACCGCAAACCGCACCGCACCGCAACCTATTTCAAACCGAACCGATCGGGTGCGGTGCGGTTCGGTTTAGGGGGTCTGGAAACCGGCACATGTGCGGTGCGGTTCGGTTTAGGGGGTCTGGAAATCGATCACACCGCACCGCACCGTGAATCAAATTGAAAATCTTAAGAAATATCAAATAAGAACCTAATTCCTAAACCGTGACAAACTGGCAAAGTGGCAATTTATAACATTTGTTGTTTGCATTCCAGCAAACCGCAAGGGGAAACAGCCAAAGTGCCAAACCGCACTCCACGGACCGCACCCAGAAGGCCAAAATAATTTTGGCAAAATTGCAATTTGCAATTTGCAATTTTCAAACCCTTAAGGCCTATCCGGCTATCCGGCTATCCCGATTCCCGAATCTCGACTCACTCACTGTGTCTACACTCCGCAGAAAAGGAAGAGCCAAAGGCCCAAAGCGAATCGCGAAACCCTAGCATCGGGCCGCACCGCTGCGAAGAGGCGATCCCGAGTCCCACAGACTATACAGTCGTCGGTCGATTTCGCTGATTCCGGCGATTTCTACACCCCGCAGGGGCGATTTCTTCTCTTATTCCGGCAGACCGGAAGACGGCAGTCGGGATTTCGCTGATTCCGGCAGACTGGCAGTGGCGATTTCTTCTCCTATTCCGACGATCTTCCTTGCTTGCGACCACTCCAACTCCATTACTCCAGCCCCCTACAGTCTACAGGCTACAACTACAGCGGTTTTATCTCCACTCTCATCATCTTCATTGCTAGGGCAGCCATCTGGTAATTCTTCTTCCACCTTCCCTATTTTTTTATTTCATTTCAGTCTTTGGTATTGGGGGCTGTGGTGATTGGTGAGCCTTTTGCTGGTTTTGGAATTGGGGCTTGGATGCTATGGCATATTGATTTATTTGCATATCCTGATTGTTTTTTGAATTTTATAGTGGCATTGTGTGTACGTGGACATCCATGTGTAGGTGTGTTTGTGTGTGTGTTTTGTGTATGAGTGAGTGTATGTATATATGTGTTTGTGTGTTTATATGTATGTGTGTATATATATCCGTTTGGGTTTCAAATGTTGTATGTTTGGGTTTCTAATGTTGTATGTTTGAGTGTTTATGTTTGTGTTTGTGGGTGTGTTTGTTCATGAGTGAGTGAAGTGTATATATGTGTTTGTGAGTTTGTATGTATGTTTGATTGTGTGTGTATATGTATGTGTTTGTGTTTGTAATGTTGTATGTTTGAGTTTTTATGTTTGTGTTTGTAATTTTTATGGGGTTGAATGAGTGTGTATGTGTGTTTGTTATTTTGTGTTTGAATGAGTGTGTGTGTGTGTATATATATTTGTGATTTTTTTTTTACAATTTGAAGCAGTTCAGTTTCAAGAATGTTATAAATTTTTTTATTTTCCACCCTTTTTAATAACCTAAACTCACCGTGCTATTGTGCATAGTCATTGATGGCATCCACAAAGAACAAAGGAAAAGAACCGCTTGTAATGGAGGGAGATAATAGTACTAAAAATAAAGTAAGTGAACCTATTGTGAATGACAATGATGATACAAAGCACATAGAGAAGAAAATAAAAAAGGATGATTCTGAAAATAATAAAACTAAGTCTGCTGTGTGGGATTGGTTCATGAAGTTTAAAGATACTGAAGGAAGGGATAAAGCGAAGTGTAAGCATTGCTCCAAGATATACGTTGTTGATCCTCGTAAGAACGGAACTAGTGCTTTAAGAGTGCATATGCTAACTTTATGTCGCTTTAGGTTGAAAAATAACAATCAACAAATGTTGTCTCTTAGTGAGAAAAAGAAGATGGAGTAGTTGTTGGTTCATTAAAAGCTAGTAAATTTGATGAGGAACAATGTCGTGTTGCTTTAGCCAAAATGGTTGTAGTTGATGAGTTATCCTTCAAGTTTGTAGAAAATGAAGGTTTTAGAAGTTTTTCTAACCAGCTAGAGCCAAGGTTCAAAGTGTCATCTCGGACAACTATTTCCAAATACTGTATTAATCTTTTCACCTCCGAGCGAAAGATATTAAAGAAACAGTTAAGATCAGAAAGGATATGTCTAACTACAGATACATGGACATCTATTCAAAAATATGGATATATGTGCCTTACTGGACATTGGATAGATAAAGAGTGGAGATTGCAAAAAAGGATTCTTAACTTTGTTAGAATCATTGATCATACTGGAGAAGGACTTGGAAATGAAATATTAAACTGTGTCACTGAATGGGGGATTAAGAAAATTTTCACTATAACTATGGATAATGCATCAGTCAATGACGTAGTTACTAGATATTTGACAAGGAAGACTAAAGAGTGGAAATCTACCATACTAGAGAATGAGTTCTTACAAGTTAGATGCTCGGCACACATATTAAATTTAATTGTGAAGGAAGGATTATCCGAATATAATGAGTCCATCGAAAAGATTCGGTTGGCCATTAAGTATGTAAAACGTTACTTTAAATTTTTAATAGAGCTGGACAAACAAATGCAAGTTAATGTGGATGACGAGCCTGAAATCAATGAAGATGGAAATTGAATTATGGTAAATATAGCAACATGCGTCATACATTTGAATTTTGATTTGCAAGTTATTGTACATTATAATGAAAATATAATTTTTTGATATGCAGGTTTTGCGGATTCAAGCTTATTTATAGTTCACGCCTACTCGGATTTTTTGCTACTTGCTTTTTTCTTAGGATGCACGTTGCTGCATATTCAGTAGAATAGGAAGAAAACTTTATTAATTTCCATGCCAGTTATTTTCTCTTGCCAATCAGTAGGGGTGGCAACACTCAGTCTTAAAGCAGTTTAATTCCTTTATAAAGTCGTCAATGTTGGGAAGCAAAACAGTATTTATGGTTGAAAAATAACAATGATTGAAAAACCTGGATTGAAATTTCAAATTTTCAATACAAATAATTTTTTTGGAAATAAGAAGATATGAAACAAATATTTGGATCATATACTTTGCAGATTCAACTGCACAGCAGTTTGTTGCTACAATATCTACAGTTAATGTCAAGAACTACAACTTTTTTACACCTATACCAACATAAGACAATTTGCTTTAGGTTATCTTAATTAAATCAAAAACTTGAATATGTTTGATGAAAAAATTGTCAAAAAACCGAAACTGCACCGCACAAACCGAAACCAAACCGCACCGAAATCAAACCGCACCGCACGGTTTTGGTGCGGTGCGGTTTTGGCCGACCGAAAACCGCACCCCTGCAGTGCAGTTTCGGTTTGCCTCCAAACCGCACCAAACCGCACCGCTCGCAGGCCTAATCAAACTTCGGCGAGATGAGGGAAGGATTTTACCAGATCCTCTGGTGTTTCGGGCTCTGGTTGGGAGTCTTATCTACTTGACGATTACAAGGCCAGACATTGCTTATGCAGTTGGCCGAGTAAGTCAATATATGGCGGAACCCAGGAATCCTCATCTAATGCGGCAAGAAATATTCTGAAGTACGTGAGGGCTTCTTCTGACATGGGTCTCCTATATAGGAGAGGCACATAGTTTGTTTTTCAAGGATACTCAGATGCTGATTACGGGAGAGATTCAGATGACCGGAAGTCAACATCCAGTTACGCCTTCTCTTATAGATCTGGGAGTATTTCTTGGTGCAGCAAGAAGCAAGACTCAATATCCGTCTCTACTACGGAATAAGAATACAAGGCTTCGACCTTGGCAGCTCAGGAATCCATCTGGCTCAGGAGATTAGTAGAAGACGTCTATGAAGAAGTGTGCGGTCCTACTCTGTTGTACGGTAACAATGAAAGTTCCCTGAAGCTGGTGAATAATCCAGTTTGTCACGCACGGATCAAACACATCGAGATTGAGCACCACTTTATTCGGGAGAAGGTGTTGGAGGGATCTCTGATGGTGGAGCATGTGCAGAGTGAGGACAACATCGCAGACATCTTCACGAAGCCGTTGCCGAAGGTTCTTTTTACTCGGTTACGGGGACTGCTGGGCTTGATCACCACTTCTCACTTCAAGGGGGGTGTTGAAATTTGTGAAGTGAAAGTGGAGGTTGATAAAGCAGACCGTGCGGCCTAGGCGGACTGTCTGGCGGACTGGTGTCGCGGTTTGGGCGGACATCGACGGACTGGTGTTGCGGGATGGGCGTTCTAAGGTTGCGGTATTGGTGTTGATTGTTCCCTGATGTAACCAGGCGGATAAGAGGTTTATCCGCAAGGGTGTGGCGGACTCTCTCTCTGAGTCCGTGGAGTTTGTTATATGTAGACTGCTCTGGTGGAGCGGCTTGTTGGCGGTCCGGTTTGAGAGCTGGCGGACTAGAGCCTTCTTTTCTCTAAGCTCACGCCAGGATGTTTGGACTTGGTCACAGTCTGTGGCAAGTTCAGGGTTATTACAGAGTCCACTGTCCGCTGGTGACCGGGCTATTGTGCCTGTTGGTCGTGAATATGTGGAGAATTGGCGCTTAGTTCGCAGTATGGGAGGACTGCTGCTGTGTCCGCATGCTGAGTATGTGGGCGGGTGTGATGTCCGCTGGGTTGCGAACTAGCTTCATGCCTTGCTGCATGAAGGCTTGTTTCCAGCTATATCATCACGGACTGTGCGGATTGCGTAATGCTAACTGCGGGCTGGGGCGGTGATTCTATCCTCTAGGTCGGTGACCACACTCCTCTCCGCGCCTATAAATAAAACCCCCCTTTACATCAACAGTAACTGAATGAACAGTAAGTTGAGGGTTGTTTAATTGCTACGGTCTCAGATTTGCAGTTCGCGCGGGTTGAGAAGGACTTAACTGGTTTGCTGTTTGTAGGTTGTACGACTAGCACTGAGAAGCCAAAGGTTTGGTTCTGACTGCGGTCAGGGATCAGTGGAGCTCGCGGTTAACAATCGGTGGTTTGCAGCAGGTCGCATCTTGTGATCGGCAAATCTTCTCTATCGCAGTTCAATAACATGTTCGCCGATCTCGGCGGACTATGCAGTCTGTTCTTTCAGTTCGCCGACGGCTTGTAGAGCAGTTGCTAGGCAGAATAACGGGTAGTCCGCGCGGTTTGGCGGACTCCGTAGTGCAGTGGTGCAGCGATAGCTTTGGCGGACTCGGCGAACTCGGCGGTCTGGGAGTGGCAGTTCGCCCGGCTTGATCTTGTTGCTTGTATGCTTCTCTTTTGTACTTGACGAAATCATGTCTCGCCATGTATACCAAGCTTTATAAAGAAGATAGTTGTTATTAGAAGATCTGTGTATTCTCTCCTTTGTCTCTGATTACTTAACTATGTTTATGGTTGGAGTGTTCCCGCTCCTAGTTCTCGCTTTCCGCTTGATCAAGTGATCTGCTTGATAGCTCTTGAAGTGTTTGCTTGATACCAGAACTTTCAGTCGATCAGCTTGAGAAATTTAAACAGCCATATACATTCCAATTGTTTGTGGAGTTCAAGGAGTTAGTGGAGGGCCGACTTGGTCTGCGTATTAAGAAGTCGAGAATGGATAACGAATGTGAGTTTATTTCAAATGAGTTCTCTAACTTCTGAAGGATGCACAAAATCCAGAGAGAGTTTACTTGTGCTCATTCTCCACAACAAAATGTAGTAGCAGAGCGGAAGATCTGTCATCTGACGGATATCTGCAAGTGTTGGATTCATACCAAAGGCATTCCTAGGTCCTTCTGGGCAGAAGGGATGACATGCGCAACTTATGTCATCAATCGGATGCCTCTGAGTTCGATCAACATGAAGTATCCTCATGAGATGATGTTTAAGGAGAAGCCCAGCGTGAAAATGAACCAAGATCATCCTAGTCTGGGCAAGTACCTCAATCAGAAAGATCAGTTATTCGTCGGGGGCGAGCTCGTGTGAGACTGGGGCTCCCGTGACATGTATTCGACAGGATATAACTTTTCTGGCATGCAGTCGCCGGGATAGAGCTCGCCCTTACCCTGAGCATGCGCGGCCTAAGCACGCCAAGCTTGAGCTCGCGAGAAGTACGCCCTACTCGTTAAGCCGGGTTTGAGCCTCACGAGGCATGTATTCTCCAAACTCGGGCTTGTGAGGTTCTACTCGCCTTATTGAGACCAATCCAACCTTGATTTATTTTGCCACGCTTGAGTTTGCTTGATCAATCTAGGTGTGTTTTGGGTTGAAGCTAGATAAATATAGGTTGTACAAAATTCCCGCTCTTTGCGAACCCCGTAGGGGTCAAAAAGAAACTTTCAATTTGGATTTAGCGACTCGCTAGCTATTGTTTGGGCCGGCTTGTGAGTCACCCAACTCCTATAAATTAGGGGGTAGGTCCTTGCCTCTCTAACCAGTCGTCTTCTGTTGACCTGCTGATCCTTTGCGCTCGATGGATTTTCCCGGGCAAGGTAACACTAGCGCGACAACTCTTCTCGTCCTGATTACGGGAGGCGCTTCGAAGTGGCATCGTGAATGAGAAGATTACGGGTCCATCAAAAAGAAGAATAAAACTATCACAGAGCATCCCAGCAAAGTGGGCACTGTACCGGCTGAGACAACGTCGCGGCGTGTACCTTATGTCGAAAGATCCTCAGGGACTAGCGGTGTTGGCCAATCAAATCTTTACCTCAATCCTGACATCGAGATAAGTGAGCTTTCACTTTCCTCTACCTAAGCTTTTCAACGAGTATCCCTTGATTGCGGGATTTTTCGGGTCGAGGTATGTTGTAGATGACCTTTTGGAGGTGATAGCACTGGAGGGTTCTTCGGTGAAAACTGGTCTAACACAAAACAAATTGAACCTCTTTAAGTCCAAGAAGTTGACCAGCCGAGGTAGTTTAGGAGTGCTTATGCACATTGTAGCTACTAGTTGTACGATCTTAAGGCCATTTTGATACTCCTGTGATGTAGTGGATAACTTCTGGTTGCTGTCGTTATGTTTTCGCTGTTGTTTCTTATTCTTAGTTTTGAGTTGGGTAGATAATATCATCTTTTAACGCTGAAGCTGTGGCGTCTGTATGTTGTGGGGCCCCGGTCGAACTCATATTATACGATCATTATAGGGGAGGTATTATACTAATGACACTCTCCACTTGTAGTACAATGACAGAGTCAGACTCTACTTCAAAATCCTGTGGGACCGGAGGCTCATCAAGAGGAGTACCAAAATCCATCTCATGGGAAGCCTCTAAACGCCTGCAGCGGCTAACCATCAGACCGATGTTGTGGCTAATAACAAGACCGCTGCTGCGGCTATCCTCCAGACCGCAGTTGCGGCTAACCTCCAGGCCGCTGTTGCGGTCAACCACCAGACCGCGGCTGCGACTAACGTTCAGACCACTGTTGTGGCTAACGTCTAGACCGCTACTGCGGCTAACCTCCATACCGCTATTGCGGCTAACCTCCAAACTACAGTTGCGGCTAACCTCCAGGCCGCTGCTGTGGATAGCCAATAGGTCGTTGATGCGAACTCTTACCAAGCCACTGGGAAGGCTACCAGACAGGCCGCTGGTCCAAACCGCCAGACAGCTGACCAGACAGGCCGCTGCGACTAGAAAGGCTAACCGACCGGACTCAGGTTCCAACAAGGAGTACCAAAATCAGATGGTGAATCGCTTTTGTCTTTGGGAGTACTGTGCACATCGGTGGTTTGACTTGATGTGTCACTCTATAAGTTTCCCCTAAGGAAGATTTCAAGCAATCCATCTGTGCATGTACGCGATACAATTGATCAAGAACCAATCGCTGAAATTCAGGTTCAAGTTTCTCTGTTGGTGGAACACTAGGGCGATCCAGACGCGTGAAGTTATCTACATAATGGTGACCTCAATAGGGATCCGAATAATCATCAAAATCTTCATCCCTAAGAGGCTCTACGAAGATACTCATCTCTACCAACATCAAGTCGTGTAGTATAGTGATCATAATGAGAAGTTCTAAAATCATAACGATCATCTCTAGCCACTCATGGTGAAGGGTTGATACAATATCTAGAAGAAGTGAATTGCCAATAAGGCTGATCGCCGAAATAATATGTCATGAGACTATAAACTCCACTACTGCGTGTATAAAAATGATGCAAACCAAACCCGTCTTTGATACCAACATTTGACGCAACACAAATCTACAGGTGCCCGAGGGTGAACACCCTAACTCTAGATGTATGCGACAACCACAATTAAATGTTGTGTGCCTAAGACCGTCTCTAAAATGATATGTATGCATACACGCAATCCAATAAAATGATTGTATAACGCAAGCATTGATGCGGAGAATAATCCGATTTTAATTGACAATAATTAATTAATTAAAATAAAACACAATTTGTGCACAATCGATCATATGTTACTTGGATTGGAAAGATCGATTTTAATTTACAGACAATTGAGTTGCAAATAACTTTAAGCGTGCACCGAAAAAGCCTGCAAATCAAGTAATATCACAATGATAAACCCATAGGAACAAATCAAACAAAACATAATTCGAGTACATATTATTAGGAAATAAACAAAACTAAAGACTTAATCATGAAAGTAACGACGTGATTAGGGAAGGCGAACCGGTTGCGACAACGTCGATAGGTGGCTCCACGAGTGGATTGCAGTGGCTAGACAGGGAGATTGGGGGGACTATTGTGTTGTTGAGGGCTATGGTCACTGGGAGACGGAAGGCTAGGGGTTGCGGGATGATCAACCGGGGTCGAGGAAGTGGTGGTAGGCGGTGAACGGGTTGGAGGGGGCTGTCGGGATCTGGGTGGTGGAGGTGCAGGACAAGGCTGACGGGTCGGGGAAGTAAGGGATCTAGGCGGTGGAAGGGCAGGGGGAATGACGGGGTTGGGGCAGCCGCTGGAGGTGGCAGTAGCTATGGGAAGGGTCAGGGAACGAAGCGGGAGGGCTGTTACCCGACTGTCGGCGGCTGGATGAGATCGAGAATGGGTTGGAGAGGTTGCGAACAGGCTGGTGGTGGTGGTACGAGGTCGGGACTTGTTGGAGGCTTAGTCGACAAGGGAAACGAAGATGAAAGCTGCGGAGAGGATGCCGCTCGGAATCCACCAAGGAACGACCGACCGGTTGCAAATAGGCAACATTCGATCCCTAAACCAGTCCCCCTGCATGCATATAAATAAGAGGAAAAATCATAAAAGACTTAGGGCACTCGAGACGGACGGCTCATATTTTTTGTGCTGATCGGGTGTCAAATACAACTCAAAATACATAAAATAATATATCAAAAGGACCCAAAACGATCATTCAGAAACATCTGTGGACTCAGATTGCCCGAACGAGAAATGGATCACGGCGATCTCCGTCATTTTTACTTTGTTTAAAATTGAATGGAGGATACCATGCATTGCTAGTTCTCGCAAACATCAACTATAGAGTTCATAATGGTCTAAGTTTTGCTTGTTATCATTTCTTTCTCAAATTGTGTGTGTGGGAAGAGAGAATAAACAAACGGGGGTCCCACACCTTGCGGCGAATTAAACCCCTCCTGGTGCCTGTGCTGTCTTATCAAGGTCATTTTTTTACTGGATTTGTGAAATGAAAAACTTTTATTCTCATTTAGCTGGATCAGTTTATAATAGATGGTGGTTCATTTGGTTTGGAGTTGCAGGGAATGGCCCATTGAAAATTCAACTAACTTTACAATACAAGGATAATATTGTATGAAATGAAAAGAGATGCTGTGGATAATTTTTGGTGTCCATAATGTGGCCGGATGAGTGTGTGTGTCAGTGTGTGTGTGTGAAATGAAAAGAGAAGCTGCTCTCTGCCAACTCTAAATGAAGTTTTACGTTGCTGTCCGCTGCTTTCACAGTAGTTTCACTGTTCTGGCAAGATTCTGCAATGTCTGTTCCGCAAGAGTTCAGGCCTTAATATAGGCAAATTAATCTCTCCAATATGAACATGCCATGTGGCTCTTCATTATTCATGCATTTAATTCACTCCAGTAATGTCATTATTCCTGTTCCGCCATTTCCAATTCTGCCACCACTTTTACATCAGCTCTAACAAGGCCACGGATTCCAAATGTTCCGCGAGCAACAACAAAGTTAAAATAATAATTTAAATTTAGTGGATGGATTATTTGGTACATAATGTTCCAAAATATTTGTTTTTTTTAACTATATCTATTCAATTTATCATGATCTTTCATGTATGTTTGCAGAACAAAAAAAATTGCATAACTGTAATTTCGACCTCCTCTATAAGTTTATTTTTCATAACATGCATGCATGCATAAAAATAATGCCAAGAAGAAAATCTTTTGAGATATTTGTATGAATCTTGAAATTTTCAAATTAAGAAAGTTGAGGATGAATGCGCTAGAAAGGCTTGCTAATCAGGTTTACGTACGTTGTTTGATAAACTGAAGGGGTGGTCAAAAAAATCTATAGAGGAGGAATAAGGGGGGAAATTTTATTTTGTGAGTTCGTTCAGCAAATCTCAATTGAAGCGAAGAAGAGGAGGAAGAGGGAGAAGAAGTTTTGGCACGAGGCTCCGTCCCTACGGTCAATCGTGACAGTACCTCAACTGTGAAGTACAGGGGGGCCCGGTGCCCCGCGCGACATTATTCCGGCCATGACATTTTCCCGACGCGACAGCTCTTGTTGAGATTGTGTCACCTCACCGATCCGTGTGCCCTTTTTTATTCCTGTTTTGGAGAGTCCTAAACATGGAAATGCTTTATGGGGGGATATAATATAGGGGATGTTCTTCCTATTTGGTTGAGCCCTATTTTGGAAACCCCCTTCATATGCGTTCATCTCCATATATTGATGACTCTTGATCCTATTATAAATAGGGGTCTGTCTCCCTTAGCCATGAGATTATTTGGAAATATACAACACTAGTGAAAATTCAGAGAGGGAGAGCTTTGAGCTTTTCAGGCGGTTCTTCCGGCGAACGGCGGCGGCAGGCGGCGGCATCTGGCGCGCAAGGTTGTGGCGCATCCGGTCACCTCAGGCGAGGCGACATCCAGCCGGCCACCAGCAGTAGGCCCCAGAGGTTCGGCAGAATCAGGCGTGGCGACGGCGGCATCAGGCGCAGAGGCGGCGATACAGGCGGAGCTAACGGAGGCGGCGCATCCGGTCACCTCAGGCGAGGCGACATCCGGTCGGCCTCCAGAAGTTGACTCCAGGCGTTCGGCGGCTTCAGGCGGCTGATCCAGGCGGGATCGGCATCAGGCGGCGGAAGCAGACGGTGATTCCAGCGGGGAAGATAGACAGTGTTTTTCAGTGTTTTGTTTTTCTCTTGTTGTATCTTGTAATCTCATCAGTTTATAGTGAATCTTTCTGGCGCGCTCTCCCCGTTGACGTAGGAGCTCAAACTCCGAACCACGTAAATTTCTGTTTGTCGTGTGTGTGCTTGGAATCTCATTCTGTTATTTTTTTATTTTGCGCGATTGTTTTGCTCAATTTAATTACGTTGCGCTACCGCGGTACTCGATCCGATTGCATAACAATTGGTATCAGAGGGAGGTTATGGCACCTCCGCGATCCACGTGCCCGGATCGTCGAGATCGCGACATGTCATCGATCCGTGAGAGGCAACGATTCCTAATCCGGGCTAAACCTATTTAGGAATATTATTTAGGAAGATCATTAATAGGAGAATATATAATTATTGGATTATGACACCTCATCAATCCGTGTGCCTCCATAATTTCTAATTTTGGAGAAATCCTATATTTGGAATATCTTTATGAGAAGAAATAAGACAATCTCCTAAATTAGAGATCATCTTCCTAATTTGATATTGGATCTTGATCCTATAAATAGGAGCCCGCCCCAGCCATTTCATGTGTGCAAACAAAGAGAAATCCGTGAGAGCCATTAGAGGGAGCAGTGAAAGCTTCAGGCGGCTTCTTATTCTGCCCAGCGACGGCAGACAACTCCAGGCAGAGGCGACAGTTTCAGGCTCCGGCCGCAACAGAGAGGCAGCGGCGTTCGGGCGATCCAGACGGATCGACATCTGGCCGGGCTCATCCCGGCGGCCGGCTGTGCTGTGGTGGATCCAGGCGGCGGATCCAGGAGGAAGAAGACAGGGCGATATCGCTAGGCGATATTAGCGGCGACAGCGTTCTTCTTCAGTTTTTGCTTTTCTCTTGTTGTTCGACCGTGTTAGCGGTCTCTGGTTGTAACTTGTAACCTCATCATTACAGTGGATCTTTTCCGGTGCGCTCTCCCCGTGGACGTAGGAGCCCATCTCCGAACCACGTATATTTTTTTGTCGTATGCGTGTGTATTTGTGGAATTTCTTCCGTTATTTATTTCACGCTATTGCAAATTGCTCAAGTCTTCCGTTGTATAATCCGCGGCGAGTCCCGTAGTCGCGGATCGGACCCAATTTCATAACAATTGGTATCAGAGCCAGGTTTTGCGGGGGTGATCATCTGGACATTCCAATTTTAGATCTGGGTCAACGGTAGGTGACGACATCGGTCCGCTCCCTATCTTCTCAGATCTGGTCTGTGAATATTATTCAGATTGCCCAGTTGCTCTGCGAACAAAGCAATGACGGCAAAATTTGAAATTCCCAAGTACGACGGCAAAGTTGATTTTGGTCTGTGGCAAAAACGGATCAAAGCGGTGCTCGTCCAACAAGGTCTTCATAAGGCGCTCCTTGGAAAGGAGAAGACCGGGTTGAAGAAGGACGACGAGTGGGATGAGCTAGATCTGAAGGTCATCAGCACAATCCAGTTGTGCTTGGCCGATGAGGTTAGAAGAGGCGCGCAGGTAGTCATGGTAGGAGAGCATTCTGGTACTCTCTACAGAATGATCGGTACCACGATTGCGAGTGGAAGGGCGAGGAGAGAGGTCAGACTGCCTCTCAGGCTACAGGACACGGTAGCATATGCCTTTCAAGCTAGTTCCTCAGATCTTGGTTCCTATGGAAATGCTTTATAGAGTAGAGACCGCTCTCAGGGGAAAGCTAGAAAGGACCAGTGGAGGAACAAAGCAAGTTTCGTGACGAAGGAGTTCGCGCAGAGAAAGGGCCTTGGCGAAGACAAAATTTTCGCAGCCGTGGAGAAGAAGGGCGGAGTGTCATCTCATAAATCCCCAAGCACCGCAAGGGGAGCCATCTGGCTTAGGAGTCCTACCAAGAAACACAGGTTTACTCAGGAAAAGGTGGAGATGCACAGTGCTAGTTGTCTTGCAAAAGACATGGTCTATCGTGCAAGAATAAAACATATCGGAGTGCGCCACCAGGAGTCGAGGGAGTTCGCTGGAGGTGGAGGCATGGAGTTGCGGAAGATCTCTATGGAGGATATCAGTGCGAACATGCGGACAAAATACGTGATAGGAGTCAAGTTCAAGAACGGTCTTGACTTGACTCATTCTGAGGCATGTTGATCGCAGGGACCCCAGGGAGAGGGGGCTTGTAGTCGCTGGTAGGGGAGATCCAGACTGGAGGTAGAGTTACGTTCGTTAGGCGTCGAGGTGGAGTTCATCGCGTGAGGCGTCAAGATGGAGATTGTTGAGATTATGGCACCTCCGCGATCCACGTGCCCGGATCGTCGAGATCGCGACATGTCATCGATCCGTGGGAGGCAACGATTCCTAATCTGGGCTAAACCTATTTAGGAATATTATTTAGGAAGATCATTAATAGGAGAATATATAATTATTGGATTATGATACCTCATCAATCTGTGTGCCTCCATAATTCCTAATTTTGGAGGAATCCTATATTTGGAATATCTTTATGAGGAGAAATAAGGCAATCTCCTAAATTAGAGATCATCTTCCTAATTTGATATTGGATCTTGATTCTATAAATAGGAGCCCGCCCCAGCCATTTCATGTGTGCAACCAGAGAGAAATCCGTGAGAGCCATTAGAGGGAGCAGTGAAAGCTTCAGGCGGCTTCTTGTTCTGCCCAGCGGCGGCAGACAACTCCAGGCGGAGGCGACAGTTTCAGGCTCCGACCGCAACAGAGAGGCAGCGGCGTTCGGGCGATCCAGACGGATCGACATCTGGTCGGGCTCATCCCGGCGGCCGGCTATACAGTGGTGGATCCAGGCGGCGATAGCAGTTGCAGGAGGCGGCGGATCCAAGAGGAAGAAGACAGGGCGATATCGCTAGGCGATATCGCTAGGCGATATCGGCGGCGACAGCGTTCTTCTTCAGTTTTTGCTTTTCTCTTGTTGTTCTACTGTGTTAGCGATCTCTGGTTGTAACTTGTAACCTCATCATTATAGTGGATCTTTTCCGGCGCGCTCTCCCCGTGGACGTATGAGTCCATCTCCGAATCACGTATATTCTTTTGTCGTCTGTGTGTGTATTTGTGGAATCTCTTCTGGTTTATGATTTTGCGCCATTGAAATTGCTCGGATATCTTCCGTTGCGCTACCGCGGTACTCGGTCTGATTGCATAACAAGCTCTCTCGTCCCTCGCAAATTCCCAAGTGTTGTACATCGCTCGTTGCTCATTTTTGTGTTGTACACATGAGTTTGCGAGGAACAGGGAGAATGCATTTTTTTATTATAGACAGAAGACTTTGTTTATATGAGAGCATGTTTTTTAAAATAAAAGGAAAAATAAAATAAAAAAAATACATAAATAAAAAAACTAGAATTTTTTTAATAATGAGGGGTAAAATCGAAAAGTGAATGTTTATTCAAAGGTGTTTTATCCTATTAATATAGTATAGATTAAGAAGAAGAAATCTGAAATGTTTTGAAGATGGAATGTTCATCTTATCCGTTTTTCCCTCATCCGGCTACTGCTTTTGCGTTTAAGTAGTCAAAATTCATTGATCACCCTTGACTTTGTCAATGGTTCCATACCAAAAACCAGACACATCCTTGATCCCAATTTCAATTAATGGAAACAAGTGAATAATATGGTGATTTTATTTCATGGTTAATCAATGTTGTCTCAAAGGATATCGGGCAATCGATTATTCATGGGAACCCAGCTGCTGTCCCGATGATTTGCAAATAGCACTAGTTCAAGGGCTTGTGGGCTTCGAAAGGCTATATATTCTTGTAATCAATAAAATATGAATATCGAGATCAACTACACAAAACTCAAACAATATTGGGATGACCTTAAATCTATAACAACCATTCCAATTTATCAATCTCAAATGCACTGTAAAGCTGCAAGAGCCCTGGAAAGAAACCCAAAACAACCCCTTTTCGACTTTAAGAGTTTTTGTCTGGACACCAATCAAAAATTGATATCCCAACCCTAGAAGTATAAGATTCAAGCTCTAGTTCCCCAAATTCTCAACAATCATGTAAACTAAATTAAGAAGACTCTCTTTTATCCAAAGAGGGAGATGGCTTGCCCAAAAAAACAAAAACAAAAACCATGATTCACTGTCAATTACTTCAAGAGAACTCTAGGTTTATTCAGTATCATGTCTAACACTAACTTCAAGATTTGGCTCTTTTGGATGGAGGAAATAAATTGTGGCATTGTTGCTCAATTGTTTCACTCCAAAATCTCATCTCCGAAAATTAATGTTGAATGCACATTTGTCTATGCTAGCTGCCAAAGACACAATCAACGCGAAATTTTGACTTCCCTAAGTGATATTGTCGTACACCTTACATCCCCTTGGATAGTGTTCGGTGATTTTATATATTATTAGATGTTCTAGTGAAAAACTAGGTAGAACCCCTCCAAACTTGTTATCCAAATCCTCTAGAGGTGGCCTAGAGAACCCTCATCGTCTGCATCAATGCACTAACTTTCATAACTGACGTTGTCAAGGAAGCCGACATCATTGACCTCCTCACACTCCCAAAAGATTTATGCCTCCTCCTTTCCATTGGAGGTGGATGGCTTCTAGGCATCATTCTTCGGGATTAAATCCTATAACATGCCTTCCTTCAGCAGTTTCTCCACACGCGTGCGGAGTGCTCAGCAATTCTCAATTAGATTTCCTCTCTCCCTATGATGTTCTCAGAACATGAAGAGATTCTGGGACTTGAGCTCAGCTTTCATGGGAGTGGGCCTCTTGTAACCAGGTTGCTTCTATAGGATTTGGATGACCTCATCCATAAAAACATTTGGCTCAGTGAAAGACTCCTGCGAGTCATCATGCTACTGAGGTCGAACAGTTGGAGGGGTCAGAGGCATGGCGTACTGCGACTGATATACATGCATGATCGGGTGGACGGGAGCATGGGGAGCGAACGAGGTGGCCAATGAAAACTTCGACTGCTGAAGTTGTTGATGGCCCTTATGTAGCCAATGGTGGCGGGAGTTCCTTTCCCTTGGAGGGGGGGGGGGGGGTTGGCAGCTTCTCCCTCGATGAACCTATTGATCAAGCTGATCAACCCTTGATATGTGTTGGGATCCTTTGTTGTGGCTTTGAACCTCAGAGGGTCTTACCTAAGGCCATTGATTAAAACAACTTTATAGAAATATGGGTCAACATTCTTCACACCTAAGATTTTTTTCTGGAAACAAGCAACTGACTCATTCTCTCTCTGATGAATCTAAAATAGTGTAGCAGGACCACTCTTTCTTTTCTTTAAAGTGGCAAGCCTTAGAATAAGCTCTCTCTGGAGCTCGGCAAAGCATGTGATAGAGTGGGGATATAGTTCATAAAACCATTACCTGTCTTCCCCATCGAAAGAGGTGACAAGGAGTTTGCACCTCGTTGCATCTAAGAAGCACCTAAGAGGAACTGCCGACTCAAAGGCTTGAAGATGAGCAACAACTGGATCGGTCTCTCCGGTCTTTTGTTTCTTGTTTTCTAATATGGTATCATAGCTTCTTGCTTTAACCATGCCTCTAGATCAAGGGATCTTATACTTGTTTTCTTTTTTATCATCCCTGTTGAAATTTTTGAAGTGAAAGTGGGGGGTTGATTGGGAAAACCGCACGGCCTAGGCGGAAAGTCTGTCGGACTGGTGTGCAGCCTGAGCGATTTGTTGGTTACGGTCTGGTGGTGTGTCCTTGGTGAGCTGTGCGGATAGGCGGTTTATCCGTGGCTTGGGCTTTCTATTTTGGAGTCCGCAGAGTTAACTCTATGCGGGCTATTCTTGGAGCTCGCAATATCGACTTTGGCCTTTGCCCTTGATCTCTGCTGGTGTAGTTAGAAGGTAATTGCGGAGTTCGCGGCTAGGCAAACTGGTTTGGATCTGGTGGTTTGAGCGGACTGATAATTCTGTCCGCGGAGCTCGCGTCAGAGTTTCTCTGTTTTAGAACTTTTTCTACTGTGACAAGTTTGGTTTGTTGATCTCAGAGTCCGCAATGTCCGTTGGTTGACCGGGCGGCTTGTGTCTTTGGTCGTGGATTCTGTCTGTTGCAGGCTGGTGTGGTGTCTGCTGGCATGCAGACTGACCTTCTATCCGGCCACCTTATTGTTTGGAGGATAGGATAGTGTCCGGCCATGTCCATGCGGACTGGGCAGACTGCTTTGTGCTAGCTGCAAGCTGGGGTGGTGATTCTATCCATTAAGGCGGTGACCACACTCCTCTCCGTGCCTATAAATAGGACCCCTGTGTCACTTCATAAACAAAAAAAAACTGAATGAACAGTAAGCCTACTCGCGATTAGTTGCTGCGGATTAGACTTTTTTATCTACATGGGTTGAAGAGGTTAACCGATTTCTTACTGTGCAGGTTGTGCGGACAGCACTAAAGAGCCAGGATTTGGTTCTAAGGTTGGTGCGGACTCTACGGTCTTAACCAGCGGTTAACAGCAGGTCGCTTGCGGCCAGGCGATTTCTCTTACGCAGCTAGTTCTTTTGTTCAATAAGCTGTCCACCACTAGGCGGCCTGCTTCAGTTCGTGGCAGCGTCCGTTCGTTCTGGCGACTAGGCGACCTTGCGGTCAGGCGGTTTGTAGTTCGGTGGACTAAGTTATTTTCAACACTTGAATAATGGGTTGTCTGCGTGGCTTGTTGCGGTCTTGCGACTAGGCGGCCTTAGTGGACTCCATAGCTTTAGCAGCAGATCCGGTGGTTACTCATTGAGTCCGTGCGGTTTGATTGGACTTGTAATTCTCTGCTTTCTTCAATTTCTTTGGCAAGTATGTCTCGCCATGTATGCATGACTTTGTAAAGAAGATTTTTTAATAGTACAAGATTCTTGTTTAGCTTTGTGCATATGGTTTACTTGACTCAAGTGTGTTGAGTGTTCCTGCGCCTTGATTCTCATTATCCACTTGATCAATGTGTCATCTTGATTGTCTTGAAAGTTTTACTTAGTGTCACAACCCGCATTTTCTCCGAATTTAGGAATTATCAGAGTATGAGAAAACACGCATCATGATGTCACGTCAAGCATGGGATAACTGCTGACGCTCAGGCAAAACCATCTACTTTACTTTATGAAAGAAATTCATGAGTTTAAATATTAGAAAATCAGTTATATTTTAGAGGCCGTATCCCTCGGCTCGGTGGATCACCTAGTCCACAGTTAAAAACTATACTTATGCGCTGCGGAAAAGTACTTTATTCAGGTTTGACATCCTAATAAGTGCATAAGAGCCCCAAGAGGACCACTTATGTTATGCAAGACTCTACATTTAATTTATATTATATATAAGAAAACGATCTTTATACGTTGTTTGGAAAATAGTGATTTTAGTTTTATAAAACATGCTGATCATGCGATATACTTATAATAATAATTGTAGTTTTAAAAATAACTAGCAACCTAGCATAAATTCTCCCCAGAGCAAGTAGACTATCTCCAGAAAATGGTAGCAGCAACAGTAATATATCTAGTACAAAGGTAAAAACTACCAGTGGGCGCCAACAACCTGACACGAACCCACTGGCACATATGTATGTCTGTAAGAAAAGTACAGAAAAACTACCTCACTAACAAAGCAACAGGATCTCCAAAGTCCAAGAGACCACCAGCAACACCACCGTAACCTAGCCACCAAACTGGTTACTGCTCAGAACCTGAGGCATTCAAAAGAAGAAAGAATACCTCAGCAAGCAAAATAAGGAAAAACTGCATGAAAGTGTCAACCAGGGAAAAAAATGAAAGAGGAAAACTCACAACAGTAAAAGTCACAACTGCCCAAAGCAAGACAAAAGAAATGCACCACGTGTGAGGAAACAGCATCAACCCTGCCCAGAAACTACATCCTGCAGAGTCTACTAAGCTACCAAGAGCCCAAAATCCTGCAATCTACCAAGGAAGAAACATCTAACACCCTAAGCTGTGGGAGGTGGTAGTAGCAAAAATAAACGACATGGATCCGGGTTGGAGGCAAACTCAGTCCCCCAACCACCACTTCAAAGCCAACAAGCTCAAGGGTCTACATGTAAAAGCACTAGGGACCTTCCACCCTCTTACCCAGCCCGTACCTGGTGCAAGATAGAAGAAAAGGGTGGCCACGGCTAAATTACACAACACCTCCCCCATGAAGAGCTTGAAACCACCACTACTAACCACGACCCACGATTCGGCCTTTAGGAAAGAAAAACATGGCCGACAAGGAAACTCAAAACATGAACAAGGAATTCACTCGGGAGCGAAAAATCAAGGTAGGGAAAAAGTGTTGAAATGATTCAACACGGCTTGGAGTTGAGTGGGACCCACTCAACGCCTACCTAGACCTTGGCGTTGAGTGAGCTAGCCTCACTCAACGCCAGAACAAGCATGGCGTTGAGTGAAGCTCACTCACTCAACGCCTCCTGCAAGAACGACTCTGGCGTTGAGTGAGCTAGCCTCACTCAACGCCAAAATAGGCATGACGTTGAGTGAGGTACACTCACTCAATGCCCTGGTACTTAACCATAAACAGAGAAAGTGGCGTTGAGTGAGCTGGCCTCACTCAACGCCAAAACAGCAATGGCGTTGAGTGAAGCTCACTCACTCAACGCTCTTACACTTAGCCGCAAAAGAGAACTACGGCGTTGAGTGAGTCCACCTCACTCAACGCCAAAACAGCAATGGCGTTGAGTGAGGTTCACTCACTCAACGCCCTGGCACTTAGCCGCAACAAAACAATTCTGCGGCGTTGAGTGAGCTGACCTCACTCAACGCCAAAACAGCAATGGTGTTGAGTGAGGTCGTCTCACTCAACGCCAGAAGTTCTGGCCGCGAAGAAGGGTTGTGGCGTTGAGTGAGTCTACCTCACTCAACGCCAAAGCAGAAATGGCGTTGAGTGAGGTTAACTCTCTCAACGTCACGGGACTTGGCCGCTAACTTGCCTTTGGCGTTGAGTGAGGCCACCTCACTCAATGCCAAACCAGGAATGGCATTGAGTGAGGTCAACTCACTCAACGCCAAAGTACTTAGCCTCAGAAAAGGCTACGGCGTTGAGTGAGCACACCTCACTCAACGCCAAAGTACTTGGCTGCACAGAAGCGACGGCGTTGAGTGAGTCCACCTCACTCAATGCCAAAACTGAAATGGCGTTGAGTGAGGTCGACTCACTCAATGCCAAAACACTTAGCTTCTCAGAAAAAACCGCGGCGTTGAGTGATCTTGCCTCACTCAACGCCAAAACGGAAATGGCGTTGAGTGAGGTCGACTCACTCAACGCCAAAGTACTTAGCCGCTAGCAGGGGCTGTGGCGTTGAGTGAGTCCACCTCACTCAACGCCCTAGTACTTAGCAAAAATTCTGACTGGCTACAGCTGCGGCGTTGAGTGTATGCACCACACTCAACACCAAACCCACAAAGGCTTTGAGTGTGTGCACCACACTCAACGCCGTCCAGACAAACCAAAAAAAAGGCTCTTTCCAACAAACACAGCATGCACCCCCTTCTCTCTCTCTCTTGGCTTCACCCGCAAGCCACCAACCAGACAACAATCTGGAGTTTACCGATGGCATTACGCCGGCGGGTTGAGCACCAATAGCATAGAGAAGGGGGGCTTATAGGAGAATCTAAGCCCTAAATTCAGCAAGAAAAAGAGAGCATGCTTGGCTTCTACCCTAGGGCTAACCGGGAATTTTCAGAAATTTCAAGAAAACAACAATGGCAAGGGCAAGAACACCGCTTGCCTCGATTTCCGGCAAAGCTTGGACGGCTTTCCCTCCTCTTTACTTGGCACTAGCAACAGCAGCACCTAAAAGCATACTCCCGTACATTAATGGCGGAAAACCTCAAGACCTAAATCCCCAAATCTCCTAAAACTCCACGAAAATCGAATTTCTTACCGTCGAAACGTAGATCTGAGCGAGAGCAAGACAACGCCGCTTTTGGAATCGAAATCCGTCCACGAACACCCCTGGAACGTCCGAAAGCTAGGGCGGCCCGTCGTTTCCGGCTCTGTTTTCCGCGAACAGGAGCAGCGGTTTTCTGCTTTTGGTCTCGGGAAGAAGAAGGAAGGAGAAGTGGGCCCGCCACTTCTTAATAAAGCCTTCATAAAAAGCTAAGACACATCGGTTCAGCAAAACCGAATCCCAACCGCCGGCTCCCTTAATAAATTAAGAGAATTCTAATAGTCTTTACTAATGGCACACCCAAAACGACGCGAAAACCAAACTATCTCGGAATTCGACGAAATTCACACCGTAGCTAAATACCCACGCTACGAACACAACGGCGAAGTCGAAATGAATTTTCGACAAACAGAACTCGAGTTATACCCACCCGAAGTCAAAACACAAGCATCCCTTGAGAGGCCACACCGGGTCACCCAAAACGACTCGGCTTGCTAGGGAGATCTTGTCAATAGGCTACAAAATAGGGCACCCAGTTCTAAGGAGTTAAACCACACTCCACAAATGGCACAAGCCACGAAAACACGTCACCGTAACGCCAAACGAGAATAAAATAGTCGCAGAAAAATCGGGGGCGTTACAGTCACTCCCCCTAAAGAAAGTTTCGTCCCGAAATTTTACGCACAACACTTCTACCAAAGAAGGAAAAAGTAACAAACAGGAGTTACAAGAAGGAAAACATACCGATCAAAATCAGGGAAACAGGTGAGGGTAAGCCTCCCTCATGGCCGATTCCAGCTCCCAAGTCGCGCTCTCTAAATCCTGATTCCTCCAAAGAACTTTCACCATCGGAATGGACTTCTTTCACAGCATCCGCTCTTGAGTATCCAAAATACGGACCGGCACTTCAACAAAAGAGAGGTTGGGCTCCAACTGGGGCACAATGTCCAAGACTTGCCCACTGCTGCGCACACACTTCCACAATTGGCTTACATGGAAAATATTATGAACACCTGGGAAGTTTGCTGGCAATTCCAATCTATAAGCTGACACGCCAATCCGCTACAAAATCTTAAACGGGCCCACATACCTCGGGTCAAATTTTCGATTCTTACCAAACCTCTTTACACCCACCATCGAGGAAACCTTAAGAAATACAAGGTCTCTTACAAAAAACTCCAAGGCAGACCTACGCCGTGTAACGACCCTGGCGCGTACGTAACAGCGTTACGGCTCCGCCCTCCAGGCATCGCTACCGGGCTGCAGCCCAAGCACCCCAACCCCTCTCCCTCCACAGGCGGGTTGTTGGTGGCCACAGCCTCCCTTTGATGAGCGAACTCGACAGTTAAGTTGGGCCGTACGGGGACTTCCCAGGAGGTCACCCATCCCAGTACTACTCTCGCCCAAGCACGCTTCGTTCGGTCTTCCTCTATCGAATTCGTGGACGAATTCTTTTATGGGGTGGCGAGCGCGTGTTTATCCGCCCTGCTGTAACGCTAATGAACTCTGGAATGTCCACTAAGGAATGTACAAAATCTTGTTTGAGGAATCTGCGCGTTCCTTTTTGTGTTGTTTTGCTTGCATACGTTCGCTAATGTGTGTCTTGTCCACCTATAGGTGACGCGTAGTGGTGCTGGGCAGTCTGAGCCCCAGCGTTCTGATGAGAGTGCGGCACCAGCTGAGGTGCCCACACCTCCTCCATCTGCGGAAACTGTTCGTTTAGTTGATGAGGCTCTAATTGCCATGATTCAGCCGACCGGGCAAGCGCAGCCGGCAGTCGAGCCAGTTCGTGTTGTTGTAAGACCCGAGCCGATTGAGGCTGTAGATCCACGAGCAGCTGACCGACAGTTGAAGCAATTCATGAGCTTCAGTCCTCCTACGTTTGCGGGAATGGGATCCCCAACGCAGGCGGAAGATTGGTTATCGCGTGTCAAGAGGATAATGACAACGATCAGGGCGGAGGAAACTCTAAAGGTCACCTTAGCCACCTTCATGCTTGAAGGAGAGGCGCGGTTGTAGTGGGACGAGGTTGAGCTACATCATTTGGCGGGCATGCAATTAACACAAGTGTCGATTGAGGAGTTCTCTCGAATATTTCTGGCGAAACATGTCCCAGCGGCGCAACGCATTGCTATGAAAAATGAGTTCCAACGGTTAAAGCAAGGGGAAGATAGTGTGGGTATCTACTTGCATGAGTTTACCAGGTTGGGACGCTATGCGGGTACAATCTTCGCGGATGACCAAAGGAAAACGAATCGGTTCTATGAAGGATTGCGGGATGAGTTGCGATTCCTGCTTTCGAGTTCAGTGAGCCAAGGGTTTCCGGCGTTGGTTGATACTGCGTGTGCGTTGGAGAAGGACATGCGGCGGGTGCAAGGGAGCAAGGGCTTAGTTGTGTCAAAGCCAGAGGTTCAAGCACCTCGCCCGAGCAAATCGTTTTACCAGAAGAAAGGGGGCAAGGGGTCCAATCCATCTGGGCAAGTGACTACGACCGTTGTGTCGGGAGCGACATCAAGGCCGGATTCTCGTACATGCTATAACTGTGGCCGGGTGGGGCATATAGCTCGTGACTGTCGGGTTGTTCAGCCCAAAGGGGATAAGAAGGCGGGTGCGTCGTATGCTGAGAAGGGCAAAGCGGTGGTTGATTCCTCTGCGTCTCAGGCACAGCCCCGAATCTATCAGCTTGGCCAACAGGAAGCGATTAAGCAAAGTGACGTCGTCACAGGTACGAGTTGAATTGATTTAGCTTACTTGCTTATGTGCTATGGTTTTTGGTTATGTATAGCTTGTGCATGTGTGTGTGCTGCAGGCTTTGTCCTGATTCGGAATAATTTGGCGAGAGCCCTGTTTGATACGGGTGCTTCGCATTCTTTTCTGTCTGAGGATTTCGTATCTCGCATTGGGGCACCAAGTCATGTGACGGTGGATAGTACAAGGGTGCTATTGCCGAATGGCTGTATGATGCTTGCGGATAGGGCTTGCGATGTGGTTGTGCAAATAGGAAGTCGGGATTTCGGTTTGAGTGCAGCTGTGCTACCGTTGTCGGAGTTTGATGTGATCTTTGGTATGGACTGGCTCTCGGAGCAGCGTGCCTTTATTGATTGCAACTCCAAGGAGATTACACTGGGCCAGAATACCGAGCTTGTGACGAAGTTCGCTGGTATGCGAGGAGTTGGCGGGACTCTGTTGTCTGCACTCCAAGTCGTCAATGCTGTTCGGAAGGGCGCGGAGTTATTCTTCACGCTAATTCAGGCTGTTGAGCCAAAGGCCAGTGTCGGTGAAGTACTAGTTGTGTCAGAGTTTGCCGATGTGTTTCCTAAAGATCTTCCTGGGTTACCACCCCAGCGGGAAATTGACTTCTCTATTGAGTTGGTGCCAGGTGCGAAACCTGTGGCCCGCTCTCCATATCGCATTGCGCCAAAAGAGACGGCGGAGTTGAAAGTCCAATTGCAAGAGTTGTTGGAGCAGGGTTATATACGCCCAAGTATGTCACCTTGGAGCGCGCCTGTTCTCTTTGTGAAAAAGAAAGACGGTAGCTTACGGTTGTGTATTGACTACCGCGAGTTGAATAAGCTGACGGAGAAAAATAAATATCCGATCCCGCGGATTGATGACCTCTTTGATCAGCTGGCAGGATCAACGGTCTATTCCAAATTGGATTTGAAATCGGGATATTATCAGCTGCGGATTAGGGAAGGTGACATTCCCAAGACGGCGTTTGGAACACGCTACGGTCATTATGAGTTCACGGTAATGCCGTTTGGCCTATGTAATGCGCCTTCGGTATTTATGGACCTAATGCACTGAACGTTCCGAGAGTACTTGGATTTGTTTGTTATTGTGTTTATCGATGACATCTTAGTATACTCTCAGTCGGAAGAGGATCACGCAAACCATTTGCGGTTGGTCTTGCATACCCTGAGGAGGAATAAGCTTTTTGCCAAGTTCTCAAAGTGCGAGTTCTGGCTCTCTTCAGTAGCCTTTTTAGGCCATGTGGTAAGCGGAGAGGGTATCGCGGTGGATCCGTTGAAGATAAGTGCCATCCGAGATTGGCCAGTGATGTCTTCAGTGGCCGAGGTCAGGAGCTTTCTTGGACTTGCGGGCTACTATAGACGGTTTGTGGAAAACTTCTCACGGATTGCTTTACCTCTGACCACGCTGACGAGAAAAGATCAAAAGTTCATTTGGACGCCGGAGTGCGCGCGAGCTTTTGACGATTTGAAGAGTCGGTTGACCACGGCGCCTGTGTTGACATCGCCATGTGGTACCGATGGGTATGAGATCTATAGTGATGCTTCCGGGAGCGGCTTAGGCTGCGTTCTTCTGCAGTTTGGTAAAGTGATTGCTTATGGCTCGCGCCAGTTGAAAGTGCATGAGAGGAATTACCCCGTCCATGATTTGGAGTTGGTGGCGGTAATCTTTGCGCTCAAGTTGTGGCGGCACTATCTATATGGCGTGAAGGTGGACATCTATACAGATCACAAGAGCCTAAAGTATTTGTTGGATCAGAAGGATCTGAATATGCGACAACGAAGATGGATGGAGTTCCTTGGGGACTACACCTTCGAGATTCACTATACTCCCGGGAAGGGAAATGTGGTCGCGGATGCTTTGAGTCGAAAGACTCCGGTACGGGCAAGCTGGTTGCAGAGGCATGATCAGCATTTAATCCAGGAATTGGAAGAGATGGAGATATCGTGTGTTGATAAGGGTGCGTCAACCGATGCATGTTTGAACTGGACGGAGGTGCAATATGACCTTACGGACCGAGTTCGGCGAGCAACGGAGCTTGATGAAAGCCTCTAGCGCTATGCAAAAGATGGGCCGGATGACCAATTCTCTTGGGATAACGGTTTGTTAAGAAGAAATGGTCGAGTGTGCGTCCCGAGTGTGGGTAAATTGAGGGAAGAGTTGATGTACGAAGCTCACTTTGCAAAGTACTCAGTTCACCCAGGGAGCACAAAGATGTACAGAGATATGAAAAAGCTATTCTGGTGGCCCGGATTAAAGAAAGATGTCGCACGTTATGTGGCTGAATGCAACACATGTGCGTTGGTGAAAGCAGAATGCCAGAAGCCTGGCGGTTTCCTGAAGTCGTTACCTATTCCGGAGTGGAAGTTCGATGATATTTCGATGGATTTCGTGCATGGGTTGCCGAGATCTCAACGCGGTCATGATTCAATCTGGGTGATTGTGTACCGGTTGACAAAAGTGGCGCACTTCCTTCCAAATAGAAGAGACGATTCAGTGGAAACATTGGCCAAGCTTTATGTAGAGCAGGTTGTTCGACTGCACGGTGTTCCCCGGAGCATCGTTAGTGACCGTGATGGGCGGTTCACATCGAATGATTGGCGGCTCGTTCATCGAATGTTGGGTACAAAGTTAGCGTTTAGTACGGCCTTTCATCCCCAAACGGATGGCCAGACTGAACGAACCAACAGGACGATGGAGGATATGCTCTGCATGTGCGCCCTAGACTTTGGTAAGAGATGGGAAGATTATATATTTCTTGTCGAATTTGCCTATAATAATAGCTACCAAGCGAGTATTGGTATGGCACCATTTGAAGCTTTATATGGTCGGAAATGCCGTACACCGTTAGCTTGGGCAGAAGCAGGCGAATCTAAGCTGAGTGGGAAAAAGGAAGTCGAAGAAGCTACCTCGCCCATACGCTCTATTCGGGAGAGGCTATTGATAGCCCAAGATCGTCAAGCAAAGTACTACAATGCCAAACACCGGAACGTGGAATTCGCGGTGGGTGATTGGGTATATTTGAAGATCAAACCCTTCAAAGGCGTGTCCAGGATTCGGCGTTTGAAAAAGCTAAGTCCGAGGTATCTTGGTCCGTTTGAGGTGGTGGAGCGAGTTGGGGAAGCTGCTTATCGACTAGCACTTTCAGCAGACTTGGATGGATTACATGATGTATTTCACATCTCAGTCCTTCGTAAGGCGGTGAAGGATCCAGCTCAAGTAGTGGAGAATGATCGGGTACCGGTCGAGTATGGGCTAACGACGAGGGTTAGACCCATTCGGATCGAGGATCGAGCCGAGAAACAGTTGCGGAACAAAGTGATCGGGATGGTCAAGGTCCGATGGGACAATTGTGGCTGTGAAGAGCTAACATGGGAGCGAGAGCAGACCATGCGAGCTGAGTTTCCCGAGTTATTTGTATAAACTGTTGACCGTGTACTCTTTGTTATAACATAGTTATAGCTTTGCTGGTTCTTGTTTCCTTACCGTGCAAATTTCGGGACGAAATTTTGTTAAGGGGGGGAGGATTGTAACACCCCAAAAAGACCCAAAAGACTCAAAATGAGTTTTGAGGTACAGGAAATTTTACACGGCCTGGGACACGGGCGTGTCCCAGGGCGTGTCGGGGGTACACGGCCTGGGACACGGGCGTGTCCCAGGGCGTGTTCAGGTTAGTCGACGCTCGATAGTCGACGATGGTCGAGCCCGGGACACGGCCATGGACACGGGCGCGTCCCAGGGCGTGTCGCGCAATTAAATTTCGAAATAGCCTATTCGAGTCAGAAAAGTACACGGCCGTGAACATGGCAGTGAACACGGGCGTGTCAGGTTGGACACGGGCGTGTCCGATACCGTGTGCCTACCCGTGTACTGGTTGCAGCTCGATGAGGCAGGATTGACACGGGCGTGTCTCAGGATTGACACGGGCGTGTCAGGTTCGACACGGGCGTGTCGATGGCCGTGTTGTTCAGTCGGTTCAATACAGCGTGTGCCGCTTAAGGGTACACGGCCTGTGACACGGGCGTGTCACAGGCCGTGTCAGGCAAAAATTTGGGTTTTTGACCAAATCGTGGCCGTTCAGATTTTCTCTTTGGATCCAAGGGCTCAGGTGATTCCTGGCTGGATTAGATTCGTGAAGGAATGATGAAGAAGTCATTCTTCATTTTGCTTAAGGAAGAGAGAAAGAGAGAGGAGGAAGAAGAAGGAGGAGGAGACCAAGCCACCGGCGGAGTTCCCGTGGTCCGATTCGTGATCCGAAGCCGGCGTTGTGAAGGCGAGGCTACTGCGGTTCTTTCTCACCGACTAGTTTTCGATGGCTCCGAAGAGATCGACAAGGGTAACGATCTCCCTTCTTGGACATGTGAAGTCCTTCTTTTCTGCATTGCATAGGGAAAACCCTTCCCCGCGAGTGTGCGGTGGGTTGTGGTGTCCCTTGGGGTAGATATGTGAAGTCCCCCTTGTTAGAGGCCGGAATTGGAGTACGGCTCTAGGCATGCTGTGTGAAGCCCATCTGGACATGGTCTGGATTGGTGATGCTTGTTTGCATATCGGAGAAGGCTCCGTGATTATGGCTTGTGATGCCTTGTTCCTACCTGTTGCTTAGTGCGGCAGGAAGTACTGGACGATGTCCAGGAAATGAAGAGGGTTGGATGCAACTCTTGTGGCCGTGCGTTGCCACTTTATGAGCGGTTGAGTCGTTGGGCTGCAACCCGGTGAAAAGGCAGATTGCCGAACAGGAAAGGTGAAACCGACCCGCGCCTATAAATAGCCATGGATACTTCCGTATTCGAGGTGGCTCGGCGACTTGAGCAACGGGGGGTGGCTGATCCGTACCTGCGTTAGGTCCGTCCGACTTGGAAGCCTGGTTATAGGTTTTGTTGGAGCGCCTAATGATAGTCTTAGGCCCGCGCGCCGGAAAGACTAGAATGCTCAAATACCGTGTAGACGGTGGTGTTGACCCTGGTATTCCGGTACACCGAAAATGTGCCCTGAGTGCACGGACTGTCGGGCCGTGTGGCCGATAGTTGTGATGGCTTGAATGTGCCTGCGCGCACATAGTTGCTATATGATGCCATGCTTTGCAGGGAAAGAATGCTAATGCCCCGAGAAAGGGGTAAGATTGTTATAATTGGGTCAGCTGAATGCTGACCGTTGCATTGTTTGCCACCGGTTGGGTGGATTGTCCCCGTGCAGGTGCTGGCGAGCCAAGTGGTAAGTGAAGGGCTGAAGCCCTACTGCTGTTGCTGCTGCTGCTGTGGCTAGCCTTTGAAGGCTAAAAGAATGTTTTGTTTTTACTCATGTATGGCCGGCCTGCGCGCCGAGGTTTGTAAATCATGTTGTAAAAAGAGGAACTGTAAGGCCTTAAGGCCAAACTCTATGTATTTGGGTACATTCCGTTATATATATAAAGGTGGTTTATATATTGGACATTCCTGGTTAGAGTTTAAATTTATTACTTAAAGCTTCCGCTAGAATGCTCTGAGTTAGGATTCGTGGTTGGTTTGGTATTATCCTGTGACCTCACCGTCTGTTTGTGGCATATAGTGTGGGGCCCCGGCCGGACCTTCTATTATACGTCATCTAACGGATGGGGTCGTTACACGCCGATTGACGTTCTTCTCGTATCTCTCCTGTGTTATACGAAGCTTCTCACGAATAAGCTTCACTGCGACTTCCATCTCCTCAAGAGCATCTGGACCCAACAAAGGCCTCTTTCCAGCCTCAGCCCAAAACAATGGTTTAAAAGGAGCCATCTGCAAGCTTTCCTGATAACTGTTATTGTATGTAAATTCCATAAGTTGCAGCCGCTCATCCCACGCTCCACCGTGATCTAAAATATAGCATCGGATCATATCCTCAACTATCTGGTTCACCCGCTCCGTCTGCCCATTTGTCTGTGGGTGTTAAGCAGTAGAATACCTCAGATCCGTACCCAAACCCTCTTGCAGACTCTGTCAAAAACGAGAAGTAAACCGGGAGTCTCGATCAGAAATGATACTCAAAGGCACACCATACAGTCAAATGACTTCATTCAAGTACAACTCCGCTATCTTCTTCATCGGGTAATCAATCTTATATGGCACGAAGTGAGCACACTTCGTCAGTCTATCCACTATGACCCAGACAGAATCAAATCCCCTCAGGGATTTCGGTAAGCCCGTGATGAAATCCATAGATATACTTTCCCACTTCCAAGTCGGGATCTCTAACGAAGTCAACTTGCCACCAGGCCTTCCATGATCGGCATTCACACGCTTGCAAGTGTGGCACTCCGCAACAAAACGGGCTATATCACCTTTCATGTCATACTACCAGGCAATTTGCTTTAATTCACGATACATCTTCGTAGATCCTGGATGGTAGGCAACGCTGGATCCATAAGCCTCCCTGCAAATCATACCTCTAATGTCCCCAACGGCGGGGATGCAAAATCTGCCGCAGTACTTCAAAGTACCCGCATCATCGATAGCAAAGTCTGGCAACTCCCCCTTCTCGGTCCTGGTGAATAAGTGCAGAAGATCCGGATCGTCCTTCTGGTGCAGTCTGGTCAAAGAAATTCAAGACGGCTCTGCCACTGATAAACTACTCTGCAAGCCACAGCATCCCACTGATATATCCATAAGGAGAAACTCCTCCACTAAACGATCGGCGGTGAGATTAAAGATCTTTCCCGTCTTTCGGCTCAAGGTGTCGGCCGCTACATTGGCCTTGCCTGGATGATACTGGATCTCTACGTCATAATCGGCCACATACTCTAGCCACCGTCGCTGGTGCAGATTCAACTCCTTCTGCGTGAACACGTACTTCAGGCACTTATGGTCGGTGAAGATCTTGCACTGAGCCCCATAAAGTAGGTGTCTCCACAGCTTCAACGCATAAATAACCGCTGCAAACTCGAGGTCATGCGTAGGATAATTCTTCTCATGAGTCTTCAGCTGCCTTGACCCATAGGCAATCACTTTTCCAACCTACATTAACACACAACCCAGACCTACATGCGAAGCATCCGCGTAAACATCATAATCCACCCCTTCAGTAGGCAGGGTCAGAACGGGAGCAGTGCACAATCTCCTCTTGAACTCCAGGAAGGCTTCTTCGCACCTCTCGCTCCAAACAAAAGCCACGTTCTTCCGAGTCAGCTTGGTCAAAGGTGCAGCTAGGGAAGAGAAACCCTCCACAAACCTCCTGTAGTAGCCAGCCAACCCTAGGAAACTCCTGATCTCCTTAGGCGTATTCGGCCTACTCCAATCCATCACTGCTGCGATCTTTTCTGGGTCGACCGAGATCCCATCCTTGTTCACCACGTGGCCTAGAAATGAAACCTGAGGCAACCAAAATTCATGCTTGCTCAGCTTGGCGAATAACTTGTGGTTCCTCAACTCCGTTAGAACCAAGCACAGATGCTGTTCATGCTCCTCAGCACTGCGAGAATAAACCAACACGTCATCGATGAAGACCACCACGAACTTGTCCAGGAAATCCTTGAACACTCGGTTCATCATATCCATGAAGGCTGATGGTGCGTTGGTCAAACCAAACGACATCACCAAGAACTCAAAGTGTTCATGCCTTGATCTAAACGCAGTCAGTGGAATATCTGCCTCGCGGATCCTGAGCTGATGATAGCCTGGACGAAGATCGATCTTGGATAACACTGTGCTACCGCGCAACTTGTCAAATAAGTCATCGATCCTCGGCAGAGGGTACCTGTTCTTAATTGTGACTTTGTTCAACTCCCTATAGTCGATGCAAAGCCGCATTGACCCATCTTTCTTCTTCACAAACAGCACAGGAGCACCCCAAGGTGATGAACTCTGCCTGATAAATCCTTTTGCCAACAACTCATCCAACTGAACTCGCAACTCCTCTAACTCACGAGGGGCCATCCGGTACGGCGTATTAGTAATAGGACGCTTACCCGGCTCCAAATCAATCACAAACTCCACATCCCTCTCAAAAGGAAGACCAGGAAGATCATCCGGAAAAATATCGGCGAAACCACGAACAACTAGAATCTCCTCCAAGCGCGGTACACTAACAGCGGTCCCAACCACCGAGACCAAACAAGCAAAACAATCCGAAAGAAATAGCTTCTGGGCACATACCGCAGAGATGACAGGAGAATCCTGGCATAGATCAACATACACGCTTCCGGGCTGTCCGTCGTCCCTGATGAAGTCCAAGTGCTTCCCTTTGCACTAAATGACTGCATCATACCTAGACAGCCATTCCATGCCCAAAATAACATCGAAGTCCTCCAGATCAATCATCTTCAGGTCTGCCTTCGCAAGGAAGTCCCCCAACAAAACAGGGCAATCTAACATGCCCAAATCTGACAACACAGATTCACCAGAGGGGAACTTGATACGGAAGGTATCCCGAACTCGATCTAAAGTCAACCGATGTCGCTCCACAAAGGCTCTAGCCACGAACGAGTGGGTAGCGCCGGAGTCAAATAGAACACGCGCCCAGCGGTTCTTCACCTTAAATTTCCCTATAAGAGCATATAAAACTAAGGAACTACCACAAAAATACTGCAAACATTCTAGCAAAACAAGAACAAAACCTTCAGGCTGGAAAGACAACTAACCTGAGATGACCTGAGTCGAAGCTTGAGCCTCCTCGGAAGAGATCACGTTCAGCTTTCCCTTGCCCTTGTCCACATGCTGAGGGGGAGGTAATGCCTGTAGAGGAACTGCATGAAGAACAGGCTGGACCTGAGGACACCTAGACTTGATGTGTCCCTTCTGCCCACACTGAAAGCAGACCTTATCCTTGGACCAGCACTTGGCAACATCATGCCTGGGTCGCTTGCAAACAAAACAGGAGACATCTCTCCTAGGAGCACCCTGAATCGCATGAACATGCTCCTTCCTCTGAGCTGCTGCCTTCTTGAAACATCTCTCGACAGGGTGGCCTGATCGGCCATAGAAGCTGCACACCACTTTGCTCTTCTTTACCGGAGCCGCACCGGGTACCTGGGGTTTCTTCTCCTCCACAGACTTCCTCTTGTCCTTCCTCATTTGCTGGTCTCTGCTCTTCGCGGTCTCAATAGCCTCCACCTTCAGAGCAGCCTCCACTACTCCTACTGTACAATCCCATATTCGTTGGGTAGGACCCAGAAGACAGACTTCAGGGGTCGGTGTTGGGCTAGTCCCGGGTTAGCCCAAGGGCAGACTAGCAGAGTTCTCGCCCTTAGGGAGCTCCTGCCAACCAGTAGGCGAGATCGTTCGCGCCAGGAATCGGGTCTTCAGGTCGGCCGTAGTCTTCGGGGCAGTAGATCTTCCGTCTGGAAGGAACTCTCCCTGGGGGCGAGCGAGAGAGCGTTGAGAGAGCTCCACTCGCTCAGCGCCGCATTCGGCAGCAGGGGGCGTTGAGTGAGCTCCACTCACTCAACGTCGTGGTTAGCAGTAAGAGCGTTGAGTGAGCTTCACTCACCCAGCGCCGCGTCCAGCGACAGTGGCATCAAGAATTCCGGGAGCGAGAACCCTCTCGGCGGGAGATCTCGCCAGGATAAGCCAAGCCGGGGCTCAGCGAGAGCCTTCTCGCCCGGGGTTCTCGCCAAGCAGGTCCAGGTGGTGGGGCCCAGCCCCCAGGAAAAGATTATTTTAATATTATTATCCCCGGGTAAAATTACCTGTACGTCCCCAGGATGACAGCGGGATCTGGCTATTGGCAGACCCTCCAGGGGTATTTCAGTATTTTCAGGTCAGGGGAAGACTATAAAAAGACCCATAGGGGCTCTTTGGAAAGCAGGCTTTTTCATTATTCTCCAACTCTAGTGCTTTCTGAAGAGCTCCCAGCCCGGCATTTGGCTTTGGAGGGGAAGCTCTCAGAGATCTTCCGGGTGTGAGGTGGGACCTCCCAGCTGAGGCTTTGGGTCAGTATTAGAACCTTATCAGCCAGTCAGGGGTCGAGATTTGGGAGAAGTAGGCGTTGGCTACACTTTGGTTCGTGAACATTCGTTGGGGTCAATTTTGGCTTCAACACCTGCATAAGTCTCTGACCCATAAGTACTGGTCAACTGCTGCACCTCGCTCCTCAAACCACCGAGAAATCGTTTAACTCGATCAGCCTCAATGCTGACCAATCCAGGGGCAAAACGGCTCAACTTGCTGAACTCTATCACATACTCACCCACCGCGAGTTGCATTTGCTTCAGATGGAGGAAGTCGTTCATGAGGCGGTCACGCTCGACCGAGGATAAGAACTTCCTCAACAGCATCTCCTTGAACACCTCCCAAGAGCATCCGGCTACCAAGCTCTCTTTATCTCTCAGCCACCAACTCTTAGTCAAACCTTTAAGCTGATAGGCGGCTATCATCACCCTCTGATCATCTACAATCCCTGAGTACGAGAACATCTCCTCCTTTGAGATCAGCCAGTCATCTATCACCATGAAATCTGCCTTTCCGTCATAAGTGGGAGGGCTCAGCCTCTGAAACTGCGAGATGAAGGCCATCTCTGCTGGCACCACCACTGGAGGTCTTAAGGGTGCAGGAGGAGGAGGGACAGCTAACCCCCCTGCAGGACCTTGCACTCCCTGAGTCTGACCTGCCACAACCGCCACCAAGGACTGAATCTGGGCCTTCATCTCTACCATCTGTCTGCTCATGGCATCGCTACTCTGCCGCAGGCTCTCGATCACCGCATCATTCTGAGCTCCAGATGACTCACCCTCAGACAGGAGAGTCGATCTAGTCAAAGGACGTCTCACCATCCTAAAATCATAACAACACTAGTTAGATCCTAATACCATGGCTAGAACCAACTACAAGTACAAACAATACATATATAGATATAAACTTAAAGCTGCTAAACTTGCTCTGGGAGTTTATCTTTTTTACAAAAATTGATGTTATGTCCTAACCTAAGATGGTTAACCACCACCATGCTAATTCATGTGCCTAGATCGGGAATGCATGAATTTGCATTACTTTTGACATAAAAACTTATGTGTGTACATATGTCATCCTGCCAGTCTTTATATAGCTTGGCAAGTTGTGCTTATGCAATGTTATGTTATGCATGTTTGTGCTATGCATTCTACAAAGGCCCTAATGCATGTTATGAGCGGCATACGCATGAAAATATTATGCATCCCATACTACATAACATTCTCATGCAACGAAAAAAAAACGAGCTAGTCGCAGCCATGTGGTGAGGTTATGCATCTCATACTACATAACCCTCACATGTTGCCCCTATGGTGGATCCATATACGAACACATAGTATGCATCCCATACTACATAATATGGCTCGTATACTTCATGTTATGGTATAAGTGTAGTGTTCGTGCTTTTGCCAAGACGCGCTGATGACATATCGGTGTGTGAATGACATGATGCTGAACTACTAAAGCAATCAAAGGAAGGTTGCCCGACTAACTTGTCAAGCAACCTCTCTCTGATACCAACTATCACAACTCGCATTTTCTCCGAATTTAGGAATTATCAGAGTATGAGAAAACACGCGTCATGATGCGACGTCAAGCAGGGGATAACTGCTGACGCTCAGGCAAAACCATTTACTTTACTTTATGAAAGAAATTCATGAGTTTAAAGATTAGAAAATTAGTTATATTTTAGAGGCCGTATCCCTCGGCTCGGTGGATCACCTAGTCCACAGTTAAAAACTATACTTATGCGTTGCGGAAAAGTACTTTATTCAGGTTTGACATCCTAAGAAGTGCATAAGAGCCCCAAGAGGACCACTTATGCTATGCAAGACTCTACATTTAATTTATATTATATATAAGAAAACGATCTTTATACGTTATTTGAAAAATAGTGATTTTAGTTTTATAAAACATGCTGATCATGCGATATACTTATAATAATAATTGTAGTTTTAAAAATAACTAGCAACCTAGCATAAATCCTTCCTAGAGCAAGTAGACTATCTCCAAAAAAATGGTAGCAACAACAGTAATATATCTAGTACAAAGGTAAAAACTACCAGTGGGCGCCAGCAACCTGACACGAACCCACTGACACATATGTATATCTGTAAGAAAAGTATAGAAAAACTACCTCACTAACAAAGCAATAGGATCTCCAAAGTCCAAGAGACCACCAGCAATACCACCGCAACCTAGCCACCAAACTGGCTACTGCTCAGAACCTGAGGCATTCAAAAGAAGAAAGAATACCTCAGCAAGCAAAACAAGGAAAAACTGCATGAAATTGTCAACCAGGGAAAAAAATGAAAGAGGAAAACACACAGCAGTAAAAGTCACAACTGCCCAAAGCAAGACAAAAGAAATGCACCACGTGCGAGGAAACAACATCAACCATGCCCAAAAACTACATCCTGCAGAATCTACTAAGCTACCAAGAGCCCAAAATCCTGCAATCTACCAAGGAAGAAACATCTAACACCCTAAGCTATGAGAGGTGGTAGTAGCAAAAACAAACGACATGGATCCGGGTTGGAGGCAAACTCAGTCCCCCAACCACCATTTCCAAGCCAACAAGCTCAAGGGTCTACATGTAAAAGTACTAGGGACCTTCCACCCTCTTGCCCAGCCCGTACCTGGTGCAAGATAGAAGAAAAGGGTGGCCACGGCTAAATTACACAACACCTCCCCCATGAAGAGCTTGAAACCACCACTACTAACCACGACCCATGATTCGGCCTTTAGGAAAGAAAAACATGGCCGACAAGGAAACTCAAAACATGAACAAGGAATTCACTCGGGAGCGAAAAATCAAGGTAGGGAAAAAGTGTTGAAATGATTCAACACGGCTTGGAGTTGAGTGGGACCCACTCAACGCCTACCTAGACCTTGGCGTTGAGTGAGCTAGCCTCACTCAACGCCAGAACAAGCATGGCGTTGAGTGAAGTTCACTCACTCAACGCATCCTACAAGAACGACTCTGGCGTTGAGTGAGCTAGCCTCACTCAACGCCAAAACAGGCATGGCGTTGAGTGAGGTACACTCACTCAACGCCCTGGTACTTAACCATAAACAGATAAAGTGGCGTTGAGTGAGCTGGCCTCACTCAACACCAAAACAACAATGACGTTGAGTGAAGCTCACTCACTCAACGCCCTTACACTTAACCGCAAAAGAGAACTACGGTGTTGAGTGATTCCACCTCACTCAACTCCAAAACAGCAATGGCGTTGAGTGAGGTTCACTCACTCAACGCCCTGGCACTTAGCCGCAACAAGGCAATTTTGCGGCGTTGAGTGAGCTGACCTCACTCAACGCCAAAATAGCAATGGCGTTGAGTGAGGTCATCTTACTCAACTCCAGAAGTTTTGGCCGCGAAGAAGGGCTGTGGCGTTGAGTGAGTCTACCTCACTCAATGCCAAAGTAGAAATGGCGTTGAGTGAGGTCAACTCTCTCAATGCCACAAGACTTGGCCGCAAACTTGCCTTTGGCGTTGAGTGAGGCCACCTCACTCAACGCCAAACCAGGAATGGCGTTGAGTGAGGTCAACTCACTCAACGCCAAAGTACTTAGCCTCAGAAAAGGCTATGGCGTTGAGTGAGCACACCTCACTCAACGCCAAAGTACTTGGCTGCACAGAAGCGACGGCGTTGAGTGAGTCCACGTCACTCAATGCCAAAACCGAAATGGCGTTGAGTGAGGTCGACTCACTCAACGCCAAAACACTTAGCTTCTCAGGAAAAACCACGGCGTTGAGTGAGCTTGCCTCACTCAACGCCAAAACGGAAATGGCGTTGAGTGAGGTCGACTCACTCAACGCCAAAGTACTTAGCCGCTAGTAGGGGCTGTGGCGTTGAGTGAGTCCACCTCACTCAACGCCCTAGTACTTAGCAAAAATTCTGATTGGCTACAGCTGCGGCGTTGAGTGTATGCACCACACTCAACGCCAAACCCACAAAGGCTTTGAGTGTGTGCACCACACTCAACGCCGGCCAGACAGAAACAAAAAAAAGGCTCTTTCCAACAAACACAGCAGGCACCCCCTTCTCTCTCTCTCTCTCGACTTCACCCGCAAGCCACCAACCAGACAGCAATCTAGAGTTTACCGATGGCATTACGCCGGCGGGTTGAGCACCAACAGCACAGAGAAAGGGGGCTCATAGGAGAATCTAAGCCCTAAATTCAGCAAGAAAAAGAGAACATGTTTGGCTTCGACCCTAGGGCTAACCGGGAATTTTCAAAAATTTCAAGAAAACAACAATGGCAAGGGCAAGAACAACACTTGCCTCGATTTCCGGCGAAGCTTGGACGGCTTTCCCTCCTCTTTACTTGGCACTAGCAACAGCGGCACCTAAAAGCATACTCCCGTACATTAATGGCGGAAAACCTCAAGACCTAAATCCCCAAATCTCCTAAAACTCCACGAAAATCGAATTTCTTACCATCGAAACGTAGATCTGAGCGAGAGCAAGACAACGCCGCTTTCGGAATCAAAATCCGTCCACAAACACCCCCGGAATCACCGTCTGAAAGCTAGGGCAGCCCGTCGTTTCCGCCTCTGTTTTCCGCGAACAGGAGCAGCGGTTTTCTGCTTTTGGTCTCGGGAAGAAGGAGGAAGGAGAAGTGGGCCCGCCACTTCTTAATAAAGCCTTTATAAAAAGCTAAGACGCATCGGTTCAACAAAACCGAATCCCAACCGCCGGCTCCCTTAATAAATTAAGAGAATTCTAATAGTCTTTACTAATGGCACACCCAAAATGACGCGAAAACCAAACTATCTCGGAATTCGACAAAATTCACACCGTAGCTAAATACCCACGCTACGAACACAACGACGAAGTCGAAATTAATTTTCGACGAACAGAACTCGAGTTATACCCACCCAAAGCCAAAACACAAGCATCCCCCGAGAGGCCACACCGGGTCACCAAAAATGACTCGGCTTGCTAGGGAGATCTTGCCAATAGGCTACAAAATAGGGCACCCAGTTCTAAGGAGTTAAACCACACTCCACAAATAGCACAAGCCACGAAAACGCGTCACCGTAACGCCAAACGAGAATAAAATAGTCGTAAAAAAATCGGGGGCGTTACAGTTAGTATCATGCTATCTCGTTGATTATCTTGTGAAATTTTAACATGGTATCAGAGGGAACAGTGGCTTGAGCAGTGATCAACCATCAGTTTGCTTTCTGCTTCTGTAAGTAACCAGAGTTAGTGCAATGGAAGCTAGGTATGCTAGGGGTCTCGGAATCGAGCTACTCACACCGACTAACTTTAAAAAGTGGAAGTCGTATATTAAGTGTTATCTTCTTGGTGAGGATCTGTGAGATGTCATCGATGGTGACGATAAGCAGTAGGTTGCTACTGCTACTGGTGCTGGTGGTGTTGAGGTGAGAGCTTAGAGAAAGACCAACGCGAAAGCGGAGTTTTCTCTCAAACGAGCTATCTCACCAGAACCCTTTGATCACATCTTAGGATGTCAATCTAGTGCTGATATTTAGACTTCTCTTGATGGGTTGTTTGTACAACCCCATATCCGGCCGAGCGGGATCCTCCCCAAGTGGCAGACTTGGGGCGCGCTATGAGCGACGAGTTGGTGCAGCCCCGCCCGAAGACGTGTGGGTGCTCGTGTGTGCGCGCGAAGGTTTCGTGTGCATAGGCATTAATATAACATATATATTATATTGTATATATTATGTTATATATATATTATATTATATAATATATTATATATATTATATTATATATATATTATATATATATAATATGTGATGAGATATGAGTAAGATAAGGGGGGGAGAGGCATGCGGGTACAGGAAGCAGCAGAAAAAACAAAAAAACAAAAAGGAAAAAAGAAGAAAAGAAAAGACAAGGGGAGCAGGGGAGGAAGCGCCAGGGGAAAAAAACCTAGCCCGACCTGCAGCAGCCCGCCGCTCGGCCTCCTCCTCCTCACCCGTCGCCGGCCTTAGCAGCCCGACGCCAGCCCGGGCTCCTCCCCTCCATCCTCCGTCCAGGCCGCCGCAAGGAGCAGGCTGGCCTCCTCCTCCTCTCCCGTCGCCGGCCGAGCCCGGGCTCTCTCCATCCTCATCGCCGCCGCCGCAAGGAGGAAGCCACCTCCTTCCACCTTCTGTCCAGGCCGCCGCAAGGAGCAGGCCGGCCTCCTCCTCCTCTCCCGTCGCCGACCGAGCCCGAGCTCCTCCCTCTCTCGCCGCCGCCGCCGGCAAGTGCAGCCCGAGCCGCCTCCTTCCACTTCCTGTCCAGGCTGCCCCTCTCTTCTTCCCGGCCTAGAGCAGCGCAGCAGGGCCGAGCTTTTCTCGGCCCCCTCTTCCCATCACCGCCAAAGCATGGCCCAAGCTCGACCCTCTTCCTCGACTCTGCCTGCGGCAAGGTCGAGATCGACCACCTCCTCGAAGCCGGCTGCATCTAGGTCAGCCTGGCCCTCTTCTCATCGCCGCCAACAACAAGACCGACCACCGACTTCCTTTCCCGTCGCTGCCTCAAGTAGGGTCGAGCCCTAGCTTTCTTCTTCACCACAGCCACATGGAGCAAGATCGGTCGAGAGCTCCTCTCCCGGCATCACCTTCAACAAGAACAACCGGGAGCTCCTCTCCCGTCATCGTCTTTAGCAAGAACAGCTCGGAGTTCCTCTCCCGGCACCGCCGCCAAGCACGCGTCAAGGGTAACGAAGTTTCTACTTTGGCAGGTGAAGCCCTTATTTTACATATTTGCATGGAAGCCCTCTCCACCAATGGGTGGGGGAAGGGAGCTCTCCGACGGGTTGACGTATGTGTCCCCGCTATTAATTGCATTTAGTATCCGGAAGTGTGAGTACGGATTTAGGCATGCTGTGTGAAGCCCATCCGGACGTATGAGCCGAATTGGTGATGTTCTGTGTGAAGCCCATCCAGACGTGTGAGCCGGATTGGTGATGTTCTGGGGTTCCCGGAGAAGACTCCGAGGAAGTTGGATATTATCTATTTGCAGGGAATGCGCACCGTAGCCCCGAAAAAGAGGTGTACGGAATATTTTTGGCCAGCTTATATTAGCCGACTGTTGTTCAGCTGGCAGTCGTTTATCGATACATTGGCGTACAGGTGGTGGAGTAGCAAGCAGGAAGTAGCGTGCTTAAGCCCAAGCTGGTGTCGACCCTCGAAGGCCTATTTTTGTTTATATTGCCGGCCTGCGTGCCGATGTATGGAATTTATATTCATGTATTTATTTATAATCTGTGATGCTCTGTGAATGTATGGTTAACTCCTTTCGTCTTGGGCGAGTGGTGTGCTCGTGAACCGCTCGTCCTGTGGGAGCCCCGAGATTTAGTTGACGGGAAGTCCCTGATGGCGTGTTAAAAGCCTTGTAAGGCAGCGGAGTCGCACTGTCTGCAGCCCAGTTGGGCAGCATATTGTAGAATTGCTCGGCGATGTTGCACCTTTAGTAGGGCGGGTGAGGAGCATTTTGTATGGACCCAAGGAGACACATCAGGATAGGAGAGAGTTGGTCTTGAGACCCTCCTTAGATGTTCCGGTCGGCCAAGAGCGTCCTCCGAAGGTGTCTTAGCTCAGCTTTTGGCTTGGGAGGGGAAGAGTTCGTTAGTCTTCCGGGTATGCGGTGGGTCCTCCACGCTGAGACCTTGGGTCTGTCTCTTACGTTCCTAGTCTAGAGCCTAGATTGTTCATTTGAGTGTAGTAGGTGTGCGGTCACCCCTCTTTTGGGACCCCGAACTCTACAGAAGTCAATTTTGGCTTCGGTCATTTTTGGCTTCAACATTGTTCAATAGGAAAAACGTAGCAAGACTACAGTTCCTAAAATATTAGTTGGCTAGGTCAACTCAGGGAAATCTCTCCATCTATACCTTCTTTCTGAAAATGAAGAACCTCTGCGTTGAGATTTCAGTGTTGGATCCTGATGAGCCCATTTCTGAAGCTAAGTTGAAAGACACATAATCCGCGGCTTGCGGAAGGAGTATGTGGCCTTTGTAACTTCTGTTCAAGGCTGGGCCACTCAGCCATTGTTGCTGGAGCTGGAGAACCTGCTGGCTTCGCAGGAAAGTTTGGCTAAGCAAATGGTTGGAGTTACTATCTCTGAAGAAGGTAATAATGCTCTCTTCTCAGGAAAGAAGAAGAGATGGGAGAAGAAGAAGAAAAAGATTGTTCTTAGTGATGGCCCTTCAACTTCTTATCAGCAAGAGGGGAGCGTTGCTCCTAAGCAGGATTGGAAGAAAAAGTAATGTCTTAAGTGATACAGATGCAATCAGCCAGGACACTTCAAGAAAGACTGCAAGGTCAAGCTGTAGCTTGGGCATGCTGCAGGAAAGGACGAAGCTGGTTCCAATGCTGAGAAAGTCGGATGGGGAGGAGCATTTATGACGGGCAATTGTGTCCGTACCTTATCCACCATCGACTACCAAGATGACTTGATTGTGGACTCTGGGTGTGGTCATCACCTCATCAGAGATGAGTCAATGTTCTACTCTCTGCATACATTCACAGGGAACGAAGCTATTATTACTAATGATAATACTATTCATATAGTAGAGAATGAGGGTGTTGTGTCTTTGGGTAGTGAAAGGGGTCCACTCACCTTAAGAAGTGTCTATCACATTCTGGGTATGAAGAAGAACCTCTTCTCGGTGACCAATACGGTTGACGCGGGCTATCGTGTTCTGCTCAGTCCAATAGAAGTGAAGTTTCTCCGCAACGTATCAGCTGTAAAGGCTGATGTTTCTCATGTTGGAAAAGAGTAAAGGACTTATTTGTTTTATCAACAAACTCCTATGTTGATCGGATGAGCTCCAACGATAGCGTCGCTATATAACATGAAAGACTAAGACATGTCGGGATTGACAAGTTGAAAGCTATGACAAATAAGAGTCTTGTGAAAGGCTTGCCAAAGCTGTCATCATTCGGCGATGGCCACGTTTGCGCGGTGTGTCAGTATGGTAAGACTCATCATCTTCCGTTTGACAAGTCATAAATAAGGAGTAAAACACCATTGGAGTGCATCAATGGTGACTTGATGGGGCCAACCATCACTACTAGTCTTGGAGGCAGCAGATACATGCTAGTTCTGATTGATGATTATTCAAGATACACTTGGGTGTATTTCATGAAAGAGAAGTCAGATGCTTTCTAGTTATTTGTGGAATTCAAGGAGCTGGTAGAGGGCCGGCTTGGCCTACAGATAAAAAAAGTTCAGATTTGATAACGGAGTTGAGTTTGTTTCATTCGAGTTCTCTAAATTCTATAGGAAGCACGAGATCCGGAGAGAACTCACTTGTGCTCATACTCCACAACAAAATAGAGTAGCGGAGAGGAAGATCTATCATTTGATGGAAACCTGCAAATGCAGGCTTCATGCAAAAGGCATTCTGAGGTCCTTTTGGGCGGAAGGAATGGTCTGCGCTACTTATTCCACCAATCATATTCTTCTGAGTCCGATCAACATGAAGTCTCTTATTGAGAGGATGTTCAAGGAGAAGCCTAGTGTGGAACACCTTCGGGTGTTTGGCTCAACCTGCTACATTCACATCCTGGATGCTCTTAGGACCAAACTTGATGCAAAGGCAAGGAAGCTTGTCTTTGTGGGCTATGATGAGCGGAAGAAGGGATGGAAGTGTATGGATCCTGCGACAAAGAAGTTTGTTGTATCAAGAGATGTTGTCTTTGATGAACTGACGTCGTATGAAGGTAGCTCTGTAGAGTTACAAGAGAGCAGGTTTGATGGAGGGCAGGAGGAGGCTGTTGAAGATCTTTAGGTAGAACTGCTTGTGTCGCTAGGAGCTCCAGGTGTATCAAGATATAAGGCAGAGGATTATGGTTCAGGAAGCAGAGGGAGAGATGCTCCAAGTTTGTCGGGGAATGGAGTTGATTTTGAAGAAGCAGTAGAGGTGGTGAGCAAGGGTCAGATTCTTCGGAGATCGAAGACGACCATCAAGTCACCAGCTCGGTATAGCGAAGAAATATGGTGAGCTTCGTCTCCTATTTTTTTTGCAGGCCCTCTAGATGAGCGAGAGCCTTCAAGCTTTAATGAAGCCACTGGAGTCAAGGAGTGGGAAGATGTCATGGATGAGGAGATGGCTTCCCTCAGAAAGAATAATACCTAGGATCTTGTGCCCAAGGTTGATGACATCATTCCTGTGACTTGTAAGTGGGTGTATAAGCTGAAGAAGAGGCAGATGGGAGCATCGGGAGGTATAAGGCTCGCCTTGTTGCTCGAGGGTTCTCGCAATAGTACGGCGAAGACTATGAAGAGATATTTAGCCCTGTTGCAAAGATGACTTCAGTTCGTGTGGTGATGGCCTTGACAGGTTTCCAAGGTTGGAAGATTTGGCAACTGGATGTAAAGAATGCCCTTGTACGGGAAAATTGACAAAGACATCTTCATGGATCAGCCACTGAGATACATTTCTGAAGAACATCCAGGCTACATCTGCAAGCTCAGAAAGGCTCTTTATAGTTTGAAATAGGCTCCTCGAGCTTGGTATGGGAAGATAGCAGAATACCTTTAGTTCTGCGAATACCTTGCCTCTAATTTAGACTCGAGCCTGTTCGTCAAGAAGAAGGGGAGCTTCTGGTCTTGGTGATGTTGTACGTGGATGATATGATCATCACTAGCAACTCCGAGGAGGAGGTAGCTAGGCTTAGGGCTGAGCTAGCTATAAGGTTCGAGATGAAGGACTTAGGTGAGCTCCACCACTTCCTTGGACTCGAGGTGGAGGGGAAAGAGAGCGGCATACTTGTTTCCTAAAAAGGCTATGCGGAACGAATTGTTCAGCGATTCGGCATGCGGGAAGGGAAGAGTAGCTCTACACCTCTTGAGGCTGGCATTAAACTTCGGCGAGATGAGGGAAGGATTCTTCCATATCCTCTTATGTTTCGGGCTTTGGTTGGAATCATTATTTACTTGACGATTACAAGGCCAGACATATCTTATATTATTGGCCGAGTAAGTCGGTATATGACGGAACCACGGAAACCTCATTTGATGGCGGCAAGGAGCATTCTGAAGTATGTCAAGTCAACTTCTGATATGGGTCTCCTTTACGGGAGAGACACATGCATTACTCTTCAAGAATACTCGGATGTTGATTATGGGGGAGACTCAGATGATCGAAAGTCGGCATCTGGTTATGTTTTCACATGCGGATTAGTAGGTATTTCATGGTGCAGTAAAAAGCAAGACTCGGTGTCTGTCTCTACTACCGAATTAGAATAGAAGGCTTCGGCCTTGGCCGCTAGGGAAGCCATCTGGCTGAGGAGGCTAGTAGAGGACGTCCATGAAGAAGTGCGAGGTCCAACTCTGTTTTGCGGTGACAACGAGAGTGCCCTGAAACTGGTTAATAATCTAGTTTGTCACGTGCGGACCAAACACATTGAGATTGAACACCACTTCATTCGTGAGAAGGTGTTGGAGGGATCTCTGGTGGTTGGACATGTTCGGAGTGAGGATAATATCACGAACATCTTCACGAAGCCGCTATCGAAGGTGTCGTTTGCACGGTTATGAGGGCTACTGGGTTTGGTCACCACTTCTCACTTTAAGGGGGAGTGTTGAAATTTTTGAAGTGAAAGTGGGGGTTGATTGGGCAGACCGTGCGGACGGGGAGGACAGTCTAGCGGACTGGTGTACGGCCTGAGCAGTTTGTTGGTTGCGGCCTGGTGGTGTGTCCTTGGTTAGTAATGCGGATATGTTGTTTATCCGTAGCTTGGGCGGTCTGGTTTGGAGTCCGCGGAGTTCGCTCTATGCGGACTGCTCTTGGAGCTCGTGAGATCGACTTTGGCCTTTGGCCTTGATCTCTATTAGTGCGGTTAGGAGGTAACCGCAGAATTTCGCGGCTAGGCGAACTGGTTTGGATCTGGCGGTCTGAGCAGACTGATAGTTCTGTCCGCGGAGCTCGCGTCAGAGTTTCTCCGTTTTGGAACTTGGTCTTCTGTGACAAGTTCGGTTTGTTGATCATAGAGTCTGCAATGTCTGCTGGTTGACCTGGGAGGCTTGTGCCTTTGGTCGTGGATTCTGTCTGTTGCGGGCTAGTGCAGTGTCCGCTGGCATGCGTACTGGCCTTCTATAGGGCCACCTTGTTATCTGGCGGATAGGCAAGTGTACGGCCTTAGTCATGCGGACTGGGTGGACTGCTTGGTGCTAGCTGCGAGCTGGGGTGGTGATTCTATCCACTAGGGCAGCGACCACACTCCTCTCCGTGCCTATAAATAGGACCCCCCTGTCACATCATAAACAAAAAAACTGAATAAACAGTAAGCCTACTCGTGATTAGTTGCTCCGGACGGGACTTTTCTATTCGCACGGGTTGAAGAGGTTAACAGATTTCTTGTTGTGCATGTTGTGCGGACAACACTGAAAAGCCAGGATTTTTATCTAAGGTTTGTGCAGACTCTACGGTCTCAACCAGCGGTTAACAGCAGGTCGCTTGCGACCAGAAGGTTTCTCTTCTGCAACTAGTTCTTTTGTTCAATAAGCTGCCCGCCACTGGGCGGCCTGCTTCAGTTGGCGGCAGTGTCCGTTCATTCTGGCGACTAGGCGACTTGCGGTCATGCGGTTGTCAGTTCGGCGGACTGAGTTCTTTTCAGCACTGGAATAATGGGTTGTTTGTGTGGCTTGTTGCGGTCTTGCGACTAGGCGGACTTTGTGGACTCTACAGCTTTAGCAGCAGATCCGACGGTTACTCATTGAGTTCGCGTGGTTTGATTGGACTTGTAATTCTCTGCTTTCTTCAGTTTCTTTGGCAAGCATGTTTTGTCATGTATGTCTGCCTTTGTAAAAAAGATTTTTTAATAGTACAAGATTCTTGCTTAGTTTTGTGCATATGGTTTTCTTGACTCAAGTGTGTTGAGTGTTCCTGCGCCTAGATTCTCATTGTTCGCTTGATCAAGGTGTCATCTTGATAGTCCTAAAAGTTTTACTTGGTATCAGCCTATCTCGTTGATCATCTTGTGAAATTTTAACAATCCCATCATGAGCTCATCATCTACCAATGACCTTCAACTATATGTCGAACCTGTTGTTCCCATCTTCAATGGGGAAATGTATGATTTTTGGAGCATTAAAATTGAAACCAACTTTATTTCTCAAGATCTATGGGAATTAGTAAAAAACGGGACATTTGCATCTATCAATGCAAAAGAAGGAGCAATGACTTCTCATGTCAACAAATAGGATATGATGAAAGATGCTCGGGCTCTAATGCTAATCCAAAAAGGAGTCACCAACTCTGTCTTTTCAAGGATCATGGGTACCAGAAATGCCAAGGAGGCCTGAGATGTCCTAAAAGAAGAGTTCAAAGGTTCAAAAAAGATCATTTCAATAAAGGTACAAACACTTTGGAGGAGTTTTGATTCTATCTGCATGTAAGAAAATCAAAGTATCCAAGAGTTTTTTGCTCATACCACCAACATAGTCAACCAAATTCGAAACTTTGGGCCAAAGATATTGAAAAGCCATCACAAAAATTTAATCATGTTGTTGTCACAATAGAGGAGTCGAAAGATATTGAAAACTCAAGTATTTCTGAACTTATGGGATCACTTCAGTCCTATGAAGACATGATTCTCTGAGAAGAACAATAACTAGGGGAGACAATTCATAATAAGCACTTTATAACCTAAACTCCCTCTTCACTGTCTGAGGACACATTTATCAATGAAAAACAACACCAATTCACTAATATCGATGCTTCCTCTTCCCATAATATCCAACTTCATTTCTCCCAAACTTACCTCTCTGACAAAGGAAAAGGCAAAGGCTCCACAATATTATTCTCCCCCTCCAACTACTCACGATCATTCCCGCCATTATGATCGGCAAAATCAATGCCCACAAACCCCGCATACTCAGCGACATCTTGTTAGGTTTTTGCCTCCATTAACTCCCCAACCCCGTACCAATCCTCCGGGCGCGCAAGGAAATTTTTCGGGATGAATTTCTGCAATTTTCAAATTCTGGCCGAGAAGTTGCAACCTGGAAAAAGAAGGTTGCAACCTCGCGAGTTCTGACTACATTCAGGATTCTAAACCGGGTTTTATTTGGTTTTTATATTAGGTAATATTAAAACCTATATATCTATTTCCTGCAACCCTAGGAGCCTAACCCGATTCATCTTCCCCTTTTTCAGTTGTTTCTCTCCCTCTCTCTCTCTCTCGTTTTCATCGGGAGCAGCCGCCGGCCGTCCGCCCCTTTGCCGCTCTCCCTGCTCCTTCGCGCTCTCTCTCTCTCTCGCCGCCTCCTGCTGGAGGACCGCCGGCCATTCGTGGAGGAGAGAAGGGCCGCCGGCCTTGCGGCCGTTTGGAGAAGGGGGGGCGGCTGCCGTTGTTCCGGGGAAGGAGGCCGCCGGGTTTGGGAAAGGCTACTGCTTGCTGCAGTTTTTGGGAGGAGACGCCGTCAGAGTTTGGGTTGTCACCGTGCTTGGCCGTGAGGAACTTCCTCTTTCTTCGGTCGTTTTGCCGCAAGGTATCCGGGAGTCACTTTTTATCTCATTTTGTATATGGGTAATTTATCCCCATTTGTAACACTGTGTATTTTGTGTTAAATGAGATTGTGACTACCATTTCCGCCCGTGGACGTACCCATTCAGGGGGAACCACGTTATTCTGGTGTTCTTCTTGTGCTTTTGTGTTTTCTGTTATTATTACTTGTGCCAGCATCAAGTATTCTGCACGACAGCACCGCTTCGAATCCCAACAAGTGGTATCAGAGGCAGGTTGCGGGCTGACACTTTTGTTTAAAGGACGAGTTGTTTCCGATCTCGAGTGTACACTTGGGTGCGGTAGTTTACGACCGTTGGTCCGCTGGCTATCCCCTTAGTTGTGCACTGCTGAGGTCGCCAACTCAAGTTTTGTGTTCCGTGCAGTTTCTGCGTTCCGTTCTCGATGGCTTCGCCTATTCCTGGTGTTGTGGCCAAGTTTGACGGGAAACAAAACTTTGGTCTTTGGCAGGTCAAAGTTCGTGCACTTCTTATAAAAGAAGGCTTACACCGTGCCCTACTGGGCAAGACCAGTAAGGATGTTGAGGTTTCTGATCGTATGTGGGAGGACATGGATCTCAAAGCGTTGTCCACCATACAACTTTGCTTACATGATGACGTGCTATATGGAGTTCTTTCAGAGACGACTGCCTTTAGCATTTGGGCAAAGTTGGAGAGTACCTACATGACAAAGTCTCTCCCCAACCGGATCTACCTCAAGCAGCAGCTATACAAGTTTAGCATGAAGGAGGGATCCTCTATTCATGACCACCTGAATAGTTTCAACAGACTGTTATCGGAGTGTCTCAGCATGGATATTCAGGTGGATGAAGAGGACAAAGCTGTGATCCTTTTGAACTCTCTTCCAAAGCTCTATGAGAGCATGGTTACTACACTTACCTACAGTAAGGACGTCTTGGACTTGGAAGAGGTGACTGCGGCCCTACTCTCAGATGACATCCGAAAGCGGTCTTCAGGTTCTCATGTTACTGAAGACTCCGTTCTATACTCTCGGGGTCATTCTGGTTCTGATAGAGGGGGCAAGTCTAAGTCAAAGGGCATCTCAGATTTATACTGCAAATACTGCAAGAAGAAGGGTCACGTGATCAAAGATTGTTGGAAGCTTCAGAACAAAGATAAAGGGAAGAGCACTGGTGATGAAAAGGGGAAGTCTGACGTATCCCTATGCTTTGAGGATGTGGGGGACAACCTCATCTAGGTCATCCTTCTCTCTGCTCTTCTACTTTCCGCTTATATGTTCGTGCTTCCTGTTCCGTTTGTTTCCCTATGTTGCTTGCTTTCCTTTCCCTCATTATGTTCATGTTATTCCTGTTATCTTTCTTATAACCTGTCTTTGGGTTATTTATTCCGATCACTACTCCGTTGTATGAATGCTTTTGTTTCACCCTAGTATCTAAGCTCTTTCATTGTTACTCCTTCGTCACATGAGCTTAGTGTGTGTGCCTAATCATCATTTCCTGATTAGCTCGTATAGGGGTTCTCTTTATCCATGTTGAGATCAGTTCTGCCTGCATTCAATTGTTGATGTGTTTGCATTTATCATTTCTCTCCCCGCGCACATTATTTCTGGAGTCTGTGATATTTTCTTTTGTTTTGGGAGACCACCGCTGGAGGTGGAGCAGTTAGACCTTTGCTTCAGGTGGAGCATTTCTGGAGTAGTCATGTCAGTCCAGTTTGTGTACTACTCAGATTGAAGGAGTTCACTTTATCTGCCCTTGGCGAGAGCAGATTCAGTTGATGCGATTTGCATCGTTCTTGGTGGCAACTTGGTTGATTGGAGTTATCTCGGCAGGTGGAGTTTGTTAGGTTTTTGCCTCCATTAACTCCCCAACCCCGTACCAATCCTCCGGGCATGCAAGGAAATTTTTCGGGGTGAATTTCTGCAATTTTCAAATTCTGGCCGAGAAGTTGCAACCTGGAAAAAGAAGGTTGCAACCTCGCGAGTTCTGACTACATTCAGGATTCTAAACCGGGTTTTATTTGGTTTTTATATTAGGTAATATTAAAACCTATATATCTATTTCCTGCAACCCTAGGAGCCTAACCCGATTCATCTTCCCCTTTTTCAGCCGTTTCTCTCCCTCTCTCTCTCTCGTTTTCATCGGGAGCAGCCGCCGGCCGTCCGCCCCTTTGCCGCTCTCCCTGCTCCTTCGCTCTCTCTCTCTCTCTCTCGCTGCCTCCTGCTGGAGGACCGCCGACCATTCGTGGAGGAGAGAAGGGTCGTCGGCCTTGCGGCCGTTTGGAGAAGGGGGGGGGGGGGGGCGGCTGCCATTGTTCCGGGGAAGGAGGCCGCCGGGTTTGGGAAAGGCTACTGCTTGCTGCAGTTTTTGGGAGGAGACGCCGCCGTCGTTGCGACGCCGTCGGAGTTTGGGTTGCCGCCGTGCTTGGCCGTGAGGAACTTCCTCTTTCTTCGGTCGTTTTGCCGCAAGGTATTCGGGAGTCACTTTTTATCTCATTTTGTATAGGGGTAATTTATCCCCATTTGTAATACTGTGTATTTTGTGTTGAATGAGATTGTGACTGCCATTTCCGCCCGTGGACGTACCCATTCCGGGGGAACCACGTTATTCTGGTGTTCTTCTTGTGCTTTTGTGTTTTCTGTTATTATTACTTGTGCCAGCATCAGGTATTCTGCACGACAGCACCGCTTCGAATCCCAACACATTTTTCTTCCCATAACATTCAGTATCCCCAGTATCCTCAATACTGCCCAAATCAACCTCTAGACCTTACCCACCATAGCAAAATCTCCATCCAAATCAACCCCTACTTTACCCACCACCGGAAAATCTCCATCCTATCCAACATTCTCATTACTACCCAAATCCCCAGCTCCCAAGACAGTCCGCCAATACGCGAACTCTATGGTTCACTAAACCGCTCCACCAGAGCGAGGCCAACAGCCGAAATCACAAGCTCCAAGAGAAGTCCGCATAGACCGAACTCTGCGGACTCAGAGTGAGTCCGCCCATCCGCGGATACTCCACCTATCCGCAATGTTACACCAGGGAACAGTCACCTGCAAGAGCACTAGCCGAACTGACGGACACCATCACCAGGCCATAAAAACCAGGCCTCCCAGACCACACCATCAGTCCGCCCAGGCTGCACCACCAGCCCGCCAGACCGTCCACCCAGACCGCGCGATCTGTCTGATCAACCCCCACTTTCACTTCACAATTTTTAACAACAAATGGGGCTTGTTTATGTTTTTAATATAGCTTATAGTAAATGAACCGCTTATGATTGTTTATATATATATATATATCTGATAAACAGTGTAATCAAAATGGTATGAAGTATTTTCCTCTGCACATTTCTCTTTAAATTTTTGTACTTAACATAGGCGACTCTCATTTTCAAATGAAATATGTAACAACAAAGCCTTTTTGCGGCTCCTTCTTTATTTGGATTCGGATCCTCTTCATTTCAAATGAAATGGAGTGATTTATTTCATCATTTAATGGACAGAATAAGTCCAGAGATATTTAGTAAACAAGATTTTTTTAATTAAAAAAATATAAAATAATGGAAAATGATGAATCCTACCAAAAAATATTTCATCATCACCGTGAAATAAATCCATTCCATTACATCGTAAATAGAGAGTTTCCTCATCATCTTTATTCAGGCTGCTGCCATCATTGCAAGGGAGCTGTTCGCATATTATCACCTGCTCCGTTTTTACTTTTTACCCAACCCCCTGCTCCGTTTTTACTTTATACCTGTAGCTCCAATTTATTCTTCTGCCTTCTATAATTTTTGCCTATTTATAGACATAGCCTGCAGATAAGAAAATGCGACGTCATCAAGAGAGAGAGAGAGAGAGAGGGCCTTCCAGAGTTTAGAACATTAAATTCCGCTCCTCAGACTTCAGAGTTCAGACCATTAATTCCGCCGCGCCATATACAAATATTCAATATATATGTATATATTATTTCTGCCATTGCATGGCAGCCACGTGCCCTTCTTCGGGAAACCATACAAAGCTTTAATTTATGCTTTTTTTTTGCTCTTGACCATTTGACCGAGTCAAACGCACGAGCTTTCTAGCCCAGCATCATCTCCGAACCGGGTTGAATTCCTCCTCTATTTCGGTACTACTCTTCTTCGGCCAAGATGTTTGCACTTTGGCGGCCTCCGGCCACCATCACAGGCCAACACCGCCGGCCACTATCGACTAAAACTGCCTTTAAAATCGACTCTAACACTAGTCACAGCCATTAAAATTTTAAATCTTCCACTTAGTATTCTGGTGGAACGAAAATCCTGGATCCGCAATCGAGTCTTCACGTAGGCATGATACATATACGTTATCATGTGCCATCCCTTACTGATTATTTCCTCAGGTATATGTATATATCAAAGTTTTTTTGGGGAGGGAGGGAGGGGGGTCCGAGGGTGGTGCAGTGCAGCGAATGCACTGCACCGTAAAGTGCAGTGTATAAGATGGTTGCGCTGAGATCTCACACGAGTTCAGCTTTGCGCCACGATTTGTGCATGCTTTGAGATGAGTGTACAGAGATGTGCACGCATCTCAGCACACTTGAATCTCAGCACAACCGTCGGATCACATTTTACGGTACAGTACATTCGCTGCACCGCACCACCCCGACCCGGAGGGAGGGAGGGAGGGAAGGAGTTGGTGGTAGTAGAATGTAGATGGAGTTATGTATAATGACGTTCTTGAGCGTGTTTCCCAAAGAATAATAAAAGAGCTGGCCTAATTTTTGGGATTGCTCGAAAAAACAGACAGTTCGAATTTAATATGGTCCTCCAAGTGGCAAAAGTGAAAAGTGAGTGATGGAAGGGATGTATGGAGTATTGGAAGTAATAATCATTACCCTCAGTATTTAAAGTAAAAGTGTAAAACACTAAAATGCAGAGGACCCGAACCCAAAGTAATAATCATTAACAATATTAAATATACAAACCCCAATATGAATTTAATATGCAAAAAAAACAGCAAACCCTCCTAATATTTATATATTCTCTCTCTTCGGTGCCCGATCAAATCATCAACCCGAGTATGAATATTGAGAAAAAATGGAAGAGGGGCAGCCCGCGTTCAACTTTTTATTCTCTCTAAAGTCCAAATAATAATAGTGCTTTCGCGCGTTCCCAATGCCCTAACCTCTTCGTCCACGGCCACAAATACCGGCAGCCGGCCTCTATCAGCTTTTTAAAGTTCCAACACAAATGACTGCAAAGTCATTTATATATTCTCTCTCTTCGGCCTCCATCAGCCTAAAGAGACAGTAATAATCAAAATGAAAATTTCACAAATGACTGCAAAGTTGAAAGGAAAAGGAATGCCGATCCGGATCCTCTGAGTTCTTGCAGGAACTTCAGGGTGGAGTTTAATCCAACGACGCAAAAATCCTCCATTCCATCAATCCAACGGCTAGATTTTTCGCGCGCTAAAAGACAAATAAAAGAAAAAGTTAAAATATTACAAAATGTAAAATACTCGTCCGTTGAATTTCAATCGGACGAACGAGATTGCTCAAACTCCACCATGAAGTTCCCGCACGAATTTCAGAGGATCCGAATTCGGTGCGTTTAGCGGGTCTCTCCTTCCCCGCCCGTCCTTGTTTTCTGGCCGTTTATATTTTTGTGCCTTGTCTTGCTGTAGCTGTCTGAAATACTGGAAGATTATGTTGTGACGTTAGTAAAACACTATTGTGCTGGTGTATGTGATCAAAACTTCTTTCCCTCTTCTCTACCGTGCCTTGCTCCCTTCTTTTTCTTTTTTTTCAACTTTTAATTCTCTCTAAAGTCCTGTTGCGGCCAAATTTGACTCCCCGGTCAGACCGGAGTAACTCAGATCGTCTTAGCTCACAGAGCGGTCAAGCGCGCACACAGTCAATTAGAGAAAAGTTGTGCACGCGATGTTTTTGCTGTGGAAAAACCCCTTAATTGGGTAAAAAAACACGTGTCTGGATCTGTGTCGACCAAAATTCACTATTTGCATGCGGTTACAACTTTCTCGGAGAATCAAAGGCGACAGACCGCTTCTCGTTACACTTTGAGGGTGAGAGTGTGAAAGAGAGAAACTTATGTTCCTGATGGGCAACAGGCTGTGCCGCACGAGAAGATTTGTAGTAGAATTGCGAACGATGGAAAGGTGCGTAGCAATGAAAGGGTCAAGAAGACCTACTCTCGACGTAACTGGGATTTTCTCCTCGTCGCACACTTGGGGACTTAGGCAAATTTCCGATGGAGCGGCTGCACTTAGGAGAATTCTGGTCACGAAACCGTGGCTTGAACGTGGCTTGTAGGAGGAATCTGGCAGAGTCTCGACCTGAAGAGTGAAGAGGAAGAAAGCAGGAGAGCAAAAGATGAGAAATGAGGAGACCTGAAACTCCTTTTACAGGCTCCGGGAGGTGATTACTGTAGTTATGCGGCTATCCGCACACCGTAACCACCGATATCATTATTTTTTGTATAATTTAGGGTATATATTTTGCTCATTATGTTTGTTGTTTGCATGTCAAATATTTAATTTATAATGTTCCCCCACTAATCGTGATGGTTAGTGAGTGGTTACTTAAGAAATGAACGACAGTGATCATTATAGAGTGATTGGATGGCGAGGGATGCCCGTCATAGACGGACGGTTGGACCGGCGGAGGAAAAGGCGGAGCCCGCGGCCGCGGGAGGCAGCCGCAGGAAAGGGGCGACAAACCGCCCCTTGCGGGCGGAGCCCGCGGCCGCGACAGGCGGCTGCGGGGAAGGGGCGGTCGGGGGTACCTCCCCTTGCAGGCGAAGCCCGTTGTCGTAGCAGGTGGCTGCGGGGAAGGGGAGGTCGGGCGCGCCGCGGGGAAGGGGCGGTCGGGCGCGTCGCCGCGTGCGGGCTCCGCCTGCGGCCACGGAAGGTGGCCACGCGGAAGAGGAGGACGGGCGCACCACCCCATGCAGGCGAAGCCCGCGGCCGTGCCAGGCGGCCACGGGGAAGGGGCGGTCGGGCGCGCCGCCCCTTAGGGGCGGAGCCCAAGGGCGCAGGAGGTGGTTGCGGGGAAGGGGCGGACGGGTGTGCCGCCCCTTACGGGCGAAGCCCACAGGCGCTGGAGGTGGCTGCACAGAAGGGGCGGGCGGGCGTACTTCCCCTTGCAGGCTGAGCTCGCGGCCGCAGGAAGGGGGCGCCGCCCCTTGCGGGAGGATCCCGTGGCCGCGGGAGGAGGCCGCGAGGAAGGGACGGCTGGGCGTAGCCACCCCTTGCGGGCAGAGCTTGCGACCACGAGAGGTGGTCGCAGGGAAGAGGCGGCCGGGCGTTAGCCGCCAGACGTCGGCAACGGTGTAACATCCCTAATACTTCTAGACCTTATGATAGTGTTATGACATGGTTTGAGAGTTTGGGCAAGGAGGTGATCTATGTTTACTTGAATTAAAGCAAAAAATTGTTAAGTGCACACCAAGGTGCACAAGGCAATCTAGGTTAATTCACATCCAATTGAATTCACCACATCAAATTGACCTCACCCCTGGCCTTATAACACCATTAGTGACCCAATGGACCCAAAAGACTCATCAGGTGGGCGGCAATTTCTCTAATTTAGCCAAAGTCAAACATAGACCAGTTTTGGTCAAATATACGCTTTTTAGATAAATTGGCCCAATTGGGGCTCCCTATAGCACAACCCACCTAGGGTGATGTCATAGGACTCAAGACATACCCATGAGACCAGTCAATCCCTCTGTTAGAGAGAAATTGTACACACGATGTTTAAACCGAGTTATGGTTTCAACATTGAGTTCATAAGTTCAAATTGACCTCACAATTATGCCCCTAATTCTAAGGGAGGCCCAATTTGTAATACCCCAAAAAGGGGGAAAACAGGGGTCTAGGGTGGCTATCGTCTAGCGACAGTAGGTATCGCTGGCGATAGCACTCGACGAACTCAATGTCTTCAATGAAGCGTTGAGTAAACTCTGCGCACTCAACGCCTACAAAACATTGAGTCAACTATCGCGCAACGACAGTGAGCATCGCGCGGTGATACCACTCAACACACTCGACACTTTCAGCAAAGTGTTGAGTACACTCAACGCACTCAACGCACTCGACGCACTCGACGCACTCGATACTTTCAACGAATCGTCGAGTAAGCTATCGGAGTGGCAACAGTGGGTATCGTTGGGCGATACTGCCATGTATGCTATACAAATGTCAGATGGCCGGTCGGTGGTCGAAGAGCGGTGAGTAACTGGGGTCAAAGCGGCTATGGACGCTGTCGCCAGGCGACAGCCGATATCACGCGGCGATATCGTTAATGTTGAATGGTCAGCTGAAATCATGACCTTTGCTTTCTTTTGATGATATGATCATGTGACTGGGTTTATTCCTGATGTCAATTAAGTAGAGGAGTGGAGAAAGGAGAAGTCATTTCTCTCTCTCTCTCTCCTCCTTTTCATTGCTCTCTTGAAAGGAAGGGCTAAGGAAGAAGAAGGCTAAAGGCTGAAGCTTTGATAGCTTAGTGGAATAGATCCCGTGGTCGGAATCAAGAACTAAGGCAAGATCCGTTAAGAGGAAAGTGGGGAGCTGTAACACCCCATGTTCAGTCCTGGAGTCGGTGGGAGTTAACGCCTCGCGGTAGAGTAACCGTCGGCGGAAGGGCGTTGAACTGTGCAGTTTTCCCTTAGCGCACGATCACTGACCACAGGGCGCACGACCACTGACCGTGCGCCACTGGTCGTGCGTAAAGAAAGCCTAATGTCAAATCCCTGTTTAACGAAAACGCACGATCGCTGACATAGGGCGCACGACCACTGACCGTGCGCCACTGGTCGTGCGGACGGGTGCTGAATCCGTAAAATGACTCCGTGGCCGTCCGATTTTCCATCAAATCTCATCTAACGGCCTAGGATGGTCCGCCCAAACCTTTAATTTAGGGTTGAAGGGTTCTAAACCCTCATTTCAAACCCTAGACTCTCTTTCTAAAAGTTTAGAGAGAAGGGAGAGCAAGGAAGGAGAAGAGGAGATCCGGCCGCCGGCGGAGCACCGGAGCACCGAATCACGATCCGAGACCGGATCCTCGACGGCAAGAGCGAGGCGAAGCTTTTCAACCGTCTACTTCTTCATGGCGGGCGCGCGAAAATCTACGAGGGTAACGATTCTCTTCTTGAGCATGTGAAGCTCTTCTTCCTTCGCATGGGAAAACCCCTCTCCCGCGAGTGTGCGGCGAGATCGTGGTATTCCTTGGGGTAGATATGTGTAGTCCCCCTTGTTAGAGTCCGGAATCGTAGTACGGACATAGGCATGCTGTGTGAAGCCTATCCGGATGTGTTTTCCGGATCGGTGATGTTATGATGTGCATATTTTAGCCGGAGAAGACTCCGAGCGTTTTGATTGCTTTCGGGTTGCTATGCGGTAGAATGCATCAGGGAATCTTGGGGATTAACCCCGAGGTGCACCCGGAAATCTGGGCGGAAACGAAGTTCCGCCATCTCGGTGGCCTGGGTGCCAGTCGGGAACATAGCGGGGCTATGTATCATGTTTGATTGCAGCAGGGATCCTTGGGGATGAAACCCGAGGTGCACCCGGAAATTTTGGACGGAAATGTAGTTCTGTCATATCGGTGGCCTGGGAGCCAACCGGGTACTTAGCGGGGCTAAGTACCGTGTTTGATCGTTATTTGGGACTGGGGAAAGCTTAGTCCGCGCCAAAGGGCCAAATGGCAGTGGCGGAGTGAGCAACGGACTAGTAGCCCTCTACCCGCTCCATCTGCTCGGTTAAAGCGACCTAAAGTTGTACGTGGGACTTACCGGGGTTTGGAGATCGAGTCTAGGCTGCGGCTGAAAAGACTAAATGCTCACAAAGATTGCCATCCTGGGGGTGGTGGTGGAGTCGAGGACCGGACAGGGTTCGGACTGGCTTCGCCGAATAAGTGCCCTGAGAGCACGGGGTGTACGGCCGTGAGAGCGTGCACCCATGATGAGATGCTTTTGTTGTTGTGTTGCTTGTTTTGCTAACAAGTGCAGGGAAGAAGCTTTGCCGCCCCGGTGTGGGGGCGGAATCGTTATAATTTGGTCAGCATAGCTGACCGTTGCCTTTGTTTACCACCGTGCGGTGGATTGTTGCTTGCAGGTGCTGCGGAGCCGAGAGGTAAATAGCGGGCTAAAGCCCAAGTTGCAGCGCTAGCCCATGAAGGCTGAAGAGTTAGTTTTGTTTTTCATATTCATGTATGGCCGGCCTGCGCGCCGATGTATGAAAGACACTTTTTGGTTAAGAGAACAATGTTTGTAAGGCCTTAAGGCCGAGGACTGTTTTGTGTATTTTTAGTCGTTTCATTCCTATGGGTTTTGTTATTAGTGGACATTCATGCTTATTGTTGGGTTCTTTTTAATAACCTAAAATGCTTCCGCTAGGTGTTGCGTAGGACGTTGTCTTTCAAATTGTGAGTATGATAATGCGATGCGTAACTCCACGGTCTGTCTGCGGTATATGGCGTCGGGCCCCGGCCGGACCTACTGCTATATGCCATGTGACGGATAGGGGTGTTACAAATTGGTATCAGACTAACGGTTTCGGTCAAGCTTAAATGAATTCGTGGACGAATTCACTTTAAGGGGTGGTGAGCACATGTATGTGCGTCATCGTTATAACATGAAAAGAACCCATGAATGTCCACTTAGGAATGAAAATACACATGTTTGGGGAACCTGCGTGTTCCTATAATTGCTTTTTGCAATTTTGTTCGGTCCCTTATTGGTGTTCTGTACGATTGTAGGTGTACGAGTGTGGCGCGTGGCAGTCTGAATGCACACTTTCTGGGAAAAGTACTGCACCCAGCGACGTGCCGGAGACCCCTACGTCTTTGGAAACCATAAGAAGGGTGGTTGAAGCGGTGTTCGCTGTGACCAACGCACATCATGGGAGTAATGTGCAACCATTTGTCCCTGAGGTGGCCCCAACATCGGGTGGTATGTTGGAGCAAAGGGCATTTGGGGGTCATGTAGAGCAGCAGAGGAGCCTAACTGTGGCGCAGGGAGCGCATTCGGTGGACGCATATTTGCAGACGTTCCTTATGGTAAGGCGCTATCCAGGCTTTGAATGGGAAAGCGAGCAATCTATAGTGGATAGATTTTATAACGGTCTGCGCAGCGAGTTGCGTATCCTACTGCTAGGACCAAAGCTATTGGGATTCCGAGCTTTGGTGGAATCGGCCAGAGCTTTGGAAGTGGAGTTGGGGGAAACCCACCGAGTACCGGTGGATAGGGTACCAAACCTTACAGATCCTATAAGGACTGCGTATCGAAAGATGACGAGAGAAGAGGCTGGGCCATCTACTACCCAAACTACCGTCAAATGTTATTCTTGTGGCAAGAAAGGGCACCTCGCCAGAGAGTGTTGGGAGAGTGCTCAGAAGGCAAGGAAAGTTTTGGCAGGAACAGTCGGAGATCCTGTGGCAAAAGATTCGGTGTTGAAGTTGACAACCTCAAAATCTGGGTACCGTAGGTGGTACAAGAAGGCTAGGAGGTCGGGTCTAGTCCCTTCCTCTAGCACATCCGGAGCGACTACAATTCCAACCCCGGATGTATGCTTTATTTGTGGAAAGCCGGGGCACTATGCCCGCGATTGTTGGAGTGGACGCCCAATGTCCAAAAAGAAGTCTGGGGTATTATCTGAGGAGAAGGGAAAGGCGGTGGCGTCCGCCGCACCGCTGTTTACTCTGGCCCAGCTGAGAATGGGCGGCCTTGGCCAGCAGGAGGCCATGTGGCCGATCATCGGGAAGGCAGGTATGGTTTTATTGATAGCAGGTTAGCTTTTTATACCTGTTACCTTTTGCGTGTTAGCTTAGGACTGGAGGTTCTAGGCTTTGTTTGGATTATTGGCAATCCGGCGAGAGCATTGTTCGATACGGGAGATTCGCGCACCTTTTGTCCAAGGGATTTATATCATGTATTGAAGTACCTTCTTCGATGGCAAAGGACAAATTGGATGCGTAGTGGCGTTACGGATGTTCAATGCGCGCGAAAAGAGATTCTGTGTTGCAAAGTTACGGTTTATGGGTCAGGGATTCGACGTGCAAACGTCGTTACTGCCATCATGGGAGGCCTTGAAGCCTGAGCCTACATTGGGTAGTATCACGGGTATATTCCTGATGTGTTTCCCTGGAGTCCCTCCGTAGCGAGCAATCGTTGTCGTGAGTGAGCTGGCGCCAGGTGCCAAATCTGGGTCATGCTCTCCTCATAGGCTAACGCCTAATGAGTTGGCAGAACTGAAAGTTCTATTTGAAGAGCGTACGAATCAAGGTTTTGTGCGTCCAGGTTTGTCGTCTTGGAGCACACCGGCCCTCTTCGTGTAGAAGAAGGACGGGAGTTTGCGGCTCTAAATCGTTTATGAAGAACTGAGCAAGTCGTTAAAAGAGATCAAATACCCGATTCCGAGGATCGACGATCTGTTTGACCAGCTAGTGGGGTCTACAGTTTATTCAAAGTTGGATCTGAAGTCTGGGTACTACCAGTTGAAGATCAGGGAGAGTGATATCCCTAAAACGGCGTTCTGCACGCGTTATGGGCATTACGAGTCCACGGTTATGCCGTTTGGACTGACGAATGCGCCGTCCGTATTTATGGATCTGATGAACAGAACATTCAGAGAGTACTTGGATCAGTTTGTGATCGTGTTTATCGACGACATCCTGGTATACTCTCAGTGCGAAGATGATCACTACAAACATCTGCACATGGTATTGGAAACACTGAGGAGGAACCAGCTCTATGCTAAGTTCTCCAAATGCGAGTTCTGGTTATCCTCGGTGGCTTTCCTTGGCCACATCATTAGTGGAGCAGGGATTGCGGTAGATCCGGCGAAGATAGTGGCGATACGGGAGTGGCCTGTTCTTTCCTCGGTAGCGGAAGTCCGAAGTTTCCTAGGACTTGCCGGCTACTACAGGCGCTTCGTAGAGAACTTCTCGCGGATAGCGTTACCTCTCACATCGTTGACAAGAAAGGATCAAAGGTTTGTGTGGTCGCCGGAGTGCGCACAAGCTTTTGAGGAGTTAAAGGGTCGGTTGACCACGGCGCCAATCTTATGTTCGCCAAGTGGGACCGAGGGATTCGAAATCTACAGTGATGCTTCGGGGAGTGGCTTGGGATGTGTACTACTACAGCATGGGAGTGTGATTGCCTACGGCTCGCGGCAGCTGAAGGTACGCGAGAGGAATTATCCGGTCCATGACTTGGAGTTAGCGGCCGTGATACATGCACTGAAGCTGTGGAGACACTACCTTTACGGTGTGAAAGTTGATATCTACACCGACCACAAGAGCTTGAAGTACTTGCTGGATCAGAAGGACTTGAATATGCGGCAAAGGAGGTGGATGGAGTTCCTGGGGGACTACACCTTCAAAATTCATTATGTGCCGGGGAAGGGCAATGCGGTGGCAGATGCGTTGAGTCGCAGAACTCCCGCACGTGCTAGTTGGCTGTTGGTGCATGATGCACGATTGATTCAAGAGTTAGAGGATTTGGAGATCTTCTGTGTAGATAGACAAACGGGCGCCGAAGCGCGTTTGAGTTGGACAGAGGTGCAGTACGACCTGGCTGACCGGGTTCGGCAGGCGTTGGAGTTGGATGACTCCATGAAGGAGCTTTTGGAGGCCACTCTGGATGGGTCAAATTCCCAGTTCTCGGTAGAAGATGGGTTATTAAGGAAGGATCATCGTTTGTGCGTCCCAAGTGGGGGCAACCTCCGGGCGGAGTTGATGTACGAGGCGCATCATACCAAGTACTCAATCCACCCAGGGAGCACGAAGATGTATCGTGATCTTAAAAAGTTGTTTTGGTGGCCGGGGCTTAAGAAAGATGTGGCGTTGTATGTGGCCAAATGTCAAACGTGCGCCTTGGTGAAGGCGGAGTGCCCCGCAGCATTGTGAGTGATCGCGGTGGACGCTTCACGTCCAATGACTGGAGGCTAGTACATCAGATGTTGGGCTCGAAACTGAAGTTTAGTACGGCGTTTCATCCGCAGACGGATGGCCAGACCGAGCGAGTCAACAGGACATTGGAAGACATGCTTCGCATGTGTGCGTTGGACTTCGGAAAACGGTGGGAGGATCGCATATACTCGGTCGAGTTTGCGTACAATAACAGTTACCAAGCAAGTATCCAGATGGCACCGTTCGAAGCTCTTTATGGGAGAAAGTGTCGCACGCCGTTGTCATGGTTGGAGACGGGTGAGTCGAAACTTTACAATCGTCAGGAGATCGAAGATGCGACTTCTTTGGTGCAAACGATACGAGAGCGCTTGCTCGTAGCTCAGGACAGGCAGGCTAAGTATTTTAATGCCAAACATAGGAACGTGGAGTTCAATGTTGGCGAATGGGTATACCTGAAGACCAAACCGTTCAAGGCGGTGTCACGGGTTCGACGCTTGAAAAAGTTGAGTCCGAGATACCTTGGGCCATTCGAGATTCTAGAACGGATCGGAGAAGCGGCCTACCGGTTGAGATTATCTGTGGAACTGAGTTGTTTGCATGGCGTATTCCACATCTCAGTATTGCGGAAGGCGGTGCAAGAGCCGTCGCAAGTGTTAGCGGTTGATCAAGTACCGGTTGAGGAAGGGTTGACGACCAAGGTCAAGCCCATTTCTATCGAAGATTTCGAGGTCAAGCGGCTTCGGAACAAAGAATTCAGGATGGTGAAAGTCCGTTGGGACAATTGCGGTCGTGAGGAGCTATCGTGGGAACGAGAGCAAACCACGCTCGAGGAGTACCCCGAACTCTTCAACTCAGGTACCGTTTAAGTTTAAGTTGTTTACTTGCTATTCGTAATTTCGGGACGAAATTCTTTTAAGGGGGGGAGAGTTGTAACACCCCATGTTCAGTCCTGGAGTCGGTGGGAGTTAACGCCTCGCGGTAGAGTAACCGTCGGCGGAAGGGCGTTGAACTGTGCAGTTTTCCCTTAGCGCACGATCACTGACCACAGGGCGCACGACCACTGACCGTGCGCCACTGGTCGTGCGTAAAGAAAGCCTAATGTCAAATCCCTGTTTAACGAAAACGCACGATCGCTGACATAGGGCGCACGACCACTGACCGTGCGCCACTGGTCGTGCGGACGGGTGCTGAATCCGTAAAATGACTCCGTGGCCGTCCGATTTTCCATCAAATCTCATCTAACGGCCTAGGATGGTCCGCCCAAACCTTTAATTTAGGGTTGAAGGGTTCTAAACCCTCATTTCAAACCCTAGACTCTCTTTCTAAAAGTTTAGAGAGAAGGGAGAGCAAGGAAGGAGAAGAGGAGATCCGGCCGCCGGCGGAGCACCGGAGCACCGAATCACGATCCGAGACCGGATCCTCGACGGCAAGAGCGAGGCGAAGCTTTTCAACCGTCTACTTCTTCATGGCGGGCGCGCGAAAATCTACGAGGGTAACGATTCTCTTCTTGAGCATGTGAAGCTCTTCTTCCTTCGCATGGGAAAACCCCTCTCCCGCGAGTGTGCGGCGAGATCGTGGTATTCCTTGGGGTAGATATGTGTAGTCCCCCTTGTTAGAGTCCGGAATCGTAGTACGGACATAGGCATGCTGTGTGAAGCCTATCCGGATGTGTTTTCCGGATCGGTGATGTTATGATGTGCATATTTTAGCCGGAGAAGACTCCGAGCGTTTTGATTGCTTTCGGGTTGCTATGCGGTAGAATGCATCAGGGAATCTTGGGGATTAACCCCGAGGTGCACCCGGAAATCTGGGCGGAAACGAAGTTCCGCCATCTCGGTGGCCTGGGTGCCAGTCGGGAACATAGCGGGGCTATGTATCATGTTTGATTGCAGCAGGGATCCTTGGGGATGAAACCCGAGGTGCACCCGGAAATTTTGGACGGAAATGTAGTTCTGTCATATCGGTGGCCTGGGAGCCAACCGGGTACTTAGCGGGGCTAAGTACCGTGTTTGATCGTTATTTGGGACTGGGGAAAGCTTAGTCCGCGCCAAAGGGCCAAATGGCAGTGGCGGAGTGAGCAACGGACTAGTAGCCCTCTACCCGCTCCATCTGCTCGGTTAAAGCGACCTAAAGTTGTACGTGGGACTTACCGGGGTTTGGAGATCGAGTCTAGGCTGCGGCTGAAAAGACTAAATGCTCACAAAGATTGCCATCCTGGGGGTGGTGGTGGAGTCGAGGACCGGACAGGGTTCGGACTGGCTTCGCCGAATAAGTGCCCTGAGAGCACGGGGTGTACGGCCGTGAGAGCGTGCACCCATGATGAGATGCTTTTGTTGTTGTGTTGCTTGTTTTGCTAACAAGTGCAGGGAAGAAGCTTTGCCGCCCCGGTGTGGGGGCGGAATCGTTATAATTTGGTCAGCATAGCTGACCGTTGCCTTTGTTTACCACCGTGCGGTGGATTGTTGCTTGCAGGTGCTGCGGAGCCGAGAGGTAAATAGCGGGCTAAAGCCCAAGTTGCAGCGCTAGCCCATGAAGGCTGAAGAGTTAGTTTTGTTTTTCATATTCATGTATGGCCGGCCTGCGCGCCGATGTATGAAAGACACTTTTTGGTTAAGAGAACAATGTTTGTAAGGCCTTAAGGCCGAGGACTGTTTTGTGTATTTTTAGTCGTTTCATTCCTATGGGTTTTGTTATTAGTGGACATTCATGCTTATTGTTGGGTTCTTTTTAATAACCTAAAATGCTTCCGCTAGGTGTTGCGTAGGACGTTGTCTTTCAAATTGTGAGTATGATAATGCGATGCGTAACTCCACGGTCTATCTGCGGTATATGGCGTCGGGCCCCGGCCGGACCTACTGCTATATGCCATGTGACGGATAGGGGTGTTACAGGAGCTCCTTTCCAGCCGGATAAAAAGCTTGTTAATGGCTCCGAAACAAATTTTGAGGGTAACAATCTTCCTTCTTGGACAAGTGAAATGTAACGACTCCATCCGTTAAATAACATATAATAGAAGGTCCGGCCGGGACCCCACACTATATGCACCAAACAGGTGGCGAGGTCACAGGTTAATACCAAAACATGTATGCATCCTAACACAGAGCATACTAGCGAAAGATTTTAACATTAAACTAAACTCAACCATGAATGTCCACTATATATAAACAACCACATTTATATATACTCACGAAGGAATGTACAACAGATACTCAAGAGTTGGGCCTTAAGGCCTTACAGTTATGCTTTCCAAGTGTGTATTACAAACATCGGCGCGCAGGCCAGCTACACATGAACATAACAAAAGTTTTTTGCTTAGCCTTCGAGGGCTAGCAGCAGCAGCAACAACAATGGCTTTAACCCTCTATTTCCCGCTCGGTTCTCCAGCACCTGCACAGGGACAGCCCACCATAATGGTGGCAAACAAAGCAACGGTCAGCATTCAGCTGACCAATTTGTAACGACCTTATCCCTTTCCTGGGGCAGTGGTATTCCTTCCCTGCAAGCATAGTATTTCACAGGCGGATATATCATACAATGTGCACTCACGCACAATCAACATATCACAACCGTTAGTAATGCGGCCCGACGATCCGTGCACTCATGGCACATTCTTGGTGTACCAGCGAACCAGGGTCCCACCACCGTTCAAGGTCCGAAACCCAACGATATTGAGCATTCAGTCTTAATGGCACGCAAGCCTAAGACTCTCATTATGCGCTCCAACGATACCAATAACTAGGTCCACCAGTCGGTCAGACATAACGCAGTCTGGTTCAGCCAATCCCATTGCTCAAATCGTCCAAAATAACGCGATTCAGCTTTCCCCTTATCCATTCGGTACGAAGCCTTCAAGAGATCGCAGCTCACAATAGCCACACTGTCCACCAAGGACTGGCTTCATAATCCAAAAAGGGAGTTAGTGTCAGCGTTCCTCGCGGTCACTTGGCAGGTTCAACAGAACTCTCTTTCTGCACCCAAACTCAACCCAAACATGGCATACAATACAAACATCACGAGGGTATTTTTCTAGAGTTCCAATCCAGTACTTCCTGTTACTAGCCTTCATAGGCACAACCCATCGACTCCACAACATACATGTTTATACGCGGAATCTTCTCCGGTGCGCAAAATGCAACATCACCAATCCAGACCAACATGTCCAGATGGGCTTCACACAACATGTCTATTCCGTACTTCACATTTCCGGATCTATATGCAAGACTGGGGATTTCAAGAATCAATCCAAGGAAATCCCTCAACAGCCACCTTTTGGTGGGGGAAATCCATAAACATGCCAAAATGAGGACTTCATATGTCCAAGAAGAAAGATCGTTACCATTGACGATCTCTTGGGAGCCATGAAATTCTAGCTGGACAGCAAGCACCGCAATGCTCTCGCCTCCACAAATCTGGACTCGGCTCTCAATTTTGAATGCTGAAGCTCCACCGACGGCCGGATCTCTTTCTCCTCCTCCTCCTTGCTCTCCCTTCTCTCTATCTCTTTTAGAAAGAGAATAACCAGGATTGAATGAGAGATAACTCTCAATTCCTGGACTTAACTCAGCAAGGAGAAGCTAGGACCATTAGATCCTATCTGAAGGAAATGAACGGCCACAAATTGCCCCGAATTAACTTTTCCTGGGCCGAACACAACTTGTGATACGTTCGTGACACAAGTCGTGTACCTTAAGCAGCATACAAACTAACTTATCCAAAATATGACACAGTCATGTGACACGCTCGTGCTATAGGCCGTGTGCACTGACACGGCTTCAGACATGCCCGTGTCTAGGCCGTGTTCACTAGGCCTCAATGCCCTGGACAATTCTAGAGAAGGACACGGCCCTGTGACACGCCCGTATCACAGGCCGTGTGCCTAGACACGACTGCGGACACGCTCGTGTCCAGCTCGTGTTCAATAGGCCTCACAAACCTGGCCAAACCCGAGTAGGACACGCCCTTTGACACGCCCGTGTCTCAGGCCGTGTACCCTCTCGATAAATGTCGAGTGCATTTCATCGAGTACTCGAGACGACACAGAGAAGGACACGGCTTGGGACACGCCCGTGTCCCAGGCCGTGTGCCTCACTCGAGATACATTCGAGACCCAATTCACACTCGAGTAATCAGAGCAGAATACGGCTTTGGACACGCCCGTGTCCTAGGCCGTGTTGCCCAACCTGAACTCAATTTTGGGATTTGGGGTGTTACAACCCTCCCCTCCTTACAATAAATTTCGTCCCGAAATTTGCACACAGTAAGGAAAATAACAATCAAAATGTTATAACTTCACAAAAGTTCGATACAACTTGATACGCACTATACAACAGTTTACACAAACAACTCGGGAAACTCAGCCTGTATGGTCAGCTCTTGCTCCCATGTTAGCTCCTCACGGCCACAGTTGTCCCATCGCACCTTGACCATCCCGACTGTCTTGTTCTGCAACTGTTTATTGGCTTTATCCTCGATCTGAATGGGTCGAACCTTCGTCGTTAGCCAAAATTTGACCGGTACACGATCGTTTGCAATCACTTGAGCTGGATCTTTCACGGCTTTTCGAAGCACTGATATGTGGAACACATCATACAATCTACTAAATTCTGCCGAAAGAGCTAACCGATAGGCAGCTTCCCCAACTCGCTCCACAACTTCAAACGGACCAAGATATCTCGGACTTAACTTTTCATACGCCGAATCCTGGACACACCTTTGAAGGGTTTGATCTTTAAATAGACCCAATCGCCCACCGCAAACTCAACGTTTCGGTGTTTTGCGTTATAGTATTTGGCTTGTCTATCTTGGGCTATCAGTAGCCTCTCCCGAATAGAGCGTATCGTCGAATTAGCTTCTTCAACTTCTTTATGCCCATATAGTTTAGATTCGTCTGTTTCTACCCAAGCCAACGGTGTACGGCATTTCCGACCAAACAAAGATTCAAACGGTGTCATACCGATACTCGCTTGCTAGCTATTATTATATGCAAACTCTGCCATATAGAGGTGATCTTCCCACCTCTTACTGAAATCCAAGGCGCATATTTGGAGCATGTCCTCCATCGTTCTATTGGTCCTCTCAATTTGGTCATCCGTTTGAGGATGAAAGGTCGTACTGTATGATAACTTTGTGCCCAATAACTGATGGATCAGCCTCTAATCATTCGAAGTGAATCGCCCATCACGGTCACTTACGATGCTACGAGGAACATTGTGCAATCGTATAATCTACTCAACATAAAGCTTCGCCAAGGCTTCCACTGAATCGTCCATCTTGTTCGGTAGGAAGTGAGCCACTTTAGTCAACCAGTCTACGATCACCCAAACCGAATCGTTCCCGCGTTGAGATCTAGGCAACCCGTGCTTGAAATCCATCGAAATATCATCAAACTTCCACTCCGGAATAGGTAACGACTTCAGGAAACCTCTGGCTTCTAGCATTCCGTTTTCACCAAGGCACATGTATGACATTGAGCCACATAATGTGCTATGTATTTCTTTAATCCTAGCCACCAGAACAACTTTTTCATGTCATTGCACATCTTTGTGTTCCCTGAGTGAATTGAGTATTTTGTAAAGTGAGCCTCATACATCAACTCTTCCCTCAACTTACCCACTTGGGATGCACAAACAACCCTCTTTCCGCAAAAGGCCGTCATCCCAGGAGAATTGGTCTTTTGAACCATCCACTGCCTAGCGTTGGAGACTTTCATCAAGTTTCGTTGCTCGTCGAACCCTGTCCGCAAGGTCATACTGTGCCTCCGTCTAGTTCAAGCATGTATCGGCTGTGGAATTCTTGTCAACACAAGAAATCTCTGACGCTTCCAACTCCTGGATCAAACGCTCATCATGCATCTGCAACCAATTTGCCCTTATCGGAGTCCTACGACTCAAGGCATCTGCGACCACGTTTCCCTTCCCGGGAGTATAATGAATATCAAAAGTGTAGTCCCCGAGGAACTCCATCCACCTCCGTTGTCACATATTGAGATCCTTTTGATCTAATAGGTATTTTAGGCTCTTATGATCTGTAAAGATATCCACTTTTACACCATATAGATAGTGCCGCCACAATTTTAGTGCAAAGATTACTGCCGCCAACTCCAAGTCGTGGACGGGATAATTCCGCTCATGCATCTTCAGCTGGCGTGAGCCATAAGCAATCACCTTGCCAAACAATAGAAGAACGCAGCCTAAGCTGCTCCCTGAAACATCACTGTAAATCTCATAGTCGTCTGTACCACATGACGATGTTAACACAGGCGTCGTGGTCAAACAACTCTTTTGCTCTTCAAAAGCTCGCGCGCACTCCAGTGTCTAAACAAACTTCTGATCCTTCCTCGTTAATGTGGTAAGAGGCAAAGCGATCCGTGAGAAGTTTTCTACAAAATGTTTATAGTAGTCTGCCAGTTAAAGAAAACTCCTGACTTCGGCCACCGAAGACAACAATGGCCACTCTCGTATGACACTTATCTTTAACGGATCTACCGCAATGCCCTCTCCACTTACCACGTGGCCAATAAAAGCCACTAACGATAGCCAAAACTCACACTTTGAGAATTTGACATATAACTTATTTCTCCGCATGGTATGCAACACCAACCGTAAATGGTTTGCATGATCAGCTTCAAATTGAGAGTACAACAAGATATCATCAATGAATACTATCACAAATAGATCTAAGTACTCTCGGAACGTTCGGTGCATTAGATCCATGAATACTGATGGCGCATTACATAGCCCAAACGACATTATAGTGAACTCATAATGACCGTAGCGTGTTCCAAATGTTGTCTTGGGAATGCCATCTTCCCGAATCCTCAATTGGTAATATCCAGATTTTAAATCCAATTTAGAATAGACGGATGATCCCGCGAGCTGATCGAACAAGTCATCTATCCATGGAATCGGATACTTGTTTTCTCTATCAGCTTATCAATTCACGATAATCAATACACAATCGTAAACTACCGTCCTTATTTTTCACAAAAAGAACAGGTGCACTCCATGGTTACATACTTGAGTGTATATAACCTTGTTCCAGCAACTCTTACAACTGAACTTTCAGTTCTGTCATTTCCTTTAGCGTTATGCGATATGGAGAGCGGGTCACAGGTTTTGCACCTGACATCACCTCAACAGAGAAGTCGATCTCTCGCTGGGGTGATAACCTAGGAAGATTTTTAGGAAACACATCAGCAAACTCTGATACAATTGGAACATCATCAACACTAGTCTTTGGCTCAACAGCCTGAATAAGCGTGAAGAATAACTCCGCGCCCTTCCGAACAACATTGACGACTTGGAGAGCAGACATCAAGGACCCGCCTACTCCTTGCATACCAACGAACTTAGTCTCAAGCTCGGTATTCTGGCCCAGTATGATCTCCTTTGAATTGCAATCAATAAAGGCACACTGCTCCGAGAGCCAATCCATACCAAAGATCACATCAAATTCCGATATCGGTAGCACAGCTGCGCTCAAGCAAAAATCCTGACTTCCTATTTGAACTTCCACATCGCAAGCCCTATCCGCAAGCATCACACATCCATTCAGTAATAACACCTTAACACTATCTGTCGTCATATGACTAGGTACTCCAATTCGAGCTACGAAGTCCTTAGATATAAACGAATGCGAAGTACCCGTATCAAATAGTGCTCTCGTCGGGTTATTGCGAATCAGGACAAAGCCTAAGACAAACACATCATACACAAGCTACACACAAGGTATGCAATATAAAAAAGCAATCAATATCTTAACTTGTACCTGTGACGACGTCACTTTGCTTTTATGGCCTCTTACTGGCCAAGATTATAGACTCGGGGCTGCGCATGGGATGCAGAGGACTCCACCACTGCTTTTCCCTTCTCAGCATAAGACGCTCCCGTCTTCTTTTCCCCCTTAGACGGACCAACCCGACAGTCACGGGCTATATGTCCCACTTTGCCATATGTAAAGTAGGTACGAGACTCTTGCTTTGTCGTTGCTCCCGACGCAACTGAAGAAGGGACCTGTCCAGAATATTTGGACCTCTTACTCCACTTCCTTTGGTAGTTTGATTTTCCAGGATGGGACACTTTTAACTCAGACTTCGTCATAGCCAAGTCCCTCTTTCATTGCACCCATTTCATATCATTATCCAACGCACAAGCAGTATCAACCAACGCCTTAAATCCTTGGTTCATCGAACTCGAGAGCAGGAATCTCAACTCATCCCGCAAACCTTCGTAGAACCTATTGGTTTTCCGTTGTTCATCAGCGAAGATAGACCCCGCATAATGGACCAACCTTATAAACTCATGCAAGTAAGTATCAACACTACTTTCTCCTTGCGTTAGACGTTGGAACTCATTTTCCATGGCGATGCGTTTTGCCGCTGGTAGGTGCTTTGCCAAAAATAGTCGTGAAAACTCCTTGATCGAGACTTGTGTTAATTTCCTGCCCGCTAGGTGATACAACTCTATCTCGTCCCACCATAGCCGAGCCTCTCCTTCCAACAAGAAGGTGGCCAAGGTGACCTCCTGATCTTCCTCCGTCCTTATCGCCGTCAATATACGCTTGACGCGCGACAACCAATCTTCCGCTTGTACTGGGGTTCCCACACCCGTAAACGTCGGAGGATTGAAGCTCATAAAATGCTTCAACTATCGCTCATCTGCTCGAGGATCAACAACCTCAACAGGTTCTGATCTTACACCAACCCGTTCTGGCACCACTACCGGCTGCGCTTTCCCTATAGGCTGTACATGACTCATGGCAAATAGTTCCTCAACAACTAAGCAAATTGTTTCCGTAGAAGGAGGTGTGGGCACCTCAGCTGGTGTCGCACTCTCATCAGAACGCTGGGGCTCAGACTGCCCATCACCACTACTAGTCACTTATAGGTGAACAAGACACACTTTAGCGACCTTGCACAAGCAATCACAATAATATATGAACGCGCAGGTTCCTAAAACAGGAGTATTTGCATTCCTTAGTGGACATTCCAGAGTTCATTAATGTTAAAGCGGGTCGCACTGACACGTGCTCGCCACCCCACAAAAGAATTCAACCACGAATTCGAAAGAGGAAGAACGAGATAAGCTGATACCAAAATGCAATGACTCAATCCGTTAAATAACATATAATAGAAGGTTCGGTCGGGGCCCCACACTGTATGTCACAAATAGGCGGCGAGGTCACAGGTTAATACCAAAACAGGTACGCATTCTAACACACAACATACTAGCGGAAGATTTTAACGTTAAAATGAACTCAACCATGAATGTCCACTATATATAAACAACTACATTTATATATACTCACGAAGGAATGTACAACAAATACTCGAGAGTTGGGCCTTAAGGCCTTACAGTTATGCTTTCCAAGTGTGGATTACAAACATCGGCGTGCAGACCGGCCACACATGAATATAACAAAAGTCTTTGCTTAGCCTTCGAGGGCTAGCAGCAGCAGCAGCAGGGGCTTCAACCCTCTATTTCCCGCTCAGCACTCCAACACCTGCACATGGACAACCTACCATAATGGTGGAAAACAAAGCAACGGTCAACATTCAGCTGACCAATTTATAACGACCCTACCCCTTTCCCGGGGTAGTGGTATTCCTTCCCTGCAGGCATAGCATTTCACAGGCAGATATATCATACAATGTGCACTCACACACAATCAACATATCACAATCGTAAGCCACATAGTCCGACGATCCGTGCACTCATGGCACATTCTTTGTGTATCGGCGAACTAGGGTCCCACCATTGTTCAAGGTCTGAAACCCAACGGTATTGAGCATTCAGTTTTAATGGTGCGCATACCTAAGACTCTCATTATGCGCTCCAACGAGACCAATAACTAGGTCTACCAGTCGGTCAGACATAACGCAGTCCGGTTCAACCAATCTCGTTGCTCAAATTGTCCAGCATGACGCAGGTAAGCTTTCCCCTTATCCATTCGGCATGAAGCCTTCAAGAGCCCGCAGCTCACAATAACCACACTGTCCACCAAGGACTGGCTTCATAATCTAAAAAGGGAGTTAGTGTCAGCGTTCCTCGCAGTCGCTTGGCGGGTTCAGCAGAACTCTCTTTCTGCACCCAAACTCAACCCAAACATGGCATACAACACAAGCATCACGAGGGTATTTTCCTAAAGTTCCACTCCAGTACTTTCTGTTACTACCCTTCACAGGCACAACTCATCGACTCCACGACATACACGTTTATACGCAGAGTCTTCTCCGGTGGGCAAAATGCAACATCACCAATCCAGACTAACTTGTCCAGATGGGCTTCACACAGCATGCCTATTCCATACTACACATTTCCGGATTTATATGCAAGACTGGGGATTTCAAGAATCAACCCAAGGAAATCCCTCAACAACCACCTTTTGGTGGGGAAAATCCATAAACATGCCAAAATGAGGACTTCACATGTCCAAGAAGGAAGATCGTTACCCTTGACAATCTTTTGGGAGCCATGGAATTCTAGCTAGACAACAAGCACCGCAATGCTCTCGCCTCCATAAATCTGGACTCGGCTCGCAATTCCAAACGCTGAAGCTCCACCAGCGGCCGGATCTCTTTCTCCTCCTCCTCCTTGCTCTCTCTTCTCTCTATCTCTTTTAGAAAGAGAATAACCAAGATTGAATGAGAGATAACTCTCAATTCCTGGACTTAACTCAGCAGGGAGAAGCTAGAACCATTAGTGTACAACCCCATATTCGCTAGGTAGAACCCATAGGCTTCAATGGTCTGAGTTGGGCTAGCCCAAGGGCAAATCAGCAGAGTTCCCGCTTCTTAAGGGGCTCCCGCCTAGCTATGGGCGAGACCTTTCGCGCCAGGATTCGAGCCTCAGGCTAGATGAGCTTCTGCCTTGAGAGAGCTCCCGCCCAGAGGTAGGCGAGAGGGCACCGGGTGAGCCTTCAGCGGCAATAGCATTAAGACCCCCACGGGCGAGAACCTTCTTGGTCGGAGCTCTCGCCAAGGTAGGTTCAATTGGGACCCGGCGAGAGCCGTCTCGGCCAGAGTTCTCGCCAGGTGGGTCCACGTGGTAGGGCCCGGCGCCCAGGAAAAGATTACTTTATTATTTCCTTATCCACGGGCTCAATTACCTATATGCCCCTGGGATGGCAGCGGGTTTTGGCTATTAGCAGACCTATCAGGGGTATTTCAGTATTTTCAGGTCAAGAGAAGGCTATAAAAAGACCCATAGGGGCTCTTTGGAAGGCAGGGTTCTCATTTTACTCTCTAACTCCAGTGCTTTCTGAAGAGCTCCCAGTCTAGCTTTTGGTTTTGGAGGGGAAGCTCTCAGAGATCTTCCAGGTGTGAGGTGGGACCTCCCAGCTGAGGCTTGGGGTCAGTGTACAACCCCGTGTCCGCCGAAGGGGCCCAAGCAAGCAGGCGGGCCGGGCCCCAGCCGCCTCTCTCAGGCGGGCCAGCCCCCGCTCGCCTCTCCTAGGCGGGCCGGGCCCCAGCCGCCTCTCTCAGGCGGGCCAGCCCCCGCTCGCCTCTCCCGTACAGAGGCCGGGCCCCAGCCGCCTCTCTCAGGCGGGCCAGCCCCCGCTCGCCTCTCCTAGGCGGGCCGGGCCCCAGCCGCCTCTCTCAGGCGGGCCAGCCCCCGCTCGCCTCTCCTAGGCGGGCCGGGCCCCAGCCGCCTCTCTCAGGCGGGCCAGCCCCGCTCGCTTCTCCTAGGCGGGCCGGGCCCCCAGCCGCCTCTCTCAGGCGGATCGGCTGCAGTCCACCTCCCTCCAGATGACAGGGGGTGACTCGACAAGAGGTGCGCATAACCAGCCAGAACAGCGGGGTTTGGCTGTTGGCAGGCCAACCCAAGGGGCTCTTTAGTAAATTCAGGCTACCAGGGGCAGGTTATTTGCAGACCATCCAAGGTAATCTATAAATAAGACCCAAGGGGTACCTCAGAAGGCACGCTTACTAGTTCACAAATCTTATAGCGCTTTCTGAGGTACCTTAGCCCGGCAACTGGTTAAGGAGGGGAAGCGCTCTAAGATCTTCCGGGTGTGTGGTGGGACCTCCGAGCCGGGCCCTTGGTCCTGTCCTCTGTTTTTCTTTCCCTTGTTGTTTCTCTTGCAGGAGCGAAGTAGGTGCGAGACCACCCCTTCCCCAAGGGTCGAACTCCACAGAGGCCGGTTTCCGGTTTCAACATTTTGGTGCGGTGAGCGTGGAGCGTGGTCAGCAAGGAAAACCTTCAGCAAGTTCGATGACGGGAGAGGAAGGACAAGGATCAGGCAGGGGCAGCTCGCCACCCCCTCCCCCACCCCCAGCGGCGAGCGTGTCAGCAGAACTTAGGGAGGAGATCCTCGGGCTCGTCAGGACCGCCCTCGGCATGCGAGCGGAGAGCGCGACACCAGTAGTCCCAGTAGTCGCCGCTCCCGCACTCGGCGACGACGCGCCGCTCAGGCGACCGGGGAAGGAACCAGCCGAGAGAGGCGAGCGCGAGTTCCAGGGGCGAGTTCTGTTCCCCGGCTCGGCCGCAGAATACCATTTTGGCGAGACGGCCGGGAGAGAGTTCCCCCCTCGCCCAGCTGAGGGAGGAAGCCCCTTCAGCGAGTTCGTCTCCTCCGCCCCAGTTCCAGAGGGGTTTCGTGAGCCGGAGATGACCTACTACTCCGGGAAGGGAGACCCTGTCCACCACATCCAGTGGTTTGAGGACATGGTCTCTATTCGACAGATGTCCGACGGCTTCAAGTGCCGACTCTTCGCCATCACCCTCCGAGAGAAGGCGAGAGAATGGTTCCACCAGCTCCCGACCGGGTCCATCTTCTGTTTCGAGGACCTGCGTCGGGGGTTCATGTTAAGGTTCACCACTTCCAAGAAGAGGAAGAAGGAGGTGGAGTCCTTGTTCCGTGTCAAGCAGAGGGTGGGAGAGACCCTAGGGAGTTACCTGGACAGATTCCAAGAGGAGTTGTCTCAAGTGCAGGAGATGCCAGGGCATACCATGATGGTGGCCTTCACCCTGGGTCTCCAATCCGGGTTCTTCGCAATGGAACTCAAGAGGTCCCCCCAGTATCTTTTGAGGCGCTCCTAGAGAGGGCGGCTAGGGAGGCCGATATGGAGGCAGCACACCCGGAGTTTGCCCGAAGGTTGGCCAGATGGGCCGTGGAGGAAGAGAGGCCAAGGGGTGGCCGAGGACAGGAGGAGAGAAGGGTTGAGCCCCGGCAGAGGGAACAGCCGCCGCCGCCGCAGCATCAGCAGCAACCCAGGCAGGGGAGACAGGAGCCGAACTTTCGGCTGGGCTGGAGACCCGAGTGGCAGGAGCCCGGGGCAAGGAGAGGGTTCCGCGGAGGGGACTACCGTTAAGGAGGACAGGGTCAGTTCTACCCTCCGGGCGGGATGCAGGGCCAGAGGCCGGCCCTCCCCGACCAGGAGCAGGCTATGACCATAGCATTGGGAGAAAGGAGAAGAGCAGCACGGAGAAGAAGAAGGGATGTGAGGGTGGAGTTGCCTTACTGCGACTTCCATCAGGAGGAGGGGCACGCCACAGCCACGTGCCCCGAGTTCCTCGAAATGAGGGGCAACCGGGAGCAGCAACAACAACAGCGTCCGGAAGTGCGGATTGAGGAAATCCGGCCTCGGGCGGAGGAGGGTCGGTGCGAAGACCGGGCGGATGTGGGCTCCCGAGGTAGGATCGGAGCGATCCACGGGGGGGCTGGGATCGAGGCTTCCCGCAAGTCAAGCCTCCACACTATGTACCGCAGGAGCGTTGGCTCCACGTCCCAGTCCCCTCCCCCGGACGAGAAAATCACCTTTTCCATGGAGGACATGCCGGGTCACGAGGACCCCTTCTGCGATGCGCTGGTCATCCAGACAGCCATCGAGGACTTCACCGTCCCCCGGATCCTCGTCGATAACGGGAGCTCGGTCAACGTCATCTTCAAGAAGGCGTTCGATGCGATGAAGGTGGAGGCCCGAAGGGTGTTGGCCTCGGACGGACCCCTGTTCGGCTTCTCAGGGGAGAGGAAGGAGGTTGAGGGAGGAGTGGGACTCCATGTCGTTCTGGGGGGGCAGTCCCGCAATTGCAAGTTCGTCATCGTGGACGCCCCGAGCAGCTACAGCGCCATCTTCGGGAGGCCTCTCATCAGCGCCTTCCGCTGCGTCCCCTCATCCTTCCACCAATGCCTAAAATTTAACGTCGAGGGGGTCCAGGTTCGGGTCCGCGGAGACCCCAAGGAAGCGAGGGAGTGCTATGTCACGGCGGTGAACTCCATCTCTTGGCTGGAGGGAGCCGAGGAGATGGGGCAGAGGCTGAGGGAGGAGGAGCCGGAAGCGGGCGGGGATGAGATGGAGGTGGAGGAGAGTCGCGCCCAGGAGAAGGTCGCTGAGGAGATTCAGGAGCCGGCTGAGGCGATGGCCATTGCAGAAGCTGAGGAGGAGGTCCTCGCCTTCGACGAGGGGGAGACTGAGGAGTGGGAGGCACAGTCCCGCCTTGAGGCGGCAGAGGAGGTGGCGGAGATGGAGGTTCTAACCACCGGAGGCAGGGTGGAGAGGATCCGCATCAGCGGAGGATTGACCCCGGAGGCTCAAGGCCGGATGCTGGAGTGCGTCCAGAAGAACGTGGACATCTTCGCATGGAGTGCCGCGGAGATGCCCGGGATCGACTCCAACATCGCCTGCCACCGCCTCAACCTGGACCCGGAGGCTCCCCCCATCCGACAAAAGAAGAGGCCCGTTGCGGACAAGCTCGCCGAGCCCATCAGGGAGGAAGTAGCAAAGCTCCTCAAGGCCGGCTTTGTATCCGAAATCCAATACCCCGGCTGGGTCTCCAATGTTGTAATGGTTAAAAAAGGAGACGGCCGGTGGAGGATGTGTATCGATTTTTCCCTTCTTAATAAATCATGCCCTAAAGATTGTTACCCCTTGCCTCGGATCGACGCGCTGGTTGACTCAGCCGTCGGTTTCCCTTTGATGAGTTTTCTAGATGCCTTTTCAGGTTATCACCAAATCAGGATACACCCTCCGGACGTCAAAGACGTCTCATTCATCACAGGGGATGGATGCTATAGTTATAAAATGATGCCCTTCGGGCTGAAAAATGCAGGGGCGACCTACCAGAGGATGATGGACAGGGTCTTTCAAGGGCAAAAGGGAAGGAACCTGGAAGTTTATGTAGACGATCTCATGGTCAAGAGTCCGGACCTCGACTCCCACCTCCGGGACCTGGAGGAGACCTTTGCCACTCTCCGCGGGTGCCAGATGAGGCTGAACCCCCTCAAATGCACCTTCGGGTCAGGCAGAGGAAAATTCTTGGGGCATCTCCTCACCCCTGCCGGCGTAGAGCCCAACCCCGACAAGGTGAGGGCAATCCTGGAGTTGGAGTCTCCGCGGAATGCGAAGGAAGTGCAGCGATTGACTGGGAGGCTGGCGGGACTGAGCAGGTTCCTCTCACGGGCCGGGGAGAAATGCTCTCCGTTCTTTAAAAGCTTGAGAGGAGGCCAAAAATTCGAGTGGACCTCGGAGTGCGAGGAGGCATTCCAGGCCCTAAAGAAGCAGTTGACTCAGGCCCCCCTACTACAAGGGCCAAAGGAGGGGGAGGACTTATTCCTGTACTTAGGGGCTGGGACCGAGGCCCTGAGCTCTGTTTTAGTTCGGGAAGAAGGGAAGAGACAACTCCCAGTTTACTATGTAAGTCGGGTCTTGAGGAAGGCCGAGCTCCGGTACCCCATCCTAGAGAAGCTGGCCTTCGCCCTCATCATCTCGGCCCGGAGGCTCCGGCCCTATTTCCAGGCACACTCGATCCGAGTGGTGACTGACCACCCTCTCCGCAACATCTTCGAGGGGGTGGAGCATTCTGGCAGGTTGGCCAAGTGGTCGGTGGAGCTGAGCGAGTTCGACATCTCCTTCATACCTCGCCTCTCGATCAAGGCCCAAGCCATGGCCGATTTCCTGGCTGACTATGTGGTCGAGGTGGCAGAGGAAGAACTCACTCGCCCGGTTCCCTGGAAGGTCATGGTGGATGGTGCGTCAGGGAGGCACTCCCTGGGGGCTGGGGTCATCTTGGAAAGCCCCCAGGGGGTGAGGATCGAGCAAACGGTGGTGGTGCATTTCCCCATCACCAACAATCAGGCCGAGTATGAGGCCGTGATTGCGGGTCTACGCCTGGCCAGGGAGCTGGGGGTGCACGATGTGGAGGTCCTCACTGACTCCCTGGTGGTGGCCTCCCAGATCAACGGGGAATTCGAGGCAAGGGATCCCACCCTGCAGCGTTACTTGGCGAAGGTAAAGGGAGTCATCGGCACCTTCCAGACTTTCTCCATCCGGCACGTGCCTCGGGAGGATAACGAGCAGGTGGACCAGCTGGCAAAGCATGGACCCCGGGCGGGGGGAACCATCACAGACCTCTTTCGCCCATCCATCGAGGAGGGGGAGCTGATGGAGGTGGAACAACACCCCTCCTGGATGGACCCATTCGTCACTTTCCTGACCACCGGGGAGTACCCTACGGGAATGGACGGAAAGAAACTCAAATACAAATCGGCATACTACCTCATGCGAGATGGCCAGTTATATCGAAAAACTCTCTCAGGGATGCTGGCGCGTTGTGTGGGCGAGAGGGAGGTCCCGAAGATTCTAGAAGAGGTCCACTCCGGGGAGTGTGGGAGTCACTCTGGAAGTCGAACCTTAGAAGGCCGGATCGTCAGGCAGGGATACTTTTGGCCGAATCTGGGTCTCGACGCGGCAAAATTCACAAAGGAATGCCATAAGTGCCAGCTATTTGCTCCCCTCCAACTGCAACCGGCCCAGCGCCTCAGGAGTATCACAGCTCCCTGGCCATTCGCCATCTGGGGAATGGACCTGGTCGGGCCCTTCCCCCAAGCCAGCGGCCAGAGGAGGTTCCTGCTCGTGATGATTGATTACTTCTCCAAGTGGCTGGAAGTTAAGGCGCTGGCCAAGGTGACCTCCCAGGTCGTCAGAAACTTTGTGTGGGGGGAGATCATCTGTCGTCATGGGTTGCCCCAGGCCATCGTCACGGACAATGGCCCTCAATTCGCCAGTGCCGAGTTCACCAGCTTCTGCGAGCAGCTCGGGATCGACCTCAGGTTTGCCTCAGTTCATCACCCCCGAATGTAACACCCCAAAAAGACCCAAAAGACTCAACTTGAAGTTTGAGTAGCAGGTCAGGTTACACGGCCTGGGACACGGGCGTGTCCCAGGGCGTGTCGGGTGTACACGGCCTGGGACACGGGCGTGTCCCAGGGCGTGTTCAGGCTAGTCGACGTTTGAGAGTCGACGAGCGTCGAGCCTGGGACACGGCCATCGACACGGGCGTGTCCCAGGGCGTGTTCTATTTATTTTGCGAAATTGGCCTATTCCGGTCAGAGCCGGACACGGCCTTGAACACGGCCGGGAACACGGGCGTGTCAGGCTGGACACGGGCGTGTCAGCTGCCGTGTTCCGACCCGTGTACTGGTTGCAGCTCGATGGAGCAGGAGACACGGGCGTGTCTCAGGTTTGACACGGGCGTGTCAGGTCCGACACGGGCGTGTCGATGACCCGTGTTGTTCAGTCGGTTCAAGCTGTGTGTACCGCTTAAGGGGTACACGGCCTGTGACACGGGCGTGTCACAGGCCGTGTCGGCCAAAAAGTGAAATTTTGGGACAATCTTGGCCGTTCAGTTTCCTCTCTTTTGATCCAAAGGCTCAGGTGGTTTCTTGGGCTGGATAAGTCGTGAAAGAGGATTGAAGAAGTCATTCTTCATTATTCTTAAGGAAGAGAAAAAGAGAGAGAAAGAGAGGAAGAAGGAGGAGGAGAGCAAGCCACCGGCGGAGCTCCCGTGGTTCGATTCGTGATCCGAAGCCGGCGTTGTGACGGCAAGGCTGCTGCGGTTCTTTCTCACCGGCTAGTTTTCGATGGCACCGAAGAGATCGACAAGGGTAACGATCTCCCTCCTTGGACATGTGAAGTCCTTCTTTTCTGCATTGCATAGGGAAAACCCTTCCCCGCGAGTGTGCGGTGGGTTGTGGTGTCCCTTGGGGTAGATATGTGAAGTCCCCCTTGTTAGAGGCCGGAATTGGAGTACGGCTCTAGGCATGCTGTGTGAAGCCCATCTGGATGGAATCTGGATTGGTGATGCTTGTTTGCATATCGGAGAAGGCTCCGTGATAATGGCTTGTGATGCCTATGGCTTGTGATGCCTTGTTCCTACCTGTTGCTTGGTGCGGCAGGAAGTACTGGACGATGTCCAGGAAATGAAGAGGATTGGCGGCAACTCTTGTGGCCGTGCGTTGCCACTTTGTGAGTAGTTGAGCCGTTGGGCTGCAACTCGATGAAAAGGCAGATTGCCGAACAGGAAAGGTGAAACCGACCCGCGCCTATAAAATGCCATGGATACTTCCGTATTCGAGGTGGCTCGGCGACTTGAGCAACGGGGGGTGGCTGATCCGTACCTGCGTTAGGTCCGTCCGACTTGGAAGCCTGGTATAGGTTTTGTTGGAGCGCCTAATGAGAGTCTTAGGCCCGCGCGCCGGAAAGACTGAAATGCTCAAATACCGTGTAGACGGTGGTGTTGACCCTGGTATTCCGGTACACCGAAAATGTGCCCTGAGTGCACGGACTGTCGGGCCGGGCGGCCGATGGTTGTGATGGCTTGAATGTGCCTGCGCGCACATAGTTGCTATTGATGATGCCATGCTTGCAGGGAAAGAATGCTCATGCCCCGAGAAAGGGGTAAGATTGTTATAATTGGGTCAGCTGAATGCTGACCGTTGCATTGTTTGCCACCGGTTGGGTGGAATTGTTCCCGTGCAGGTGCTGGAGAGCCAAGTGGTAAGTGATGGGCTGAAGCCCTCCTGCTGTTGCTGCTGCTGCTGTGGCTAGCCCTTGAAGGCTAAGCGAATGGCTTTGTTTTGTTTTCTCTTTTTACTCATGTATGGCCGGCCTGCGCGCCGAGGTTTGTAAAACATGATGTATGTTCAGAGGAACTGTAAGGCCTTAAGGCCAAACTCTTGTGGTGGTGTACATTCCGTGGTATTTATATATAAAGGTGGTTTTATATATACTGGACATTCCGGTTAAGAGTTCAAAGTTGTAACTTAAAGCTTCCGCTAGAATGCTCTGAGTTAGGATTCGTAATTGGTTTGGTATTATCCTGTGACCTCACCGTCTGTTTGTGGCATATAGTGTGGGGCCCCGGCCGGACCTTCTACTATACGTCATCTAACGGATGGGGTCGTTACATTTTGGTATCCGCTTTTCGTCGGTCTTCCTCTTTCGAATTCGTGGTCGAATTCTTTTGTGGGGTGGCGAGCACGTGTTTGTGCGACCTGCTGTAACGCTAATGAACTCTGGAATGTCCATTAAGGAATGTACAAAATCTTGTTTGAGGAATCTGCGCGTTCCTTTTTGTGTTGTTTTGCTTGCATACGTTCGCTAATGTGTGTCTTGTCCACCTATAGGTGACACGTAGTGGTGCTGGGCAGTCTGAGCCCCAGCGTTCTGATGAGAGTGCGGCACCAGCTGAGGTGCCAACACCTCCTCCATCTGCGGAAACTGTTCGCTTAGTGGCTGAGGCGCTATTTGCCATGATTCAGCCGACCGGGCAAGCGCAGCCGGCGGTAGTGCCAGTTCGTGTTGATGTAAGACCCGAGCCGGTTGAGGCTGTAGATCCACGAGCAGCTGACCGACAGTTGAAGCAATTTATGAGCTTCAGTCCTCCTACGTTTGCGGGAATGGGATCCCCAACGCAGGCGGAAGATTGGTTATCGCGTGTCAAGAGGATAATGACAGCGATCAGGGCGGAGGAAACTCTCAAGGTCACCTTAGCCACCTTCATGCTTGAAGGGGAGGCGCGGTTGTGGTGGGACGAGGTTGAGTTACACCATTTGGCGGGCAGGCAACTAACACAAGTGTCGATTGAGGAGTTCTCTCGATTATTTCTGGCGAAACATGTCCCAGCGGCGCAACGTATTGCTATGGAAAATGAGTTCCAACGGTTAAAGCAAGGGGAAGATAGTGTGGATGTCTACTTGCACGAGTTTACCAGGTTGGGACGATATGCGGGAACAATCTTCGCGGATGACCAAAGGAAAACGAATCGGTTCTATGAAGGATTGCGGGATGAGTTACGATTCCTGCTTTCGAGTTCTGTGAGCCAAGGGTTTCAGGCGTTGGTTGATACCGCGTGCGCGTTGGATAAGGACATGAGGCGAGTGCAAGGGAATAAGGGCTTGGTGGTGTCTAAGCCAGAGTCTCAAGCACCTCGTCCAGGCAAGTCGTTTTACCAGAAGAAAGGGGGCAAGAGGTCCAAGCCATCTGGGCAAGTGACTACGACTGTGGTGTCGGGAGCGACATCAAGGCCGGATGCTCGTACGTGCTATAACTGTGGCCGGGTGGGGCATATTGCTCGTGACTGTCGGGTTGTGCAGCCCAAAGGGGAAAAGAAGACGGGTGCGTCGTATGCTGAGAAGGGCAAAGCGGTGGTGGATTCCTCTGCTTCTCAGGCGCAGCCCCGAATCTATCAACTTGGCCAGCAGGAAGCGATTAAGCAAAGTGACGTCGTCACAGGTACGAGTTGAGTTAGTTACTTGCTGTGCTTTTGGTTTTGGTTTTGTTTGGCTTGTGCATGATGTGTGTGTGCTGCAGGCTTTGTCCTGATTCGGAATACTTTAGCGAGAGCCCTGTTTGATACGGGTGCTTCGCATTCTTTTCTGTCTGAGGATTTCGTATCTCGCATTGGGGTACCGAGTCATGTGACGGTGGATAGTACAAGGGTGCTATTGCCGAATGGCTGTGTGATGCTTGCAGATAGGGCTTGCGATGTGGATGTGCAAATAGGAAGTCGGGATTTCGGCTTGCGTGCAGCTGTGCTACCGTTATCGGAGTTTGATGTGATCTTTGGTATGGACTGGCTCTCGGAGCAGCGTGCCTTTATTGATTGCAACTCCAAAGAGATTACACTGGGCCAGAATACCGGGCTTGTGACGAAGTTCGCTGGTATGCGAGGAGTTGGCGGAACGTTGTTGTCTGCACTCCAAGTCGTCAATGCTGTGCGGAAGGGCACGGAGTTATTCTTCACGCTAATTCAGGCTGTTGAGCCAAAGGCCAGTGTCGGTGAGGTGCCAGTTGTGTCAGAGTTTGCCGACGTGTTTCCTAAAGATCTTCCTGGGTTACCACCCCAGCGGGAGATTGACTTCTCTATTGAGTTGGTGCCAGGTGCGAAACCTGTGGCCCGCTCTCCATATCGCGTTGCGCCAAAAGAGATGGCTGAGTTGAAAGTCCAACTGCAAGAGTTGTTGGAGCAGGGATATATACGCCCAAGTATGTCACCTTGGAGCGCGCCTGTTCTCTTTGTGAAAAAGAAAGACGGTAGCTTACGGTTGTGTATTGACTACCGCGAGTTGAATAAGCTGACGGAGAAAAACAAGTATCCGATCCCACGGATTGATGACCTTTTTGATCAGCTGGCGGGATCAACGGTCTATTCCAAGTTGGATCTGAAATCGGGATATTATCAGCTAAGGATTCGGGAAGGTGACATTCCCAAGACAGCGTTTGGAACACGCTACGGGCATTATGAGTTCACGGTAATGCCGTTTGGCCTATGTAATGCGCCTTCGGTATTTATGGACCTAATGCATCGAACGTTCCGAGAGTACTTGGATTTGTTTGTTATTGTGTTTATCGATGACATCTTAGTATACTCTCAGTCGGAAGAGGATCACGCAAACCATTTGCGGTTGGTCTTGCATACCCTGCGGAGGAATAAGCTTTTTGCCAAGTTCTCAAAGTGTGAGTTCTGGCTCTCTTCAGTAGCCTTTTTAGGCCATGTGGTAAGCGGAGAGGGTATCGCGGTGGATCCGTTGAAGATAAGTGCCATCCGAGATTGGCCAGTGTTGTCTTCAGTGGCCGAGGTCAGGAGCTTCCTTGGACTTGCGGGCTACTATAGACGGTTTGTGGAAAATTTCTCACGGATTGCTTTACCTCTCACCACGCTGACGAGAAAAGATCAAAAGTTCATATGGACGCCGGAGTGCGCGCGAGCTTTTGAAGACTTGAAGAGTCATTTGACCACGGCGCCTGTGTTGACATCGCCATGTGGTACCGATGGGTATGAGATCTATAGTGATGCATCTGGAAGCGGCTTAGGCTGCGTTCTTCTGCAGTTTGGGAAAGTGATTGCTTATGGCTCGCGTCAGTTGAAAGTGCATGAGCGGACTTACCCCGTCCATGATTTGGAGTTGGCGGCGGTAATCTTTGCGCTCAAGTTGTGGCGGCACTATCTATATGGCGTGAAAGTGGATATCTATACAGATCATAAGAGCCTAAAGTATTTGTTGGATCAGAAGGATCTGAATATGCGACAACGAAGATGGATGGAGTTCCTCGGGGACTACACCTTCGAGATTCACTATACCCCCGGGAAGGGAAATGTGGTCGCTGATGCTTTGAGTCGACAGACTCCGGTACGGGCAAGCTGGTTGCAGAGGCATGATCAGCGTTTGATCCAGGAATTGGAAGCATTGGAGATATCGTGTGTTGACAAGGGTGCGTCAACCGATGCGTGCTTGAACTGGACGGAGGTGCAGTATGACCTTACGGACAGAATTCGGCGAGCAACGGAGCTTGATGAAAGTCTCCAGCGCTATGCTAAAGATGGGCCGGATGATCAATTCTCTTGGGATAACGGGTTGTTACGGAGAAATGGTCGAGTGTGCGTCCCAAGTGTGGGTAAACTGAGGGAAGAGTTGATGTACGAAGCTCACTTTGCAAAGTACTCAGTTCACCCAGGGAGCACAAAGATGTACAGGGACATGAAAAAGCTGTTCTGGTGGCCCGGACTCAAGAAAGATGTGGCTCGTTATGTGGCTGAATGCACTACCTGTGCGTTGGTGAAAGCAGAATGCCAGAAGCCTGGCGGTTTTCTGAAGTCGTTACCTATTCCGGAGTGGAAGTTCGATGATATTTCGATGGATTTCGTGCATGGATTGCCGAGATCTCAACGCGGTCATGATTCGATCTGGGTGATTGTGGACCGGTTGACGAAAGTGGCGCACTTCCTTCCAAACAGAAGAGACGATTCAGTGGAAACCTTGGCCAAGCTGTATGTGGAGCAAGTTGTTCGACTGCACGGTGTTCCTCGGAGCATCGTTAGTGACCGTGATGGGCGGTTCACATCGAATGATTGGCGGCTCGTTCATCAAATGTTGGGTACAAAATTGGCGTTTAGTACGGCCTTTCATCCCCAAACGGATGGCCAGACTGAACGAACCAACAGGACGATGGAGGACATGCTCCGCATGTGCGCCCTAGACTTTGGTAAGAGATGGTGAAAGTGCAGGATAAGATCACTCCTAACTCTAGAGGGGGGTGAATAGAGTTATTTAAAATAATTTTCCAAATAAAAACTTGCAGAGAAAATTTTTACTTTACTTAGTGTATGGTGCTATAGCAAGTAATCAGAGTAAAAAATAAATTCACAGCACAAAGCAAAACACAGAAAGGGGCAAGCAATCCAGATGACACAAGGAGCTATAGTGGTTCCCCAAATCTGGGTACATCCACTCTTCTATCACCCTTGATAGGAATCCACTTCAAGATGAGTTGATCAGGTGTCTTGAGCACCAGAGAGTTTTTGATCAGGTTCTCACAAACCAACAGAAGCTGATTTTGACCAGGTTTCAGCAAAACCAAAAGTAACTTTTGAAGGGAGTTAGAACCCTGTACAGAAAGAAAAAGAAAAAGAATGAAGTTGTCTTCTCTTTTCAACAAGCAAAGAGAAGCAGAAGTGGATCTGAAGTTGTTGTCAAAGCTCCCCCTGAGATCAAGATGAGGTTCAGGAAGGAGAGCTCTGCACAAGGGTGACAGGTCTTCAAAGGTCTGATTTGCTCCAGCAAAGAATGATCCAAGTGAGTTGGATGGAGGTGTCTGAAGCAATCAGATTTTCTGTAAGAGAGTCTTTCAGAAATAATTTTTCACTGAGAGAAAGATGAGAAGTCTTGTATTGTTGTTCTCTTCTTGTTCTGTGTATTCTCTGTATCTTCTTATTATTGTCCAAGAGAAAAAATATATTTGAGTCTTCTTCTTCCTTTACTTTGATAGCCGTTGGAAGTCAGCATTGATTGCTTTCCTTAACTGTCCATGCCTCAAAGGAAATGACAGGCAGACATTCCTTAGAAAATTCCTTGAGCCATGCACCAGATATGCTGTAACGGCCAATAAATTCTTCAGCATTAATTGCCTGTCAGAAGGAATTTGAATTCCTATCCAAAATCGACGGAAGTCTGGAAGGCGTCGAGCTCACAGAAAAACGTCGATCTGAGCACGACACACGTTGGTCAGAGAGTGTTTTCTGTAAGCAGAGCTGGGATCGACGGAACGTCGAGCTGAGGTCGACTCCACGTCGAGCTGAGGTCGACTCTGCGTCGAGCTGAGATCGACTCTGCGTCGAGCAGAGGTCGACTCTGCGTCGAGCTGAGATCGACTCTGCGTCGAGCTGAAGTCGACTATGCGTCGAGCTGAAGACTACTCTAACTAGCCTATGTGACCTATATAACAACATGGAGGTCACAGCATACAATCCCTATAGAAATATAGTCATCCTGGTCCAAATAGTAATAGGGTGTTCCAACAATCTCCCCCTATTTGGATTAGGATTACTATTTACATGAATTTTAGGGAATCAAAGAAAAGAAATAAAGCAGATACAACACAATATAATACAACCAGACATAACAGAATAATATGCAGCATATATGAAGCACTATATAGCAGCAGAATTGTTTAAATGTCCTGAGTCCAGAATATAGAAAGTGTCAGAATACCTTACTTTACTTGTCCTTTGATGCTTTGTCTTGATCACTCTTTTTGAAGATGATTTCTCTGTTTGGATTGGAAGCTTCCTTTTTAGATCTGAAGTCATCAGCTGCACCTAAAGATTTTTGATCTCTAGCACTGGGTGGTACAGCTGCAGGGTGGAGTTCCATGTATCTGTCTGAATCAAAAAATTTCTTTGAGCCATACTTTTCCAATTCTTCTCTTCTTTGTTCTGACATAGTACTGATATGAGATGTATCCAGTCCTCTTTCTCTGGCTTTGCTGATCTCATTTAAGGCAGCCATTTCTGTCATCCTTGCTTTCCAGTAAGCAGGAGTCTTGGTAGGATCTTCAAAGGGGACAGCTGGTTCAAATTTGTTAGAGGATGATTCTTGAGAAGTTCTTGGAGTGAGGTCAACTCTAGGCCTATGGGGATAGGGACCAGAGGTTGGATCAAAGGTTCTTCCCCTGGACTGCCTGCCTTTATAATTTCCTCTTTGTTGACCTCCCCTTTGCTGGCTACTTCCTTGATATCTTCTGGCTTGATAAGTTTTTCCATGAAGAGCTGAAGGGGGTGGTTTTGAAGAAAGACTAGCACCTGCACCTGCATCAGGAGGAGGTGGAGGTGGAGGCTGATGGACTGGTTTAGATGGACCTTCATTGAATTTTCTCTTCTTCTTCATTGCCTTTCTCTGATTCTGAGAGTACTGCATCCAAGGCTCTGTGATTTCACAATTATATTTGATGTAATAGGGAATGTCATGATCTGTAGCTCTGGCAGAAGGTACTCTTTTCAAGGCTTTTGATCTGGCTTTCCTCTTCCTTGCAATAGTTGCAGAGGAGTCATCAGAATCTGTGGCAAACTCATCTTCAGAACTTTGTGATTCTTCATATGGATCTATATATTTTCTTTTGGAGAGGGGAAAGCTGATGGAGGCTGGAGCTGCTGAGGAAGAGACTAAAGGAGGCTCTGCTGTCAGTGGGAAGGAGGAAGCAACCACTGCAGGAGAGGGCACAGCCTCAAAAACCATAGAGGCTGAGGAGACTGGTTCCTGAAGAGCTTGGGAGATATTGGCCTCTGCAGCATCAGGTGTCTCAGTCACTTCACCTGAAGTCTCAGCAGAGACTACCACACCAAATCCAACACTAACAGGAGCCACTGCTACCACTGCTAAATCAGAAGTCAAGACCTTCTGGAAGGGGACAATAGCCCTGGACATATCTTCTTGAAGCTGTTTTTCTGCTATATCAAGGTCTTCTTGTATTGAAGCTGGAGGAGAGAAGATCTGAAGAGAAGCTGCCAAAGACTGAATGTCTAAGGCACTGCTGATTTGCTGCTCTGAAACTGGAGGAGAGGCCTCAGATACCATTTGATCTTCTGCAGCAGACACTGTCTGTGAACAAGTAACTGATACTGTCTCTGAAGGAGTCTGAGCAATCTGAACTGAAGAAGGAGGCAGCTCTTCTTCTGCTGACATCTCCCCCTGCCTAGAATCAGGGGCAGCTGACTCTAGGCCCCCAGAAGAAGGGCGTGCCAATTGGGAGGAAAGGGAGGAGACAGAGGCAGAAAGAGCTCTCAATGAAAGTAGGAGAGGAGCCAGCTTGGCATCCAAAAGGGAGGAGAGCCTAGGAGACAGAAGATCAAAAAGTTGATTGGCTAAGGGCAGGAGGGCTACTTGCTCAAGGGGAACTTGAGTAGAGGTAGAGGGAGTAGCAGAAGCTGAGAATGAAGAAGATGTTGAGAGAGGAACAGACAGAGGAGGTGTAACTTGTTCCTGAATGGAGGAGAAGAGTAAGTCGGAAAAGGTAGATGAATTGAGGAAGTCATGAGGAGAGGAGGTAGAAGCATCCATGAATGAGTCTTCATGCATGTCAAGTGAAAAGATATCCTCATGAGGGGTGGAATCCAAGTTTATTGGAAGGAAAGTAGTTTGAGGAGGAAGGGAGAAGGCAATGGTGGATATGGAGGAGGGTAGAGTTTGAGAGGATGAGATAAGTGAGGTTGAGGGGATGAAGGTGGATGGAAGGGTGAGGGAGAGAGATGGCATAATCCCTTCTTCTGGACCAGTGGACTGAGGGGAAGTGACCTCTATAGTCCTGGTGTCTGCAGAGGATTTCATGGCTGCTGCTGCCCTGGGATTCACGATTCTCCTGTCCCATTTGCCAATTAACGCACATGTGAGCCTCTTGGAAGCATTTATGTGCTTCTTGGAGGACACCAGCAGTTGGGGGCAGCAGTGGTTGAGAATCAACCCAAGAACTCTTCCAAAATGGACAGAGCTTTTATCCAACTTTTTCTTAAGCATATCAAACACAATTAATCCCCAGTTGGGATGTTTCTTATCCATTAGAGCAGCCATGAGGCAAAACTGATGCCTTGTTATTGCATCATGTGCAGTTCTCTTTGCACAGATCACCTTTCCAGTTATATCTGCTAATAACTTGTACTCAATTGCTAGGTTAATTTTAAGGAGTTTGGAGGGGTTACCAGCAGCATGCCCCATCCTGTCCAGCATCAAGGTATACTCTTCCACTGATAGTTCTATATCATCATCTCCAGCAGCAAAGTTGAAGGCTTCTGTAATGACTTGAGGTGAGATGGCTACCTCATTTCCTGCAATCTTCCCAGTCAAGATGTTGTTATCTGAAATGATTGCTGTAAGACACCATTCTTTAATTTCTGATTCGGGAAGGGGTATCCTGGTAGACATAAAGTGGACCCTTGAAAAGATTCAGTATATCCAGAAGGTGTTGTGGAGATCCATCAAAAGAATCGAAATCAATGTCGAAACCAGAGTCGAACTTCATAGCCGCCAGAGCTCCTGCTGTAATTGCCATTGTCCTGCAAAAGAAAGAGTACCTTCCAAGATCAAAAGTATAGTATTTGGAGGGAGAAAGCTTGAGCAGAGAAATATGAAAGCGCAACTGCGAACGACGGAGAAAAAATGATTTTATACTTAGGGTTCGACGCAGAAAAGGAAAGAACGTCGAGCTCAGTTCGACGCTCAAGGGCTCTAGGAGAACTGAAACGACTCAACAGCGTCCAGCTTAGGTCGACGTTCGACGCTTTGGCTGAAGCTATACGTCGAGCTCAGGTCGACGTTGAACGAAGACGTCGACCGGGGAGAGAAAAAACTCAAGAAGCCAGGAAGCTGTGAACTCAGTTCGATGCTAGAAGCTGAGTTCGACGTTCGACGCTTTTGAGGGCGACGGACCGTCGATCTCCGTTCGACGCAGCGTCGAGCTTAGTTCAGAGCTCAGAACAACCACTCAGACAGGGAAATTTTGAAATGAAATTTTTCTTATTCCTGTTAATTATGGGTTTCAAAATCTTGGAGTTTTAATTTATGTTGTCTCCATCTAGCATTCCCAACTGATTGAGGAAAAAGAGGTGCTTCTTTTCATCCAAGGGTTTGGTGAAGATATCTCCTCTCTGTAGTTCAGTGGAAATGTATTCTAGTGCAATTTTCTTCTTTTCTACATTGTCCCTTAAGAAGTGATGTCTGATTTCTATGTGCTTAGTCCTACTATGGAGAACTGGATTTTGAGCAATAGATATTGCACTGGTATTATCACAAAAGATTTTAGACATCTCTAAGTTGTACCCATAGTCTAGGAGCTGGTTTTGAATCCACAAAATCTGTGAGCAACAACTACCTGCAGCCATGTATTCAGCTTCAGCAGTTGATGTGGACACAGAGGTTTGTTTCTTACAAAACCAGGAGACAAGTCTATCACCAAGAAATTGACAAGTTCCACTGGTGCTTTTCCTGTCTACTCTACATCCAGCATAATCAGAATCTGAAAATCCAGTTAGATCAAATCCTGAGTCATGTGGATACCAGAGACCTAGATTAGGACAACTTTTTACATACCTAAGAATCCTCTTAACTAATGTGAGGTGGGACTCTCTAGGGCTTACTTGAAATCTAGCACAAATGCATGTGGCAAACATTATATCTGGTCTAGTAGCTGTTAGATAAAGTAATGAGCCAATGATTGCTCTATAGTTTGTCTGATCAACTGGTTTTCCAGATTCATCAGCATCTAAAACAGCATTTGTAGGCATAGGTGTTTTCATGGATGATGCTTCAGACATTCCAAATTTCTTAACCAGTTCTCTTGCATACTTGGTTTGAGAAATGAAAATGCCATCCACATGTTGTTTAACTTGCAATCCAAGAAAGAAAGCAAGCTCACCCATGCTACTCATTTCAAACTTTGAGTGCATAAGTTGTGAGAACTTTTTGCATAAATTTGAATCAGTAGATCCAAATATGATGTCGTCTACATAAACTTGTACTAGTAGGGTATGGGACCTATGGGTTCTAACAAAAAGAGTTTGGTCTACACTACCCCTTTTAAAATCATTTTCCAACAAAAAACAAGCTAAGGTCTCATACCATGCTCTAGGAGCTTGCTTGAGACCATATAAAGCTTTATGCAGTTTAAATACATGATCAGGAAAAGTTGGAGAGATAAAACCTGGAGGTTGCTTTACATAGACTTCTTCCTTGATGTCTCCATTGAGGAATGCACTCTTGACATCCATCTGATATACCTTGAATCTCTTGTGAGCTGCATATGCAAGGAAGATTCTTATGGCCTCCAACCTTGCAACTGGTGCAAAGGTTTGGTCATAATCAATTCCTTCTTCTTGGCAATACCCTTGTGCAACAAGTCTTGCCTTGTTTCTCACAATTATTCCTTGATCATCCAATTTGTTTCTGAATACCCATTTGGTTCCAACAATTTGCTGGTTCCTTGGTCTTGGTACTAATTTCCAAACTTTATTCCTCTCAAATTGATTCAACTCTTCTTGCATTGCAATGATCCAGTTTGGATCTTGCTCTGCATCTTGTATGGTTTGAGGCTCAATTTGAGAAAGGAAGCAGGTGTGCATAATATTTTGGTTAACTTGATTCCTTGTTTGCACACCCACTGAGATATCTCCAATCACTTGTGAGATTGGGTGATCTCTTGTTGTTGCTAGATCAACAAGGGGTGTTGATGATGCACCAACCTGTGTTGTTGTTTCCTCTTGTGGAACAACAACTGGTTCTTCAATTTGTTGGCCCTTTGAACTTTCCAGAACTTGAAATTCCTCTTCATTGTCACTAAGTTCAGTGACTTGTTGAATTGGTGAAGGTGATGACCCTTTGTCTTTGATGGTAAGCTGCTTCAGATTTTCTGAAATTGAATGTTCTTGCAAATTGCTTATGGTAGAAGTCTCCTTCTCCTTATAAAACATGTTAGTTTCATCAAATGTAACATGCATGGATTCTTCAATTTTATTTGTGCACTTGTTAAAAACCTTATAAGCCTTGCTAGTCATGGAGTATCCCATAAACACTCCTTCATCAGCTTTGGCTTCAAATTTAGCTAGGTATTTCTTGTCATTATTGTGAATGAAACAAATGCAACCAAATATTTTGAAGTAGTTCACTTTAGGTTTCTTCCCTTTGAGTAGCTCATAAGGAGTCTTACCCTTTAGCTTATGTATCAGGCTTCTATTCAGAACATAGTTGGAGGTGTTCACAGCCTCTGCCCAAAAGGTTAGAGGAAGGTGAGCATCTGTCAACAATGTTGTGGCAGATTCAATAAGGGTTCTGTTTTTCCTTTCAACTACCCCATTTTGTTGAGGAGTTCTAGGAGCTGAGAAAGTATGCCTGATACCTTCATTCTGGCAGAACTCTAGCATAAGAAGAGAATCAAACTCTGTCCCATGATCACTTCTGATCAGGGCAATGTGAGTATTGAACTCAATCTGTATGCCTTTGAGAAAATCTGTCAAAATTTTGAAGTTATCAGACTTCTTCCTCAGAAAGAACACCCAAGTGAATCTTGAGAAGTCATCTACAATTACTAAAGCATAAGATTTCCCTCCTAGGCTTTGTACATTAATTGGTCCAAAAAGGTCCATGTGCAATAAGTACAAGATTCTAGGTGAGTCACTCTTATTAAGTGACTTGAAACTGTTTTTGGTTTGCTTGCCTAATTGACAGGCCTTGCAAAGTCCTTCCTTCTTGTAGGGACCAGAAGGTAGTCCTCTAACAAGGTTGTCTTGGGATAACTTAGCAATGGTTCTAAGGTTCACATGTCCTAATCTTTTATGCCACAAGATGTTTGGTTTTGAAATGGAGTTAAACAGGCAAATATCTACTACAGGTGAATGAAAATCCACTAAGTAAATGTTACCTCTTCTGTTACCTGTCAACACAGTTGTGTTGTCCACTGACTTGACTTTGCATATGGCTTTGTTAAAGGTTACTTGGTATCCTTCATCACACAATTGACTGATGCTTATCAGGTTGTGTTTGAGTCCTTCAACATATGCCACCTTTTTGAAAGTGACTAAGCCAATTTGAACTGTCCCATATCCTTTTGTAGTTCCAAAGCTTGAGTCTCCAAAAATTACTTTGGGTCCAAGCTTGGTTTTGAAGGAAGTGAGGTTGTCCTTGTCTCCTGTCATGTGCTTTGAGCACCCACTATCCAGATACCATTGATGGTTCTCACTTGGATAGGTCTTTACCTGCACAAAAACAGCTTATTTGTTTTTGACCCAGTTAACCTTGGGCCTAGGTTGATATCCCTTAAATTCTGAAATGAAGGACATCTCAGGTTGACTCTTATAGCCTACAGGATGATATCTCCTAGGAGGTATGATCCATTCAGCATAAGGGTTAAAGTAATGAGATGTGGAGCTAGAATTGAAATTTGAGTTAACCCTTGAGAACTGGGTTTTGCTCTGAACTCGGCTCGACGCACGTCGAGCTTCGGTCGACGGACTCAAGTGAGTGCGTCGAGCTCCGTTCGACGGCAAGGTCTTGCTTTGTTCAGAGAGTAGAGGGCGTTGACCTGGGTTCGACGTTTTCTTGCGATTACGTCGAGCTCTGGTCGACGTCCGTCGAGCTTCGTTCGACATTTTTTGTCCAGTTTCCTAGGTTAAGTCAGCATTCTTCCTAGCCACTATCAAGACTCCTTTACCTTTCTCACTGGTAAATTTGATTGGAGTTGTCAGCACTATGGGTTGGCTGGATGAAGCACCCAAGCCCAGTGAACCATTCAATCTTGAGTTCACTGTACTTGTGATGTCCATCAATTTGATACTTCTCCCATTAAGGGTTTCTTCAAATTGTTTGGCCTTAGATAGCTCACTTTTCAGTGAAGCTATCTCCTCCCCACACTGCTTCAACTCTTCTAAGAGTCTAAGGTTATCTGAGTTAATGGATTTGCATTCAATTAATTGTTCATTTAGAGTTTTAATCAGCTTTTGAGACTCAATTAAGTCAATGCACATAGATTTAAACTCAGATTTGAAATCATCAGAAGTAAAGTCAAATGAATCTATTACCTGATCCTCAGTAAGTTCCTGATCAGATGGATAGTCAGCCTCAGGCTCTGAATCAGTGTTCTTTTGAGATGCACTGATGGCCATCATGCAGAATCCCTTTTCTTCTGCATCATCCTCATCATCACTAGAACTGGATGATGAATCAGACTCATCAGAGTCACTCCAGGATTCAGCCACAAATCCTTTCCTGGTGTGCTTGCTGTTGCTGGAGGAAGGCTTGTCATGGTATTTCCTTGACTCCTTGTCCTTCCTTTTATCCTTCCTTTCCTTCTTGTCCCTTCTGTCCTTGTCTTGATTTTCTGGACAGTTTGGGAAGATGTGTCCTGGTTTCCTGCAACCAAAGCAGATAATATCTTTATTATTGGATCTGTCATACCTTGGCTTGTCTTTGTCTTTGGATGACCATCTTCTGAAGTTCCTTTTATTTAGCTTATTGAACCTCTTGACCAGTAGGCTCATAAGCTCTTCATTTCCCAACACCTTTTCTTTAGGTTCTTCTTCCTGTGCTTTGAAGGCAATAGTTTTCTCAGCCTTCTCTGTTGGTGTGGATGTCTTCTGCTCTTCTTCTCTTTTCTTAATAAATTGCTCATAGCTCTTGAGCTTTCCTAGAAGAGCTTCTGTGGATAGCTCACAGACATTTCTTCCATCTTTAATTGACCATATTCTTGAGTCCCAAGAGCTAGGGAAACAAGTCAGTATCTTGTCATTTATCTCAGTAAGAGATATGTCCTTCTCTAGTGATCTAAGTTCACTTATGATTAGGCTCAGTCTGTTGTACATGTCAGCAACTGACTCAGACTCTGCCTTTTTGAAGTTTTCATACTGTGTGATGAGATAGGATCTCCTATCCTTTCTTTCATCTGCAGAACCTGATACAATTTCTGAGAGTTTTTCCCAGATCTCCTTGGCAGTATTGCAATCTGCTACCTTCTGGAAAATGTCATCTGACATGGTTTGAGCCAAGATGTTCATGGCTTTAGCATCTGCTGCCTTCCACTTCTTTATGTCAGCATCAGTCCCTGAAGGAGGAGGAACAGCTGATGTACTTGTTCCTGTGGGAGGTCTTGGACAATCTGTCAATACAGAATTGAAGATGTCTTCATCAAAAGAGTTCATATAAAGTCTAATCCTTGCCTTCCATAGTGCAAACTTAGATAGATTGCACATAGGAGGTCTGGTGCTAGCAAAGTCCTTGTTTTGTGCCATGAGTTTTAAAAGATAAGTAAAACTAAGAAAAGTAACCCTTTGAGGGAAATGATCTTATCAGAGATCTTTTGATCCAGGTGTTAGCCTGTATGAATGATCAACCTGCCTCTGATACCAATTGAAAGTGCAGGATAAGATCACTCCTAACTCTAGAGGGGGGTGAATAGAGTTATTTAAAATAATTTTCCAAATAAAAACTTGCAGAGAAAATTTTTACTTTACTTAGTGTATGGTGCTATAGCAAGTAATCAGAGTAAAAAATAAATTCACAGCACAAAGCAAAACACAGAAAGGGGCAAGCAATCCAGATGACACAAGGAGCTATAGTGGTTCCCCAAATCTGGGTACATCCACTCTTCTATCACCCTTGATAGGAATCCACTTCAAGATGAGTTGATCAGGTGTCTTGAGCACCAGAGAGTTTTTGATCAGGTTCTCACAAACCAACAGAAGCTGATTTTGACCAGGTTTCAGCAAAACCAAAAGTAACTTTTGAAGGGAGTTAGAACCCTGTACAGAAAGAAAAAGAAAAAGAATGAAGTTGTCTTCTCTTTTCAACAAGCAAAGAGAAGCAGAAGTGGATCTGAAGTTGTTGTCAAAGCTCCCCCTGAGATCAAGATGAGGTTCAGGAAGGAGAGCTCTGCACAAGGGTGACAGGTCTTCAAAGGTCTGATTTGCTCCAGCAAAGAATGATCCAAGTGAGTTGGATGGAGGTGTCTGAAGCAATCAGATTTTCTGTAAGAGAGTCTTTCAGAAATAATTTTTCACTGAGAGAAAGATGAGAAGTCTTGTATTGTTGTTCTCTTCTTGTTCTGTGTATTCTCTGTATCTTCTTATTATTGTCCAAGAGAAAAAATATATTTGAGTCTTCTTCTTCCTTTACTTTGATAGCCGTTGGAAGTCAGCATTGATTGCTTTCCTTAACTGTCCATGCCTCAAAGGAAATGACAGGCAGACATTCCTTCGAAAATTCCTTGAGCCATGCACCAGATATGCTGTAACGGCCAATAAATTCTTCAGCATTAATTGCCTGTCAGAAGGAATTTGAATTCCTATCCAAAATCGACGGAAGTCTGGAAGGCGTCGAGCTCACAGAAAAACGTCGATCTGAGCACGACACACGTTGGTCAGAGAGTGTTTTCTGTAAGCAGAGCTGGGATCGACGGAACGTCGAGCTGAGGTCGACTCCACGTCGAGCTGAGGTCGACTCTGCGTCGAGCTGAGATCGACTCTGCGTCGAGCAGAGGTCGACTCTGCGTCGAGCTGAGATCGACTCTGCGTCGAGCTGAAGTCGACTATGCGTCGAGCTGAAGACTACTCTAACTAGCCTATGTGACCTATATAACAACATGGAGGTCACAGCATACAATCCCTATAGAAATATAGTCATCCTGGTCCAAATAGTAATAGGGTGTTCCAACAGATGGGAAGAGTATATTTCTCGTCGAATTTGCCTATAATAATAGCTACCAAGCGAGTATTGGTATGGCACCATTCGAGGCGTTGTATGGTCGGAAATGCCGTACACCCTTAGCTTGGGCAGAAGCAGGCGAATCGAAGCTGAGTGGGAAAAAGGAAGTCGAAGAAGCTACTTCGCTCATACGCTCTATTCGGGAGAGGCTATTGATAGCCCAAGATCGTCAAGCAAAGTACTACAATGCCAAGCACCGGAACGTGGAGTTCGCGGTGGGTGATTGGGTATATTTGAAGATCAAACCCTTCAAAGGTGTGTCCAGGATTCGGCGTTTGAAAAAGCTAAGTCCGAGGTATCTTGGTCCGTTTGAGGTGGTGGAGCGTGTTGGGGAGGCTGCTTATCGACTAGCACTTTCAGCGGACTTGGGTGGATTACATGATGTGTTTCACATCTCAGTCCTTCGTAAGGCGGTAAAGGATCCAGCTCAAGTCGTGGAGGCTGATCGGGTACCGGTCGAGTATGGGCTAACGACGAGGGTTAGACCCATTCGGATCGAGGATCGAGCCGAGAAACAGTTGCGGAACAAAGTAATCGGGATGGTCAAGGTCCGTTGGGACAATTGTGGCCGTGAAGAGCTAACATGGGAGCGAGAGCAGACCATGCGAGCTGAGTTTCCCGAGTTATTTGTATAAACTGTAGACCGTGTACTTTTTGTTATAATAGTGTTATAGCATTGATGGTTTTGTTTCCTTACCGTGCAAATTTCGGGACGAAATTTTGTTAAGGGGGAGAGGGTTGTAACACCCCAAAAAGACCCAAAAGACTCAACTTGAAGTTTGAGTAGCAGGTCAGGTTACACGGCCTGGGACACGGGCGTGTCCCAGGGCGTGTCGGGTGTACACGGCCTGGGACACGGGCGTGTCCCAGGGCGTGTTCAGGCTAGTCGACGTTTGAGAGTCGACGAGCGTCGAGCCTGGGACACGGCCATCGACACGGGCGTGTCCCAGGGCGTGTTCTATTTATTTTGCGAAATTGGCCTATTCCGGTCAGAGCCGGACACGGCCTTGAACACGGCCGGGAACACGGGCGTGTCAGGCTGGACACGGGCGTGTCAGCTGCCGTGTTCCGACCCGTGTACTGGTTGCAGCTCGATGGAGCAGGAGACACGGGCGTGTCTCAGGTTTGACACGGGCGTGTCAGGTCCGACACGGGCGTGTCGATGACCCGTGTTGTTCAGTCGGTTTAAGCTGTGTGTACCGCTTAAGGGGTACACGGCCTGTGACACGGGCGTGTCACAGGCCGTGTCGGCCAAAAAGTGAAATTTTGGGACAATCTTGGCCGTTCAGTTTCCTCTCTTTTGATCCAAAGGCTCAGGTGGTTTCTTGGGCTGGATAAGTCGTGAAAGAGGATTGAAGAAGTCATTCTTCATTATTCTTAAGGAAGAGAAAAAGAGAGAGAAAGAGAGGAAGAAGGAGGAGGAGAGCAAGCCACCGGCGGAGCTCCCGTGGTTCGATTCGTGATCCGAAGCCGGCGTTGTGACGGCAAGGCTGCTGCGGTTCTTTCTCACCGGCTAGTTTTCGATGGCACCGAAGAGATCGACAAGGGTAACGATCTCCCTCCTTGGACATGTGAAGTCCTTCTTTTCTGCATTGCATAGGGAAAACCCTTCCCCGCGAGTGTGCGGTGGGTTGTGGTGTCCCTTGGGGTAGATATGTGAAGTCCCCCTTGTTAGAGGCCGGAATTGGAGTACGGCTCTAGGCATGCTGTGTGAAGCCCATCTGGATGGAATCTGGATTGGTGATGCTTGTTTGCATATCGGAGAAGGCTCCGTGATAATGGCTTGTGATGCCTATGGCTTGTGATGCCTTGTTCCTACCTGTTGCTTGGTGCGGCAGGAAGTACTGGACGATGTCCAGGAAATGAAGAGGGTTGGCGGCAACTCTTGTGGCCGTGCGTTGCCACTTTGTGAGTAGTTGAGCCGTTGGGCTGCAACTCGATGAAAAGGCAGATTGCCGAACAGGAAAGGTGAAACCGACCCGCGCCTATAAAATGCCATGGATACTTCCGTATTCGAGGTGGCTCGGCGACTTGAGCAACGGGGGGTGGCTGATCCGTACCTGCGTTAGGTCCGTCCGACTTGGAAGCCTGGTATAGGTTTTGTTGGAGCGCCTAATGAGAGTCTTAGGCCCGCGCGCCGGAAAGACTGAAATGCTCAAATACCGTGTAGACGGTGGTGTTGACCCTGGTATTCCGGTACACCGAAAATGTGCCCTGAGTGCACGGACTGTCGGGCCGGGCGGCCGATGGTTGTGATGGCTTGAATGTGCCTGCGCGCACATAGTTGCTATTGATGATGCCATGCTTGCAGGGAAAGAATGCTCATGCCCCGAGAAAGGGGTAAGATTGTTATAATTGGGTCAGCTGAATGCTGACCGTTGCATTGTTTGCCACCGGTTGGGTGGAATTGTTCCCGTGCAGGTGCTGGAGAGCCAAGTGGTAAGTGATGGGCTGAAGCCCTCCTGCTGTTGCTGCTGCTGCTGTGGCTAGCCCTTGAAGGCTAAGCGAATGGCTTTGTTTTGTTTTCTCTTTTTACTCATGTATGGCCGGCCTGCGCGCCGAGGTTTGTAAAACATGATGTATGTTCAGAGGAACTGTAAGGCCTTAAGGCCAAACTCTTGTGGTGGTGTACATTCCGTGGTATTTATATATAAAGGTGGTTTTATATATACTGGACATTCCGGTTAAGAGTTCAAAGTTGTAACTTAAAGCTTCCGCTAGAATGCTCTGAGTTAGGATTCGTAATTGGTTTGGTATTATCCTGTGACCTCACCGTCTGTTTGTGGCATATAGTGTGGGGCCCCGGCCGGACCTTCTACTATACGTCATCTAACGGATGGGGTCGTTACACCGAAGCAATGGGCAGGTAGAAGCGGCAAACAAGATTATCGTTAACCTCCTCAAGAAAAAGGTGGAGAACTTGAGAGGAAGCTGGGTGGAGCAACTCCCCTCGGTCCTCTGGGCCCTCCGAACCACACCCAACACAGCAACAGGGGAGACGCCTTTCAAACTCTCCCACGGGTGCGAGGCAGTACTTCCGGTGGAGTTTGAAGTCCGGACACCTCGGGTAGTCGGGGCCGGAGAACACAAAGAGGAATGGAGAGCCCATAATGAAGAAGAGTTACGGCTCTTTCTCGACATGGTTGAGGAACTGCGGGACCTTTCAGCCGTGAGGCAGGAGGAGATAAAGAGAAGAATGGCCAAGTATTTCGACAAGCACGTCAGAGTCAAGCAGTTTGCCAAAGGAGATTTGGTCCTGAGGAAGGTGGACGCGGCAGGGAGATCAGCCGCAGTGGGAAAGCTCCACCCCAATTGGGAGGGACCATTCATCGTGCAGGAGGCATTGAAGTCCGGGGGATACCGCCTCCGGAATGTGGAGGGCGAGACCCTAAGTCTCACTTGGAGTGGAGACGACTTGAAGCGTTTTTTTCCCTGAAACTATGTAAATCATGTTCAATCTCTAGTGGAATTTCTGGCAAGAATCTTGTTTCCCCCCCCCCGATGATAGATGAATGTCACTGCCCCAGACCCCGAGCAGATCCCGCTGCCAGGCTCTCACCAAGCTGGCAGGGCTGGATGTCACTCGGAGGAGTCTGCCTCAGACCCCGAGCAGATCCCGCTGCCAGGCTCTCACCAAGCTGGCAGGGCTGGATGTCACTCGGAGGAGACTGCCCCAGACCCCGAGCAGATCCCGCTGCCAGGCTCTCACCAAGCTGGCAGGGCTGGATGTCACTCGGAGGAGTCCGCCTCAGACCCCGAGCAGATCCCGCTGCCAGGCTCTCACCAAGCTGGCAGGGCTGGATGTCACTCGGAGGAGTCCGCCTCAGACCCCGAGCAGATCCCGCTGCCAGGCTCTCACCAAGCTGGCAGGGCTGGATGTCACTCGGAGGAGTCCGCCTCAGACCCCGAGCAGATCCCGCTGCCAGGCTCTCACCAAGCTGGCAGGGCTGGATGTCACTCGGAGGAGTCGGCCTCAGACCCCGAGCAGATCCCGCTGCCAGGCTCTCACCAAGCTGGCAGGGCTGGATGTCACTCGGAGGAGTCCGCCTCAGACCCCGAGCAGATCCCGCTGCCAGGCTCTCACCAAGCTGGCAGGGCTGGATGTCACTCGGAGGAGTCTGCCTCAGACCCCGAGCAGATCCCGCTGCCAGGCTCTCACCAAGCTGGCAGGGCTGGATGTCACTCGGAGGCGTCGACCTCAGACCCCGAGCAGATCCCGCTGCCAGGCTCTCACCAAGCTGGCAGGGCTGGATGTCACTCGGAGGAGCCCGCCTCAAACCCCGAGCAGACCCCGCTGCCAGGCTCCCGCTAAGCTGACAGGGCTGGAGGTCACTCAGAGGGGTCTACCCCAGACCCTAGGCAGGATCGGGCCGTCGACCCCTCGCCGGGCAACCAGGGATTAGACACCATCCCCAAGGAATGTCCGGGCGAGTCGGCGAGCCAAGAAGGTTGGTCCCAGCGCGTAAAGGGACGAGCCTTAAGCGCAACGCGCGAGGGAAGGGGTTGGGCTCTCGCGGCGCAAGAAATTGAACGAGGCGGACCGGCAAAAATGCTCGGGCAAGACGGCGAGCCAAGAAGGCCGGCCCCGGGGGATAAAGGGGCGAGCCCTAAGCATGACGTGTGAATGGAGGGATCAGACTATCACGTCGCCAGAAGTCGGGTGAGCGGGCCGGTCAGGATGACCTTATGAGGCCGCAACGCCGGCCCCAACCCACCACTCGGCGGGTCATAGGGTGAATTAGGGGCAAAGGCTCGGAAGCGCCAAGCCCCCCCGAGAGGCCGACCCACACGAAGTCTTTACGCACGGAGGACGGGCCCAGTCCACTCGCGTCGCGCCAGCTTTAGTGTCTCAAACCTAGATCTACGTCCCGAATCTCAAATGGGCGGGCGGCCTCCCTTGCTCGCTCGCAGCAACGAAAATCAGAGAATCAACAAACCACGCACGGTAGCGATTGCGAGGCGGGAAATAATTGACAATCGAGGAAGTAAATGAAGTGAATATATTCTTATACAATTATAACTGCGGCCCGCTGAGCAGCCGCACGAAAACAAAGAAAAAACAAAATACATGTCCAGAGAAGGGGGGGAGAAAAAAGCCACAAGACGGCGGGCCCTTCAGATGCGGTGGAACCCTCCTGGCTTGGGTACTGGAAGGAACAGCTCCGGCACCACTTCGGTCACCCGCAAGCCAGAGCACTCGTCCTTGAGGAGCTTGGCCCGCTGCAACGTCTTGAAGAGGTACGTCACCGCGTCGGCCCCGTTCTCTTGCATCAGAACCGCCAGGTCATACTCGCTGTGGTGAACGAGTTGACAGCCGCTCGAGGAGGCCAGCGGGACGGCAGCAGCAGCCTCGAGCGCACCCACCCGCGCCCGCAGGGTCTGGTTCTCCAGCTGGAGGGTGGCGATCTCGGTACCAAGTCGGCTGGCGGTCACCGCATCCTGCAAAGAAATTTATTAGGACGAGTCGCGGGATAAAGGCGGGTGCGAGTGAGATGGCTTACCGCGCCACCTTGGTACTGCGCGAGGGCGGCGTCAGCCGCTTCGAGCCGCCTCCGCAGGTCATCCGCCTCCTCCTGGGCGAGCTTGCGGGCCTCCTCCTTCTCATCGATCAACTTGTTGAGCGAGGGGGCATCTCTGTCCAACCGGAGGCATCGCCGGCCGACCATGTGAGCCAGGGCGAGGCTTTGAAATTGCGCCCGCGCGCTCTCATAAATAAGCACCCGCGTGGCCTCCTCGCCGTAGGTAGAGGCGTCCTCCCGCCCGTACACGCCGAAGGAGAGATTGAAGGCGTCCCTGGAGGCGGTGTCCTGCTCCGACCAGCTAGGCAGCAGCGAGGATACCGAGATGCGGTTGCCCTCCTTGTCCCACTGAAGTAACGGGGCACCGGATCGGTCCGTGGGCCCTTCGCCGTAGCCGAAGTTGGGATGCCCTCGGGGAACCGGCTTCTCGGCGGGCCGAGTCGCCGCGAGCGGCCGCGACGACCCAGCCGCCCCGCCGGCGGGATCAGCGGTCGAGGGAACCGCAGGGGCAGGGGCAGAAGATGGTTGATCCGCGGGGGCCTTGCCCTTGTCGCCGACCGAAGGAGCCTGACCGCCCGTTTTATTCGGCTTCTTTGGAGGAGGGCCCTGAGACAGCTCACCTCCGGATCGCTTCTGGCCGACGGGAGCCGAGAGCTCGCGGTGAGCTAAGGCTGCCGCTTCCGCACGGCCAAGCTCGCCCAAAGCGGACCGCGCGCTCTCGTAAGGCGGTCGGAGAGGGACGTCGCGCTCGCCTGCAGGAACAGGAGTTAGAAAAGCCAAGGTACGATTCAAGCAGAGGCGAGCGAGCCGCTTACCTTCCCCAGGCGGGACGGGGACGAGGTCGTCCAGATTCCGGCGGAGGAAGGCGACCTCGAAGTTCTTCCCGGCGAAGAACTCATATAGCTTCGCCTCATGGCCCCCCAGGCTAGGGGGCCGATAGCTCGCCTCGCCGAGTTGCACCGACGAGAACGGAATGTTGCCGAAGTCGCCCTTGACGAAGACGAACTTCTTGAGCCAGTTGTGGCTCTTGTTGACCGTCTCCCGCACCTTGGCGTGCATGCTCACGAAGCACGCGGTCCCGTCCTTATTCGCGCGGAAGGAGAACAGCTTGCGGAAGACCGCAAGGCTGAACTCGATCCTCTCCTCGCGAAGGTAGCAGGCGAACCCGACTACGACAGCGATGGAGTTCGGGGTCAGCTGCCCCGGGACGACCCCATAATACTTGAAGACCTGGCGGACTTCCGGCCAGAGGGGTAGCCGGAGCCCCGCCTCGAAGTGGGCCGTCGGGAGAGCCAGCTCATCGCCTGAGAGCTCGTTGATCCGTTCATCCTTCCCGGGCCGCCTCGCCACGAAGCCAGGCGGGATGAAATTGCCAACGGTGTCCAGAAACTCCTTCTCCGAGACCGAGGCGGGAGGGAAGCTGTGGTCGGCAAAGATCCAGACACACCTGCCCCTCCCGTCCGCTTTGCCACTGCCGCCCGTCATCTCGCGGGATTGATAAGCAAGCCGAGCGAGAGGAAAGAGGAAAGAGAGGGTTCTCGCGGGGTAAAATGGGAAGGGCTCTTGAATGCGGTAGGTAAAATAATAAATGAAGGGCCTATTTATAGGGCCGGGAAAAGGGCGGGAAAAATCGGAAAGGGCGGGAAAGTGAACTGACAGCAGAGCCAGCCCCGACGCTTCGATTCCCGAGCCCCGCCCGGGTCCGCGTCGAATCGCCGGTCGGCCGCGAGATTCTCCCGGCCGCGAGCCATCCCCTCTCCCGCGCAGAGTAGATTTTGAGAGGAATGCCCAGTCGAGGGGGGACGAGCGAACCGCCCGCCTCTTCTAGGCGGGCCGGCCCTCGCTCGCCTCTTCTAGGCGGGCCGGCCCTCACTCGCCTCTTCTAGGCGGACCGGCCCTCGCTCGCCCCTTCTAGGCGGGCCGGCCCTCGCTCGCCTCTTCTAGGCGGGCCGGCCCTCGCTCGCCTCTTCTAGGCGGGCCGGCCCTCGCTCGCCTCTTCTAGGCGGGCCGACCCTTACCCGCCTCAACTAGGCAGGCTCTCCAGGGTTAAAGCTGAGAACCCAACAAAAAAGAAATGAGAATAAATGATAAATAAATAAAAAAAAAAGGGGGGGAAAGAGAAAGGCACGCGCCCTGGAACGGGCGAGATGACCCCTGAATTATTACAAGCAATCGTTCTTGGATAATATCCGACACCGACACACTGGGATGGATCGCATCGAGACGATTCAGACCCTGCGAGCAACTGCGGGCACGGGCGGGCGAGGCAGGTGGCTTAGTACTCAATCCATTTCCACCTACCCCGCCTCTGCGAGCCGGTTCGAGGCGGCACGCGAGAGTCATGATACTCCCGAACCGCCGCCAGCTCCCGCTTGGTCTGATCGGCCTGTTTCGAAATGTTTGACAGCCGCTCCTCAGCTCGCGTAATATGCGCGCCCGGAGATGTCGGCTCATCCTCCTCAGCCGAGCCCCTTGCCCCCTCCAAAGCAGCGAGTCGCTCCTCCGCCCTGACTCTGTCTCTCTCCATCCCCACGAAGGCCTCTTTGAGCAGCATCGTGTGTTTCTGAAACATTCGCGCCACCTGGGCCTTCATCTTCTCGCTATCGTGCGGGTCGCCCAAGAAGTCCGCGATGTCTTCCGGCTCCACGGGAGGCGAGTACCCCTCGCTCATCTCGACATCGGAAGAAGCGGCGCGATACCCTGCGGAAGCGAGGTCAGAAGCAGACGAGCGGCGAATGGGTTAACTTCAGGGGGGTTACCTGGCGTCGGTACGTCTCCCGCGTCGGGAGCAGACCGAGAGGAACCCGGCCGACCTTGGAATGATTTCCCTCCCGGGGCGACGAGCGGCTTCCCCAGACCCTGGACTCTCAGCGGGGGAGGAGTCGCAGGAAGGCTGCGCGCTGGAGAGAATGGACTGACGCCCAGGTCGACCATCTCCACGGAGAGATCCGCAAGGTTCCCGGAGCCCCCTTCCAATGCATCTTCAGGGGGCATCTCCTGCGAAGGAAAAAGTCAGTAGAAAGCATAGGTCACAGGGCGAAACCACGCACCCAGATTCAACCTCGGAGCCGCCGGAACCCAGATCATCACTCGGCGTGGAACGGCGGACAACCTTTCCCTTTGCCGGCTTAAACTGCGGGCCGGAGGATATGGGCGCCAACCACGGGGCGGCCGCGAGGGCCTCCTCCCGACCCTCCTCCCTAGCGGCAGCCAACCGAGCACGTATCTCCTCAGACGCAGGCATCTCCTGGCCTCAAACCACGCAGGAAGCAAGAGGAGAGGGCCAGTTATCGAAGGCCCGGCGGCTTATTTATAGCTAAAAGGCGGGTCCCACCAAAAGATTCCCTCCAGCTCAGCAAGGACGTCACCGGACACGAGGGTTGGACATTTCTTTCCGAGCTTCTGCGAAGCACGCAAAGATCGGGGATTGTGTACAACCCCGTGTCCGCCGAAGGGGCCCAAGCAAGCAGGCGGGCCGGGCCCCAGCCGCCTCTCTCAGGCGGGCCAGCCCCCGCTCGCCTCTCCTAGGCGGGCCGGGCCCCAGCCGCCTCTCTCAGGCGGGCCAGCCCCCGCTCGCCTCTCCCGTACAGAGGCCGGGCCCCAGCCGCCTCTCTCAGGCGGGCCAGCCCCCGCTCGCCTCTCCTAGGCGGGCCGGGCCCCAGCCGCCTCTCTCAGGCGGGCCAGCCCCCGCTCGCCTCTCCTAGGCGGGCCGGGCCCCAGCCGCCTCTCTCAGGCGGGCCAGCCCCGCTCGCTTCTCCTAGGCGGGCCGGGCCCCCAGCCGCCTCTCTCAGGCGGATCAGCTGCAGTCCACCTCCCTCCAGATGACAGGGGGTGACTCGACAAGAGGTGCGCATAACCAGCCAGAACAGCGGGGTTTGGCTGTTGGCAGGCCAACCCAAGGGGCTCTTTAGTAAATTCAGGCTACCAGGGGCAGGTTATTTGCAGACCATCCAAGGTAATCTATAAATAAGACCCAAGGGGTACCTCAGAAGGCACGCTTACTAGTTCACAAATCTTATAGCGCTTTCTGAGGTACCTTAGCCCGGCAACTGGTTAAGGAGGGGAAGCGCTCTAAGATCTTCCGGGTGTGTGGTGGGACCTCCGAGCCGGGCCCTTGGTCCTGTCCTCTGTTTTTCTTTCCCTTGTTGTTTCTCTTGCAGGAGCGAAGTAGGTGCGAGACCACCCCTTCCCCAAGGGTCGAACTCCACAGAGGCCGGTTTCCGGTTTCAACAGTCAGTCTTAAGGACCTTAGCAGCTAGTCAGGGGTCGAGATTTGAGAGAAGTAGGTGTCGGTTGCACTTTGGTTTGTGAACAGTCGTTGAGGTCAATTTTGGCTTCAACAGTTCTGGTGCGGTGAGCGTGGAAGCAGTCGGTGCAAGAAAATCTTGAGTCGAGTCCCATGGCAGGAGGTGAAGGTGAAGGATCTGGTGCAGGAGGATCACCCACCCAGGGAGAAGAGGTGACAAGAAAGATGTTAGAGGATTTCAGGCGAGAGGTCATGCAGACGATCAGCTTGGCCTTCTCGGCAAGGAATGAGTGGGAGACGCCACAGGCTCCTGTAGAGGCGGTTCCGCTGTTAGGCGAGAACGCCCCAGGACAGCGCCCCGGGAAGGAAGTCCCGGTGGAGGCAGACGAGAGGGATGTGGCTGCGCGGGAGCTTTTCCCAGGCCAGCGTCCCGGAAGGGAGGTTCCGGTGGATCTGGGCGAGAAGGAGGCAACCGTGCGGGAGCTCTTCCCCGGGCACGGTCTCGCGGATCGGTCTAGCCAGCCGAGGTCGCGGGACGGGCCCTCTCGCCAGGCAGGGGGCGAGACCCCTTTTAGTAAGCTCATCGTCTCGGCCCCAGTGCCGGAGGGGTTCAGGGAGCCGGATATGACCTACTACACCGGGAAGGATGACCCGGTTCAGCACGTGCAGTGGTTTGAGGATGTGGTGTCGATAAGGGAGATGTCGGATGCCTTCAAGTGCAGGCTTTTTGCCATCACTCTGAAAGAAAAGGCCAGGGACTGGTTCCACCAGTTACCGGCGAGCTCGATTTATAGTTTTGAGGACCTGCGCAGGGATTTTCTGTTGAGGTTCTCGACTTCAAAGAAGCGTAAGAAGGAGGCTGAGTGCCTGTTTGCGGTGAGGCAGAAGCCGGAGGAGACGTTGGGTCATTATGTTGACCGGTTCCAAGAGGAGATTCTCCTGGTCCAGGAGGTCCCGGGGTATGCACTGATGCTTGCTTTCACCCTGGGGCTGAGGCCGGGGTTTTTTAGCATGGAGTTGAAGAGAGTGCCCCCTCTCTCTTTTGAGGAGCTCATGGAGAGGGCGGCAAAGGAGATAGACTTCGAGAGGGCAAACCCTGCGTTTGCGAGGAAGCTGGCCAGGTTGGCGGAGGATGATGTGAAGGAGCCGACAACAGGGAGGTGGAGAGAAGTGAGAGAGCAGAGGGAGCCAAGGGAAGATAGGAGGAGGGAAGAACCCCGAGGGCAGGGACAGCAGCATGGGGGGGGCAGGGAGCTGAACAACCGATTGGTTGGAGGCCTCAGGAAGGCCGCCCCCAGGGCCACGGGGGTTTTCATGGAAGAGACAACTTCCGGGAGCCGAGAAGACTCGAGCAGGGGGATGGAGGCAGGGGCCGAGAGGTCACCCCCCACCACCGCAGGAGGCCATGGAGGTGGGGAGAGGAAGAGGAAGAAGAATTCGAGGAGCAGGGAGAAGAGGAGGAGGAGAAGGAAGAGGGGGCAGGGTGGCGTTGCCCTATTGTGACTTCCAACAGGAGGAAGGTCACGCAACGGCCAGCTGCCCAGAATTTCTAGAGGTGAGGGAGGCCAGAGGAGCGGGAAGGCAAGACCCGCCTACAAGGATCGTCGAGGTGCAGCACGGAGAGGCTGAGGATAGATGTGAAGATAGGGTCGATGTGGGAACCCGAGGGGGATCGGAGTAATCCATGGGGGAGTGGGGATCGAGGCAACCCGCAAGGGGAGCCTTCAAACCATGTTCCGCAGAGGGGTCGCCTCGACCTCCCTAGCTCCCCCCCAAGAAGAAAAAATCACCTTCTCGTACGCAGATATGGCAGACTACGAAGACCCGTTCTGCGACGCACTAGTGATCCAGACAGCGGTGGAGAACTTCACAGTCTCCCGGATACTGGTGGATAACGGGAGCTCCGTGAACGTGATCTTCAAAAAGGCCTTCGATGAGATGAGGGTGGAGGGAAAAAGGGTCCTGACTTCTGATGGACCGCTTTTTGGTTTTTCTGGAGAGAGCAAGGAGGTAGAAGGGGGAGTGGGCCTGCATGTGAAGCTTGGGGGTGTCTCACGAAATTGTAGGTTCGTGATTGTAGACGCCCCAAGTAGCTACAACGCCATCTTTGGGCGTCCTCTCATCAGCGCCTTTCGCTGTGTCCCCTCCTCATTTCATCAATGCCTCAAGTTCAGCAACGGAGGGGTGCAGGTTAGGATCAGGGGAGACCCGAAGGTGGCAAGGCAGTGTTATGTGACGGCGGTAAACACCGTGTCGTGGATGGCTGAGGCGGAGGAGCTGGAGAAAGAGATGGCAAGGCAGGAAGGAGGTATAGAAGTAGAGGAGGCGAGCCCGCAGGAGGCGGAGGACTTGATGATGGAGGAGGTAGCAGAGATGGGAGAGATGAACCTGGAAGAGGCAAGGGAAGGAGAGTAGAGGCAAGAAGAAGGCCTGGTGGAAGCAATGAGGGTTGAAGAGGTCGGAGGAGAAAAAGTTGAGCAGGAGGAGGCAAGGGCAGGATGGGAGCGGTCGAGGCTGGAGCCGACCGAGGAAGTGGTGGAGATGGAGGTACTCACCAGAGCGGGGCAAGTACAGAAGGTGCGGGTCAGCGGAGGCTTAAGCCTCGAGGACCAGGCGCGGATGATAGGCTGCATCCAGAGCAACATCGACATCTTCGCGTGAAGCGCGGCAGACATGCCGGGTATCGATGCAGACATAGCTTGTCATCGCCCGAACCTGGACCCGAGGGCTCGCCCCATACGCCAGAAGATGAGGGCCATCACCACCAAGCTGGAGGAGCCCATCCGAGAGGAGGTCAGGAAGCTTCTGGGGATAGGCTTCATCTCGGAGATCCAGTATCCAGGCTGGATCTCCAATGTGGTAATGGTAAAGAAAGAGGGAGGAAAGTGGCGTATGTGTATCGATTTTTCCCTATTAAATAAATCATGCCCCAAGGATTGCTATCCCCTGCCTCGAATCGACGCGCTGGTTGATTCAGCCGTTGGTTTTTCTGTTATGAGTTTTTTGGATGCTTTTTCAGGTTACCACCAGATCCGGATGCACCCTCCCGATGTCAAGGATGTCTCCTTCATCACGAGAGAGGGATGCTTCAGCTATAAGATGATGCCCTTTGGATTGAAAAATGCAGGGGCAACATACCAACGCATGATGGAACGAGTCTTTCGAGAACAAAGGGGGAAGAATCTAGAGGTCTACGTCGATGACCTACTGGTCAAAAGCAAATGCGTAGATTCCCATTTGCGGGACTTGGAAGAAACGTTTGCCACCCTGCGGAGGTTCAAGATGAGGTTGAACCCCTTGAAGTGTGTCTTCGGGGCCAGTCGCGGAAAGTTTCTCGGACACCTCTTGACTCCGGCTGGGGTAGTACCTAACCCGGACAAGGTGAAGGCTATATTGGACTTGGAGTCTCCTCGCAGCGCCAAGGAAGTCCAGCGCCTGACGGGAAAGCTGGCCGGGCTAAGCAGGTTCCTCTCTCGGTCCGGGGATAGGTGTTCTTTTTTCTTCAAAGTGCTCCGTAGTAATCAGGTGTTCGAATGGACGGTTGAATGCGAAGAGGCTTTTCAGGGGCTGAAGAGGCAACTCTCCCAAGCTCCGCTGCTCCAAAGCCCCGAAGAAGGGGAAGACCTGGCCTTGTATCTCGGGGTGGGGGCGGAAGCTGCGAGCTCCGTCTTGGTTAGGGAAGAGGGGAAGAAGCAGCTGCCCGTCTATTACGTAAGCCGAATCCTGAAAAAGGTGGAGCTCCGCTACCCCATCCTGGAGAAGTTGGCTTATGCCTTGGTTGTTTCGGCAAGGAAGCTCCGTCCATACTTTCAAGCGCACTCGATTAGGGTGGTCACCGACCATCCTCTTCGCAAGATCTTCGAGGGGGTAGAGCACTCAGGAAGGCTGGCAAAGTGGTTTATCGAACTAAGCGAGTTCGACATCTCGTTCGTCCCGAGGCTCTCCATCAAAGCTCAGGCCGTGGCGGACTTTCTGGCAGACTATGTCACTGAGACTGAGAAGGAGGAGCCGAAGCCCCACGAAGCATGGAAGATGATGGTCGATGGGGCCTCGGGAAGGCACTCCCTGGGAGGGGGTGTAGTATTGGTGAGTCCTCAAGGGGTTACCATAGAACAAGCGGTGGTTTTCCACTTCCCTGTTACCAATAATCAGGTGGAGTATGAGGCTGTGATAGCCGGCCTTCGATTGGCAAGGGAATTGGAAATCCAGGATGTGGAGACCTTCACTGACTCGATGGTGGTAGCGTCGCAGATCAGAGGGGAGTTTGAGGCTCGGGAGCCTACCCTCGTGAAGTATCTATCCAGGGTAAGGGCAATCATCAGAGGGTTCCGTTCCTTCTCTATTCAACACGTTCCCAGGGAGGAAAGCGCAGTAGCTGATCGGTTGGCAAATTTTGGGCCTCGGGGAGGAGGGACCGTAACTGAACTTTTCTGACCAGCGATTGAAGTGGGGGAATCGATGGTGGTGGGTCGGCGATCCTCATGGGTGGACCCATTAGTGACCTTCTTTATCACAGGCAAGCTGTCAGAGGGGGTTAAGAAGGCAAAAAGCTTTAGGCGAAAGGCAGCCCACTACCTGATGTTGGAAGGGGGCTTGCACCGGAAGATGTTATCAGGGCTCCTCGCGAGATGTGTGACCGAGGAGGAGGTCCCGAGAATCCTGGAAGAGGTGCATTCGGGAGAGTGCGGCAGTCACTCGGGGGGAAGAACGTTGGAGGCAAGGGTGATAAGACAAGGATACTTCTGGTAGACCTTGAGGAAGGATACAGTCGAGTTTGCAAAGAGATGTCTAAAATGTCAAATACACGCCCCCCTCCAGCTCTTACCCGCACAAAGGCTTCGGAGTATCGTGGCCCCATGGCCCTTCGCCATTTGGGGAATGGATCTAGTTGGACCCTTTCCTCCAGCTAGCGGGCAGAGGAGGTTCCTCCTAGTCATGATCGACTACTTCTAAAAGTGGATAGAAATCAAGGCCCTAACCAAGGTTACCTCCCATGTCATCAGGAACTTCGTGTGGGGGGAAATCATATGCAGGCATGGGCTACCCCGAGCGATAGTGACGGATAACGGTCCTCAGTTTGCCAGTGAAGAGTTCATCAGCTTCTGCGCCCAATTGGGGATTGACCTCAGGATTGCCTCTGTCCATCACCCCCGGAGCAACGACCAGGTGGAAGCGGCGAACAAGATCATCGTGAACTTGCTCAAAAAGAAGGTGGAGAACCTGAAGGGCAACTGGGTGGAGCAACTCCCTTCCGTCCTGTGGGCCTTGCGAACAACTCCGAACACGGCCACAGGGGAGACCCCCTTCAAGCTCTCTCATGGGTGTGAGGATGTCCTCCCGGTGGAGTTCGAGGTTCGGTCTCCACGGGTCGCAGCCGCGGGTGAAGGAAGCGAAGCTTGGAGGTTGGAGAACGAGGAGGGATTGCGCTTCTCGTTGGATATGGTGGAAGAGCTACGGGATGTTGCTGCCATCAGACAAGAAGAGATAAAAAGGCGAATGACCAGTACTTCGATAAACACATAAGGGTTAAGCAATTCGCCGAGGGGGACCTGGTGCTGAAAAAGGTCGACGCAGCGGGAAGGTCGGCCCCTGTGGGCAAGCTCAACCCCAGTTGGGAAGAACCTTACATAATAGAGAAGGTTCTGGCTAACGGGGGTTACTACCTCCAAGATGTGGAGGGAAGGACCTTGAGCCACACCTGGAACGGTGATGACTTAAAACGTTTCTATCCTTGAGGGGAGAGAAGGTGTTGTAATAGGGTGAATGAATGTTATCATTTCAAAGTAGTCTTTTCAGAATGTTGACTCTCTAACAAATGCTATCACAAGAATAGGTCTTTTCTACCCTAATATGCTCTTGCTCTAACCGACTATGTCTCCCCATCTTGATGATAGAATAGGCCTGGGTGAAGGAATCTTCATCGACACCCCGAGCTCGGCTCGGCCCCAGGTAGACCCGCTGCGTAGGCTCTCATCTAGCTGGCAGGTCCGAAGGCTCGCCTGTGGGGGAGAGGTTTGGCTTGATCTTCATCAACACCCCGAGCTCGGCTTGGCCCCAGGTAGACCCGCTGCGCAGGCTCTCATCTAGCTGGTAGGTCCGAAGGCTCGCCTGTGGGGGAGAAGTTTGGCTTGATCTTCATCGACACCCCGAGCTCGGCTCGGCCCCAGGTAGACCCGCTGCGCAGGCTCTATCTAGCTGGCAGGTCCGAAGGCTCGCCTGTGGGGGAGAGGTTTGGCTTGATCTTCATCAACACCCCGAGCTCGGCTCGACCCCAGGTAGACCCGCTGCGCAGGCTCTCATCTAGCTGGCAGGTCCGAAGGCTCGCCTGTGGGGGAGAGGTTTGGCTTGATCTTCATCAACACCCCGAGCTCGGCTCGGCCCCAGGTAGACCCGCTGCGCAGGCTCTCATCTAGCTGGCAGGTCCGAAGGCTCGCCTGTGGGGGAGAGGTTTGGCTTGATCTTCATCAACACCCCGAGCTCGGCTCGGCCCCAGGTAGACCCGCTGCGCAGGCTCTCATCTAGCTGGCAGGTCCGAAGGCTCGCCTGTGGGGGAGAGGTTTGGCTTGATCTTCATCAACACCCCGAGCTCGGCTCGGCTCTAGGTAGACCCGCTGCGCAGGCTCTCATCTAGCTGGCAGGTCCGAAGGCTCGCCTGTGGGGGAGAGGTTTGGCTTGATCTTCATCAACACCCCGAGCTCGGCTCGGCCCCAGGTAGACCCGCTGCGCAGGCTCTCATCTAGCTGGCAGGTCCGAAGGCTCGCCTGTGTGGGAGAGGTTTGGCTTGATCTTCGTCAACACCCCGAGCTCGGCTCGGCCCCAGGTAGACCCGCTGCGCAGGCTCTCATCTAGCTGGCAGGTCCGAAGGCTCGCCTGTGGGGGAGAGGTTTGGCTTGATCTTCATCAACACCCCGAGCTCGGCTCGACCCCAGGTAGACCCGCTGCGCAGGCTCTCATCTAGCTGGCAGGTCCGAAGGCTCGCCTGTGGGGGAGAGGTTTGGCTTGATCTTCATCAACACCCCGAGCTCGGCTCGGCCCCAGGTAGACCCGCTGCGCAGGCTCTCATCTAGCTGGCAGGTCCGAAGGCTCGCCTGTGGGGGAGAGGTTTGGCTTGATCTTCATCAACACCCCGAGCTCGGCTCGGCCCCAGGTAGACCCGCTGCGCAGGCTCTCATCTAGCTGGCAGGTCCGAAGGCTCGCCTGTGGGGGAGAGGTTTGGCTTGATCTTCATCAACACCCCGAGCCCGGCTCGGCCCCAGGCGGGCCCGCTGCGCAGGCTCTCATCGAGCTGGCCGGTCTGAAGGCTCGCCTGTGGGGGATGGGTTGGGTCTTGACTCGTGGTCCTTGGTTCTTGATTTGTGGTTACTCAGTGTTACAACAAGCCCGGCTCAGCCCCCGGTAGACTCGCTGCGCAGGCTCTCATCTAGCTGGCAGGTCCGAAGGCTCGCCGGTGGAACGTAGATCCAGTTTGTGGGAAGGTAACTTGTCATGACCCTGGCCTAGATCAGAGACAGCTTTAAAGGTCTCAGCCAGTAGAGGTCTCGGCCAGTCAAGGTCTCAGCCAGTAGAGGTCTCGGCCAGTCAGGGTCTCGGCCAATAGGGGTCTCGGCCAAAAGGTCTTGGCTGGGGGGGATCTCGCTGAAGGAGGCCCCCGGCAGACCTGGGCATAACGACCTAATCGATGGCGCAAGGCTCCCGCCTAGTCAATCTCTAGGGAAGGTGACCCTAAAGAGGCTAAGGGTCTCGGAGGAAGCTCGCGCGGAAGCCGCTGGCACTCTAACCTATTTGTTCAAGCAAACACCGGCGGTGAAAAACGAAACATTGCATTATACTAAATAGTTACAGGGGTTTGGAGCTTCTCGCTCATTACAAAGATGTATCAAAAGAAAAAAAAGAAAAAACACTTCAAGGGGACGCGCTGTAATCCCCGCTGGTACTCTCGCTCGAGTCCTCGCCGGAGTCCTCGCCCGAGCTCGCCCCAGACGTCTCGCCGGCAGCGGAGGAAGACTTCGGGTTATCCGAAGGAGGAGAGTCGGGCGCGCCGGGAGGCTTCGGGACTGGATCGAATAGCCAGGGGAGGAGTTGGCGGGCGTCGATGGTTACGCCGTCCTCCCGAAGCAGCTTCGCGTCTCGCAGCGTCTCGACCGTCAGCCTGACGGTAGCCTGGGCGTTCGCCTGGAGCAGCTTGTCGATGTCGTACACCGAGAAGTGATGACACTTTAGTCTCTCATCAAGCGTCGGAGGCGGGCCTTTCGCTGCTTCCGCACGCCGAAGCTGGTCCCTCAGCAGGGCGTTCTCGCAGCGTACGTCAGCCAACTCCGCGCGGAGCGCCATGGCTTGGGCGGAATCCTGTGGAGAAGAGATCAACTCAGTAAATACTGCGCAAGCGTAACTTTGAGTAGCGAGAGCAAGGGTCCGGGAAGATCCCGCTTACCTCGGCTGCGGGGCGTAGGGACAACGCTTATTGAGCATCCGCCATGTTAACCCCCAAAAATCGACGACCCCTCCCAAGGTCTCTAGCTCGCAAGTCGCGGTCCACTCAAGGGAACCCCCCCCGAGGATCGCGACCTGCCTCGGCTTTCCCTTTTTGGCCCAAGCGTTTTGGCCAGGCTAACATGCAGCATTGCTTTCTTGCAGGAGGCAAACCTATATCAGTTCGCAGGTTCGATCTGCCGGTGCCGGCACCCGACCGGACCATCGCAAGGCTCGGCTCCCCTGTCCAGCCTGGCCCCAGGCTTCCGCCGTCAGGCCGCCCTTCCCTTGGGGGCGGCCTGGCCTCAGGCCGCCCCCCTTAGGGGCGGCCTGGCCTCAGGCCGCCCCTCCTTAGGGGCGGCCTGGCTCAGGCCGCCCCTCCTTAGGGGCGGCCTGGCCTCAGGCCGCCCCTTTTAGGGGCGGCCTGGCCTCAGGCCGCCCCTCCTTAGGGGCGGCCTGGCCTCAGGCCGCCCCCCCTTAGGGGCGGCCTGGCCTCAGGCCGCCCCCCTTAGGGGCGGCCTGGCCTCAGGCCGCCCCTCCTTAGGGGCGGCCTGGCCTCAGGCCGCCCCCCTTAGGGGCGGCCTGGCCTCAGGCCGCCCCCCTTAGGGGCGGCCTGGCCTCAGGCCGCCCCCCTTAGGGGCGGCCTGGCCTCAGGCCGCCCCTCCTTAGGGGCGGCCTGGCCTCAGGCCGCCCCCCCTTAGGGGCGGCCTGGCCTCAGGCCGCCCCCCTTAGGGGCGGCCTGGCCTCAGGCCGCCCCTCCTTAGGGGCGGCCTGGCCTCAGGCCGCCCCCCCTTAGGGGCGGCCTGGCCTCAGGCCGCCCCCCCTTAGGGGCGGCCTGGCCTCAGGCCGCCCCTCCTTAGGGGCGGCCTGGCCTCAGGCCGCCCCCCCTTAGGGGCGGCCTGGCCTCAGGCCGCCCCTCCTTAGGGGCGGCCTGGCCTCAGGCCGCCCCCCTTAGGGGCGGCCTGGCCTCAGGCCGCCCCCCTTAGGGGCGGCCTGGCCTCAGGCCGCCCCCCCTTAGGGGCGGCCTGGCCTCAGGCCGCCCCTCCTTAGGGGCGGCCTGGCCTCAGGCCGCCCCCCTTAGGGGCGGCCTGGCCTCAGGCCGCCCCCCTTAGGGGCGGCCTGGCCTCAGGCCGCCCCTCCTTAGGGGCGGCCTGGCCTCAGGCCGCCCCCTCTTCCTGCTCCTCAGGCCTCCCCCTCTTCCTGCTCCGCCTGCTTGCTCCTCAGGTCGCACAGCTTGCCTGCCCTCTTCCAGCTGCCAACAGGAAGACTGCCCCAGCAGAGGAAGGTTCCAGTCCGCGGAGTCCGCCGAGGTCGTCGATCTAATTTTCTCAGTCCGCGGAGTCCGCCGAGGTCGTCGAGGATGACGTCACTGGGCCCCGCTTCAAAGATTCTCCCCGGGCCTATAAATACCCCCCAAGACCTCTCATTCTGGGGGGGGCAAGAGGAGAACTGCAACCTTGATCAAAGGCTGCGGACTCAGTTTTCTCAGTCCGTCAAGGTTGATCAAGCAAGGTCTGCGGACTCAAATCTCCAGTCCGCCCAGGTCGTCAAGGGCTGTGGACTTAGCTTTTTCTGCTCTCAGCAGCTTGCGCAGCCTCCGCAGCCTCCGATTCCCAGGTCTCCCAGGTCGTCAGGGACTGGACACTTAGTTTTTCTGCCATCAGCAGGCAGCCTCAGCAGCCTCTGCAGCCTCAGTTTTCCAGCTCTCTGCAGTCTCTTTTACTCAGTTTCTGGCATCTCCTTCCTCAACCGCCAGCTTCCCTCATTGTACCCTTTACTGCATTTTCATGTAATGGTGCAATAGCAAGTTGTAACTCTTCTTGAATAAAGGAAAAGCCCGTCGCAAGAGTGGCATTCAAGCCGCGGCGGGCGAAGTATGCTGTTGCCGCTGCTAGCGGCCTCCTCTCTTTTTCTCCCCTCTCTCGGCATCAACCTGCAAAGCTAACCATTCAAGTAGCTGTCTGCTCGACAGTTCCAGATCAAGCTCCCTCTCTGCTCGAGCAAGCTTTTTCCTCTGCTCAAGCAAGCTTCTCCTCTGCTCAAGCAAGCTTGCTCCTCCATCCCCGCAACCCTTTTTCCTTCATCCTTAGCTTGTGAGATCGAACACCCGTTAACTGGTCGGTGTCGCTTTTCGCGCATCAACAGTTAACACGCGACCTTCAGATCTCGATCAGATAGTGAAAGCAGTGGTTACTCATGACAGACCATCAACCAGCCGAGAGTCTTTCTCCAAGTCCTAGTGATGATCCTCTTTGGGAGGCCTTAGAGCAATCCCGTAGAGAAACTGCCCAACAGTTTCAAGCCATCAACCGAACTCTAGCAGCTCTCACGCAGCAATTGGCCGCTCAATCTTCAGCAGCGCCAATCCCTCCAATCAATCCAGCACCAGCATCAGAGACTCCTCAAGTTTACCCACCGGCTTATCCGCCGGTCTATCCTCCTCTTTATACTCCAACTTTTCCGCAAGGACCTGCAGCTCCTTTGCGATCTCAAGATGATGAGTTTGCAGCTCGTCAAAACTTCTTCCGGGAAGCTGCCCGGGGAAGTCCAGCCAGATTTTTGAACTTTCAAGGAAGTCACCCCTCCTCTTCAGCTCCTGCCTTTGCTCCTCCCACAGCAACCTTTTACTCCTATCCTCCTGCTCCTTTTGCAACTACTGCTCATGCTCCTTACTTTCCTTATGCAGTAGAATCAGAAGAGCCATCACCGTTTACGGAGAATGTTCGGCATGAACCAACTCCAGTCAACTTCCGGGAGCCACGGTTGCCCATCTACACTGGGGAGACTGATCCTGTCAAGCATCTTCAAGCCTTTGAATCAGCCGTCGCTCTCAAGACCCTCTCAGATGCTACCAAGAGCAAGCTCCTCGTAACAACCTTTGATGGTCAAGTGAGAGACTGGTTCTATGGACTGCGACCTCAGTCAATCTCTTCCTTTGCTGATTTGCGAAGGGAGTTCCTGCTCAGATTTTCTACCTCTTCAAAGAGGAAGGGCGGTCCAGAAGCCCTCTTTGAGATCAGGCAGCGAGAGAACGAGACTTGGTCTCATTATGTGGATCGGTTTCAGAAAGAAATCTTGGACATTGAGATCGTTGATCAAGAAATGTACCGAGTGGCTCTCATCCACGGCCTGCGTGAAGGTCCACTAAAGTTTGAAGCTAATGTCCGAGCACCGAGGACTTATCAAGAGTTGATTGGTTTAGCCAACTCGTATATCCGCGGTGAAAAGAGCAACCCCAGCTTCGTTTCCAGGCTGGTATCCGAGAAAAATTCTTCTTCTTACAAGCAACCTCCGAGGTCTCCTCGGAAAGACTTTCCACCTCTCTCTAGGAAAGCGAGAAGATTTCAGCATCATCAACACCCCTTCCAAGGCCATGATCGTACCCAAGAGCGGCTGTTACCATTATCAACATCATCTTCGCTAACAGCTGCAGTTCATCAGCAGCAAGAAGGTGATCTGCCAGAATTTGAGCTAGATGAGGTCATGCAAGAAGTTAGCCAAATCATGAAGGATAAGGCATATCCCAAAAGGCCTTACCAGCCGGCGAATCAGAGATCAAGAAATTCAGACCCATTCTGTGAATTCCACAAAGAGAAAGGTCATTTAACTGAAGACTGCAAGGCCCTTCGGCGATTGGTTGAAAGATTGCTCATCAAGGGCAAGATCAACGACCTGGTCAAGAAAATTGATTCTTCAAAACCTTCCACCTCTAAGGACAAGGAGGTGGCGGAAGGTCAGCTAGAGTGCATAGAGATACATGACAAGGGCCGTCTGGGGTCCATTGATTTTGCAAGTGAGTGCATCGATGTCGTTGACGAAGGTCCCCTTGGAAGGCTGTTTTGAAGCAAGGAGGACACAGTTCTTGCGTCATCAGCCATGACCAATCGCATTTCCACAAAGCCCATCACGATCGTAGCTGGTTGTCTTTACTTTACTCTTCTAACATTCTATTCTTCAGCACTTCTGAGTGTTTCATTTTTTCATTCAATAAAGCTTACATCAGAGATCTCATACTGACACAGTTCCCTTTTTGTGATGCTTCTTCTCCATATTTTTCTCTTTGCCAAAGAGATCACTGAACCAGCGAGATATCGCCGAGTCTTGCTCAATGCCCCCTCGAGATTGTCCTCTGGCGTAAAACCACGGTGACCACATATGATGAGGAGTTTTCTCATATGTGTGTAGTGGGGGCCGTTCAACTCTCGTGCGGAGGATGACGGGGCTTTGGATCCCGGCCGATGTCTAGAGCAGTGTGAGTGCCTAGGGGAGGCCTCCTGTGATAGTTCTATCGTGCTCCGTTAGGGATACGTTACAGTTACGATGATCTTCGCGTGACAAGCAATGGCGATCAAGTGTAACCTTGTCTCTTTGATCATCTCACAACTGTGACGGCCGAACACTCTATGGTACTCTCAATCCGTGCCTCCGCGGGACTCACAACTCCGCTGATCAATCCGCAGACAAGCAATAGGCCACTTGGCGCAACTAGTCTAATTGATCAGCGATGCTTGTAACCCGAGGCAAGAGAGCAGTGCATCTGTCGATCCTTCTTAGGATTGTTTCTTGTTTATTTGTGCCCTTCAAAAAGATGCGCGGCCAGCCCGCTTTGGTTAGAACTACACCCAGGATGACTTTGGCAAGTGATGCATAACGCCCACGGGGAACACCTGTGGCAGCATTCAAACTTTTAGTTCATCCTCGGGATGTAGTCCCTCCTCTCTCCTTTTTTATCTTCTTGCAGGTTAGCAGGTTGAATACAACCTATTCTAGAGATCTGCAATATCTCTCTTGGGTTATGATCATCCTATATACACTACCTGCATAAGCTCTTATCAGATGATGGTAAAAAAGTTCTCCTATCAGATGATAATCACACATCACTCAATGCATATGGATCTTCTGGATTGACGAACCGTGCCATCGTGAATCTGATTTTAGAGTTTCTTATCTCGCTGATCTAGGTTTTCATGTCGACATTATACCTTAATCACACAAGATGATCATCATCGCAGCTTAATCATTACTCAATCGATAGCAGAGTGCGTCAGGTTCCGCCCAGGTACTTGTGAACTTAGTTTTCTCTCCTATCATATCTGTTGCTTACTCTTCTTTCACAGAGACCAGCAGATAGTAGCAAGTTCCCCCCAGGTACTTGCACCTTACTCTCCTGTCATATCTGCCTGCTTACTCTCCTTTTACAGAGATTAGCAGATAATAGCAAGATCCTCTCAGGTACTTGCAGTCTATTTTCCTTTTTTCTATCTGCTCCCTCACCTTACTTTTGCAGAAGCTAGCAGATAGTAGCCAGTTCCTCTCAGGTACTTGCAGCTTATTTTCTTTTTCTGCTCACTCACCCTACTTTGGCAGAGACTAGCAGATACCAGCAAGCCCCTTTCAGGTACTTATAAGATTACTATCTTACTATATTATCTCTCATCTGTACTTTGGCAGAGTTCAATAGAAGACGGTTATCCTCTTCCTCATTTACAAAAGCAACTCAGGTACACGCAAGATGTACCTCTTTGTGCCTGCAATAATTTTTTCTTTCGCAGGTAAAAGATAGGCGCTGATAAATTTTTCCTGAGAAGGGACATCAGGTTCTATCTCTCCTGACCTCTAATTTCTTCTCTCCTTATTATTGAGGGGAGGATTACGATTTTCGTGGGTCCTCTACTTTTTCGAAGTTCCTTTCAGAACTTGAAAAAGTGCGGGGATTATGTTAACCCCCAAAAATCGACGACCCCTCCAAAGGTCTCTAGCTCGCAAGTCGCGGTCCACTCAAGGGAACCCCCCCGAGGATCGCGACCTGCCTCGGCTTTCCCTTTTTGGCCCAAGCATTTTGGCCAGGCTAACATGCAGCATTGCTTTCTTGCAGGAGGCAAACCTATATCAGTTCGCAGGTTCGATCTGCCGGTGCCGGCACCCGACCGGACCATCGCAAGGCTCGGCTCCCCTGTCCAGCCTGGCCCCAGGCTTCCGCCGTCAGGCCGCCCTTCCCTTGGGGGCGGCCTGGCCTCAGGCCGCCCCCCTTAGGGGCGGCCTGGCCTCAGGCCGCCCCCCCTTAGGGGCGGCCTGGCCTCAGGCCGCCCCCCCTTAGGGGCGGCCTGGCCTCAGGCCGCCCCTCCTTAGGGGCGGCCTGGCCTCAGGCCGCCCCCCTTAGGGGCGGCCTGGCCTCAGGCCGCCCCTCCTTAGGGGCGGCCTGGCCTCAGGCCGCCCCCCTTAGGGGCGGCCTGGCCTCAGGCCGCCCCCCTTAGGGGCGGCCTGGCCTCAGGCCGCCCCCCTTAGGGGCGGCCTGGCCTCAGGCCGCCCCTCCTTAGGGGCGGCCTGGCCTCAGGCCGCCCCCCCTTAGGGGCGGCCTGGCCTCAGGCCGCCCCCCTTAGGGGCGGCCTGGCCTCAGGCCGCCCCTCCTTAGGGGCGGCCTGGCCTCAGGCCGCCCCCCCTTAGGGGAGGCCTGGCCTCAGGCCGCCCCCCCTTAGGGGCGGCCTGGCCTCAGGCCGCCCCCCTTAGGGCGGCCTGGCCTCAGGCCGCCCCTCCTTAGGGGCGGCCTGGCCTCAGGCCGCCCCCCCTTAGGGGCGGCCTGGCCTCAGGCCGCCCCTCCTTAGGGGCGGCCTGGCCTCAGGCCGCCCCCCTTAGGGGCGGCCTGGCCTCAGGCCGCCCCTCCTTAGGGGCGGCCTGGCCTCAGGCCGCCCCCCTTAGGGGCGGCCTGGCCTCAGGCCGCCCCCCTTAGGGGCGGCCTGGCCTCAGGCCGCCCCTCCTTAGGGGCGGCCTGGCCTCAGGCCGCCCCCCCTTAGGGGCGGCCTGGCCTCAGGCCGCCCCTCCTTAGGGGCGGCCTGGCCTCAGGCCGCCCCCCTTAGGGGCGGCCTGGCCTCAGGCCGCCCCTCCTTAGGGGCGGCCTGGCCTCAGGCCGCCCCCTCTTCCTGCTCCTCAGGCCTCCCCCTCTTCCTGCTCCGCCTGCTTGCTCCTCAGGTCGCACAGCTTGCCTGCCCTCTTCCAGCTGCCAACAGGAAGACTGCCCCAGCAGAGGAAGGTTCCAGTCCGCGGAGTCCGCCGAGGTCGTCGATCTAATTTTCTCAGTCCGCGGAGTCCGCCGAGGTCGTCGAGGATGACGTCACTGGGCCCCGCTTCAAAGATTCTCCCCGGGCCTATAAATACCCCCCAAGACCTCTCATTCTGGGGGGGCAAGAGGAGAACTGCAACCTTGATCAAAGGCTGCGGACTCAGTTTTCTCAGTCCGTCAAGGTTGATCAAGCAAGGTCTGCGGACTCAAATCTCCAGTCCGCCCAGGTCGTCAAGGGCTGTGGACTTAGCTTTTTCTGCTCTCAGCAGCTTGCGCAGCCTCCGCAGCCTCCGATTCCCAGGTCTCCCAGGTCGTCAGGGACTGGACACTTAGTTTTTCTGCCATCAGCAGGCAGCCTCAGCAGCCTCTGCAGCCTCAGTTTTCCAGCTCTCTGCAGCCTCTTTTACTCAGTTTCTGGCATCTCCTTCCTCAACCGCCAGCTTCCCTCATTGTACCCTTTACTGCATTTTCATGTAATGGTGCAATAGCAAGTTGTAACTCTTCTTGAATAAAGGAAAAGCCCGTCGCAAGAGTGGCATTCAAGCCGCGGCGGGCGAAGTATGCTGTTGCCGCTGCTAGCGGCCTCCTCTCTTCTTCTCCCCTCTCTCGGCATCAACCTGCAAAGCTAACCATTCAAGTAGCTGTCTGCTCGACAGTTCCAGATCAAGCTCCCTCTCTGCTCGAGCAAGCTTTTTCCTCTGCTCAAGCAAGCTTCTCCTCTGCTCAAGCAAGCTTGCTCCTCCATCCCCGCAACCCTTTTTCCTTCATCCTTAGCTTGTGAGATCGAACACCCGTTAACTAGTCGGTGTCGCTTTTCGCGCATCAACACGCCAACTCTTGCCGAGCACTCACAAGCTCTGTCTCCGAAGAGCGTGCTCTGACCACCGCTTCTTCCCTCGCCTTGTACATGTCGGCGAAGTTCTTGTCGATGTTGATGCTTCGACGCGCGCACATATGCGCAAGCTCGAACCCGCGAAGCAGGGCCCGGGTAGCATCGAAAGCCAGGAGCCGGGTGGGCGTCTGGTCGAAGACACTGGCGCCCTCTCGGCTATAGAGGCCATAGCCCAGCGAGAAGGCCTCGCCAGTAACCTCATCCTGCTCCGACCAGCTGGGGAGGAGCGTTGAAACCGCAACTGTTGAAGCCGAGAAATTCTCAACCTCAGAAATCGGACAAGGCAACCTGAAGTTACTGGTCGACCGGTCGGGGAGATGATCTCTGGTCAGGAAACAGGAACGAATTGCGCAAACAGGACCCCAGGTCGCTACGGCGGGAAGGTCCCACCACGTACCCAGTTGCTTAGGAGAAGCAACCCCTTCTCAACCAGATTGGCCGAGCTAGGTACGAAGGAGGCAAGCTGAGCAATAACGAGTCAAGGGCAGTGGTTGGAACTCGCGAGGGCTCAGGCCGAGAATTCCTTGTCCTCTCCTTCGTACCCCTGGGGTCCTATTTATAGGGAAAACCAAAGAGGGGGGGGGGTCTTACTTATACCCCCACCCTAGCGAGTTGGCGACTTCCCTGGGGAGCTCGCCTGGAAGAGGCGAGTATCTGGTCATAGTCGCCACCTGGCGAGTTGGCGTGGGGAGCTCGCCATACTCGCCCGAACCTTCCGCGGCCCGGGGTGCTGGTCTGGATCCCCACCTTGTCTTGTTGACTTTGACTTTTGATGACCTGGCGGTGGTAGGGGCCCTCCCTCGTCGAATATGGGTTGTACACAATCCCCGCTCTTTTTGGGCGACGTAGGAGTCCGGAAAGAATCATCCAACGCTTATTCGGCGAGGATCTCTGCCGAGTATCTGGACAGCTCGCATCGTCGCCTGCTGGTAGAGTAGTCTATAAATAGGGGGGGCTCCGTTTTTGAGACGATCCTTGGAGCTCGCCGAAGATGTCGGACACCGAACAGCTGTTGAAGGACAGTCTCGCCGCCTTGTCGGGCCTCCTTGGTATAGCCAGGCCGAAGAGACCGCGCGAGGATGATCCCACTGCTTTGCCCCCGCCGAAGAAGAAGAAGACTAAAAGGGTCAAGCTGCCCGCCACTACGGTGGTCGGCTCGCCTCCACCGGCGCACCAGGTCGCCGCGGCGACTGACAATCCCGTGGTGTCGTCCGTCACCCAGAGGGTGTTGGACGACCTAGGGCTTGATGACCTCCCCGGGTCGACCCGGGGTAGCCCGCTGGAGAACCCGGGAGTGACCGAGGAGCTCGCGGGCGTGAAGGAGTCCGCGGCGTCGCAGGTCGAGGTCGTCACCTTGACAGGTTGCTACCTCGAACTCTTCCCTGCTGGGTTGTCGCCGCCATTTTGCTGACTTCTTTCTTTATGCAGATTCTCCGATAGCCGCGATGGCGGCACTTGATGTCGTCCCTCTCAGCTCGGCGCCCTTACTCGCCCTGGCTGCCGACAGGCCGTCCAAGATCGCCCGCACGGTCAGGATAGGCCTTAGCTCGGGGAAGGCGTCTGGGGCGTCGTTGGTGAAGGACCCCCGCCTGGGGGTAAGGAGCTGCCGGCGAAGGCCACTCCTGCCGAGTCATCTGGGCCGGTGCGCGAGATTCCTCCGGCGAGTACGGTGGCCGGTGTTGTTGTGAGCGGCGGGAAGATACCCCCGGTGAGCACTCCATTGCCGCCGCCGCCGCCCGCGGTCGCCACTCCTGGCCAGAGGCCGAGCACCGGCTTGCCCCCTCCGCCGCCCCTGTCTGCCCTGCCGAAAGACCATTCGCGACCTCCTCCGCCTCCTGTGCCGAGGGCTCCGCATCACTCTGCGAGCTCATCTCAAGCTCCGCCGTTGAAGAAGCCGGAGAGGCCGCGGCCACCCTACTTTCCTCCGCGGGTTGGAGACCCTGACTACGTCGGCCAAGGGTCTGGAGGGCGCGGGCAGGGCAGGCCTGCCGATCTTCCGAGTAGTTCTTTGGGGAGGCGAGATACCTCCGGGCGACCTCCTTCGCCGCGCCGATCCCGATCTCCTCGCCGTGGTGAGCCTCCTACTACTGAATGCCGCTCAGCTTTTTGCTCTGTCCTGACTATCCATCTTCCTGCTTTGTTAGATCGCCCGGCGACCTCTGGGGCGACTTTCCTTGACGCTATCGGGCTGTCCGGGAGCGAGTATCGTCAGGCCGCCATTCGTGCTCACATGGAGTTGGAGAGCAAGTTTGACCAGCTTGCTATCTGCGATTCTCACCGACGTATCTCGGCTCTGGAGGCGAGGATGGCCAAGGTCGAAGGGCTCCAGTCGACCTTGGAAAGCTATGAAGCTCGCTTTCACGTGGTCAAAGAGAACGACCGCCAGCTGCAACTGAACAACCACCGCCTGCAGCTGGTGCTTGACGAGCTGGCCGGCATCCGGGCGAGTATGGGGTCTGCTGGGCGCCTGGCGAGGATGGAGGAGCAGCTCAGGCTCGGCGATGATGCGACAGCGCTGGCGACGGAGCATTACCGGCGTGCGCGCGAGATCGGCTGGGCCGGGCGACATCCGCACCCTCCTGAGCGGCCGAGGGCTCCATAGTTTTTACTTTTTCGAATGTAACTCGCCTTGTGCGACTTGTACTTCTGGACATCTGTTTCTAATTTGATTAATTCATGTGTGAATACTCCTGCCTCTATGTGCGCGCTGTTATTTTTTGATGTGCCGAGCTTTAGTTTACTTGATAATGTCGCAGGTTGATCTTCATCGCGCGAGCTCGCTAGATACTCGCTGAGACGGCTGACCCCCCCCCCTCTCTCTTGGGCTTGTCATGTCTATAAATAGGAGGGGTAGGTGGGTCATAAATCGTATTGCTGTAGCGACCTTCTTTCCTCCTGCCGAGTATCTGAACAATCAACTCGCCGCCCTTGTTGCTTTCGAATCTCGCCATTATGGTCGGTGACGATGCCAGCGCTCGCCGACAGGCCCATGCAGTTAACTTCGCGGATGCGGCTTTTAAGAAGTCCACAACCACCGAAAAGGAACTGGCGATCCTCAAGGAACGCTTCCTGCCCGATGGATACTCGGCAAGACTCCCCACTCGCAGCGAGCGCCTCAATACCCATATTGAGGGTTCGCTTGTAATGTCGCTGCGTCACTTCGACGCGGGCCTGCGGCTGCCCTTTTGGCCGGAGTTCTGCGAGATCTTGCGCTACTTCGGGATTGTCCCTGCGCAGATCAATCCTAATGGTGTGGCGATCATCATGGGATTCCTCTGCTTCCTTCGGGAAGAAAGGATCGCTTTCGACCTCTCCGTCTTCCGCCGCATCTTCGCCTTTGCGGCGACCTCGGAGGGGGTCATCTTTTTCAGCAGCCATGTCTGCACCCTGGTCGGGACCGCGAACAAGGTCCATCGCTGGAGCGAGCAGCTGGCTGTCGTCCATGGCGACTTCGGCGGTGTTCTCGGCAGGCCGCATCAACCGGCCGATGTTGCCTTCCTTCCTCCCATCCTCGAAGGAGCTCGCGAGCAGCTCTTTGAATACTTTCGCGGTCGGCGTTTTGACGTCATCTTCTGGCGACTAAACGTCAACGTGCTCGAGCCAGTCCACCCTAACGAAAGTATGCCGAACTCGAAATGCGCCCTGGTTACTCGCTCCCCCTTTTGTCGCTGAAGCTAACTTTGTCGCGTTTTGCAGTCTCCAACGAGCTTCCGGAGAAGCCGCTTCCTTTGGCGAAGGAAGCCGCCGCCACTCAGTCGGATTCTCGCCCTCCTGCCGACGTTGGGGAGAAGAAGGCGGTTAAGGGAAAATCGCGGGTCAACTCGCAAGGTCCCGCGAGGAAGAGGGCGAAGACCTCGTCGCCGCGATCCGTCGATTGCCGGTCGCCGACGGGCGCCCAGTCGCCCCATTTCCACCCCAACTACGGCCTCGGGCAGGGGGTGGTGGACGCCTTCGGTCGCCCGCTCGTGACCTGGTCGGCGGGGGAGAATTCGGTGTCGCTGAGCACCAACCTTCCGTCCTGGTCGACTGACTGGGAGGACAATGGGGAGGCGTTCGCCGTTCTCCACGCCATCTACGGTCGGGCCGACGCGGAGTTCGTCATGGAGCTGACCCCGACGGAGCTCGCCCATCAATCGGCCTGCGCGCTCGCGCGGTCTGCCGAGCTGGGCCATTATTCGGCGAGGAAGCTGTTGGAGACGACCGATGCCCTCAAGGTCGTCTCCAAGAAGGCCATCGACCTCGACATGCAGTCAGTCCGCTGGAGGGACTTCGAGGTGAGCTGTCCCTGGGTGGGTTTTGTTCGATTTGTTTCGTTTGATAGATCCTGACGTCGATCATTTCGCAGGCTGCCGAGATAGAAGCGGCGAAGAAACTCTCCGAGTGCGAGGAGAAGCTCGCCGCCACCCAGGCCGAGCTGGAGGCGGCCCAAACTCGCGCAGCGGTGATGGAGACGAGGCTGGTCGCTGCTGAAGGACGGCTGAGCTCCTCAACCCCGCTACCCGAGGACCCGGCGCGAGTGGTGAAGCAATCACGCGTCCTCTGGGAGGAGAGGTCCTCTGTTCGCCGCGAGATTGCGCGGGCGGCGGGGAACGTCATACTCGCGCGCCTCAGGCTCGGGGGCCAGCTCGTCGAGGGGGAGAAGCCACTCACTGTCGACGAGCTCATTCCCGAGCTGCTCGCCGAGGGGACTGTCCCGCCGCATAGCGCGTCGTCGCCGACCAGCTCCAGTGATTCTGACAGCGGCAGCGGCAGTAGCAGCGGCAGCGGAAGCAGCAGCGGCGAGAGCGCAGAGAGTGACGACTTTGCGGATATCGGTGACGTTGGTGATGATGAATATCGGCCTGATACTGGCGACGACGAGTCCTAGTTGCTCGCCGATATTCTTTTTGTAAACCAAACTTTTGACTTCATGATTTATACAAGGTTTTGGTTTTTGCCTTTCTAACTGGATGTTACTCGCTAGGCTCATAGGCTCGGAGAGGAACGCTCGCTAGGTCGCAGGGGGATGATCCCGACATCGACCATCCGCTTGTCGGGACCTACTCGCCCCCTGCACCCGGATACTCGTGAACCTGCTGAAATAACCGCGCGGGTGGCGTGTGGGACATACTCGCATGCCCCCCGGGGCTCGCTTACTCGCGTGGTTCCAGCTCGCTCCCCCGCATGAGATCAGCTCGTCTACTCGCACGAGATCAGCTCGCCTGTTCGCGCGAGGTCTGCTCGCCTGCTCGCGCGAGACCTGCTCGCCTGCTCGCGCGTGACGAAAACTGAACCGGGCTTAGTCGTCGAACATAGCCTGCGGGCCCCTCATTCTCGTCATCGAGGAGATCGGCCGATTCCCGAGGAGAGGAGCTCGTGGGGATACCGGTCTTACGACGCTGCTCAACTCGAAGTCTTGAATTACAATCGAGGAGATCGGCCGATTCCCGAGGAGAGGAGCTCGTGGGGATACCGGTCTTACGACGCTGCTCAACTCGAAGTCTTGAATCTCAATCGAGGAGATCGGCCGATTCCCGAGGAGAGGAGCTCGTGGGGATACCGGTCTTACGACGCTGCTCAACTCGAAGTCTTGAATTACAATCGAGGAGATCGGCCGATTCCCGAGGAGAGGAGCTCGTGGGGATACCGGTCTTACGACGCTGCTCAACTCGAAGTCTTGAATCTCAATCGAGGAGATCGGCCGATTCCCGAGGAGAGGAGCTCGTGGGGATACCGGTCTTACGACGCTGCTCAACTCGAAGTCTTGAATTACAATCGAGGAGATCGGCCGATTCCCGAGGAGAGGAGCTCGTGGGGATACCGGTCTTACGACGCTGCTCAACTCGAAGTCTTGAATCTCAATTGAGGAGATCGGCCGATTCCCGAGGAGAGGAGCTCGTGGGGATACCGGTCTTACGACGCTGCTCAACTCGAAGTCTTGAATTACAATCGAGGAGATCGGCCGATTCCCGAGGAGAGGAGCTCGTGGGGATACCGGTCTTACGACGCTGCTCAACTCGAAGTCTTGAATTACAATCGAGGAGATCGGCCGATTCCCGAGGAGAGGAGCTCGTGGGGATACCGGTCTTACGACGCTGCTCAACTCGAAGTCTTGAATTACAATCGAGGAGATCGGCCGATTCCCGAGGAGAGGAGCTCGTGGGGATACCGGTCTTACGACGCTGCTCAACTCGAAGTCTTGAATTACAATCGAGGAGATCGGCCGATTCCCGAGGAGAGGAGCTCGTGGGGATACCGGTCTTACGACGCTGCTCAACTCGAAGTCTTGAATTACAATCGAGGAGATCGGCCGATTCCCGAGGAGAGGAGCTCGTGGGGATACCGGTCTTACGACGCTGCTCAACTCGAAGTCTTGAATTACAATCGAGGAGATCGGCCGATTCCCGAGGAGAGGAGCTCGTGGGGATACCGGTCTTACGACGCTGCTCAACTCGAAGTCTTGAATTACAATCGAGGAGATCGGCCGATTCCCGAGGAGAGGAGCTCGTGGGGATACCGGTCTTACGACGCTGCTCAACTCGAAGTCTTGAATCAAAATCCTGCGTCCTTATATATTGGCGAGAAAGAAACTCCCCCGAAGGGACGCTCTTGATCCTGCCGAATCGGGGGATCAGTGCCCAGACCCGTTCCTCAGAATTCCTCTAGTTTGGAAAAGAGATGCATTTGGGGAGACCTAGGCCGATATGCAAGGGGGGAGCTGATCTCGGCCATCAATGCAGAGGTTCGGTCTTACAAGAGCGCTTAAAATCCCGAAGCATCGTCCCATCGTCCGAACTAGGCTATTCAGCGAGAACGGGTTGGGGTCCCGCATCCCGATTTGACAGTGAAGGTCGCTTATAGGTACGATTAGGATGGGGGTGGTGTTCATCGAGGGGCCTTTTTGAACGCGCTCGGAATTCACACATCTCCCTTCGGGCTCGTCCACACCCTGTCCTTGGCAGGTTCTTCTTCCGGGTGTTTTACGAGGCCGGCCTCTCCTCAGGTCCGGGAGATCACGGTGCGGATCTGTTCCTCGCAGGTCCTCCAGACGGAAAAGAGATGCACTCGGGGAGACATAGGACGACATGCAAGGGGGAGCTGATCTCGGCCGACAATACAGAGGCTCGGTCTTACAAGAGCGCTTAAAATCCCGGAGCATCGTCCCATCATCCGTACTGGGCTACATATGAGGAACAAACCGACCGTTGCCTCTCGAGGTCGACTACGAGGCGGACCATGAAAACACTCAGAAACCTTGAGGTACATTTAACACAAAAAGGATGAAACCTCGCATTCTTTGCTCATTTAAGAGTTTTTACAGAAATTGATACATGAGTTACCGCTATGGGTAAAATCTTTTCAAATCATCTCCGCTCCAGGTTCCAGGCAGCTGCTCTCTCGCTTGGTCTTGTAGGTAATAGCCTCCTGTGGTCAAGGCTTCTTGGACGATGAAAGGTCCTTCCCAGTTGGGATGGAGCTTGCCTACGGTGGCTCCCCGCCCAGCAGCGTCCACCTTCTTCATGACCAAGTCCCCTGCGAGGAAGTTCTTCAAGCGGACGTTTTTGTCGAAATGTCTCGCCATGCGCCTCTTGGTTTCCTCCTGGCGCATGGCGGCTAAGTCCCGAAGCTCTTCCACATAATCCAGGGAGAGCCTCTGAGCCTCTTCATTCTCTAACCGCCATTCCTCGCTTCCGTCTTCGGCTGCGATGACCCTCGGACTGCGCACCTCAAATTCGACCGGGATGAGCGCCTCGGATCCGTGTGACAGCTTGAAGGGTGTTTCCCCTGTGGCTGAGTTCGGGGTGGTCCTGAGAGCCCAGAGGACGGAAGGGAGCTGCTCGGCCCAGTTTCCCTTGAGATTGGTGATCTTCTTCTTCAGCAAGTTGACGATGAGTTTGTTCGCGGCTTCTACTTGCCCGTTGCTACGAGGGTGATGTACCGAGGCGAACCGAAGGTCGGTTCCCAACTGTTTACAAAAGTCCCCCAGTTCCAGGCTGGCGAACTGCGGCCCATTGTCGGTGATGATGGCCAGAGGGATCCCGAACCTGCATGCGATCTCCCCCCAGATGAAGTTCTTGACGATTTGAGACGTGGTCCTGGCCAGAGCCTTAGCCTCGATCCACTTCGTGAAGTAGTCAACCATTACCAGGACAAACTTCCGTTGCCCGCTAGCTTGAGGGAACGGGCCGATCAAATCCATTCCCCAAATTGCGAAGGGCCACGGAGCGGTAATCGAGCGGAGTTGCTGAGCCGGCTGGAGCGCGAGGGGCGCGAAGAGTTGACATTGGGAGCATTTTCTGGAGTAGGCCTCTGCGTCCTTTCGGATGGTCGGCCAGAAGTAACCGTGCCTCAGAATCCTTTGCTCCAGGGTGCGGGTCCCGGAGTGACTGCCGCACTCTCCTGAGTGAATCTCCTCGAGGACCCGGGGAATCTCGAGTTCTGACAAGCATCGGGCCAGAGGGCCTGAAATGGTTTTGCGATAAAGCTCTCCGTCCTGCAGCAAGTAGTACGCGGCCTTATACCGGAACTTTCTTTGATCTTGCCCGTCAGATGGTAGTCGGCCTGTTGCCAGGAACGTGACGAACGGGTCTCTCCATGAGGCCCGCTGATCGATCTCCATCAACTCGCCTTCTTCGATGGATGGCCGGAACAACTCGATGGCGGTTCCCCCAGCCCGAGGGCCGTATTTCGCAAGATTGTCTGCCTCGGAGTTGCGTTCTCGGGGCACGTGCTCGACGTGAAAGGATCGGAACCCCCCGATCAAGCCTTTGACCTTAACCAAATATTGCTGCAAGATGGGATCTCGGACTTCGAACTCTCCCCGAATCTGAGATGCCGCCACCATGGAATCGGTAAAAGCCCTGATATCTCTGATTGCCAGTTCCTTGGCGAGTCGCAAGCCAGCCGCCATGGCTTCGTACTCTGCCTGATTGTTAGTGACCGGAAAATGGATCTTGACGGCTTGCACAATTCTGGTCCCCTGAGGACTAACCAGCACCACCCCGGCCCCCACGGAGTGTTTCCCTGACGCGCCATCTACGAACATCTTCCAGGGGACCGGCCGAGAGACATCCGTGTCTGCCTCGACCTCGGTCGAGAAGTCGGCCAGGAAATCCGCCACGGCTTGTGCTTTGATCGCGACCCTTGGGGGATAGGAGATGTCGAACTCGCTCAGTTCCACAGCCCACTTGGCGAGCCTGCCGGAGTGCTCCACTCCGTCCAAGATACTCCTCAAGGGGTGGTCGGAGACTACCTTGATAGAGTGGGCTTGGAAATATGGACGGAGTCGCCTGGCCGAAACTACCAGGGCAAAGACTAACTTCTCCAGGATGGGGTACCGCGTTTCGGCTTGCCTTAGCACCCGGCTCACGTAGTAGATTGGAAGCTGCTTCTTCCCCTCCTCTCGGACCAACACCGAGCTGACTGCTTCAGCCCCTACCCCTAGGTAGAGCAAGAGGTCCTCACCGCCCTGCGGACCCTGAAGGAGAGGAGCTCGAGTCAGCTGTTGTTTGAGCTTTACGAAGGCCTCCTCGCACTCCGGGGTCCATTCGAATTTCTGGTTCCCCCGAAGGGTTTTGAAGAAAGGGGAACACTTTTCTCCGGCCCTGGAGAGAAACCGACTAAGACCTGCTAGCCTTCCAGTCAACCTTTGAACTTCCTTGGAATCCCTCGGGGACGCCATCTCCACGATGGCTTTCACCTCGTCGGGATTAGGCTCCACCCCTAGAGGAGTAAGGAGGTGCCCTAGAAACTTCCCCCTTCCCGCGCCGAAGACACACTTGGCCGGGTTGAGCCGCATCTTGTACCTCCTCAGGGTGGCGAAGGTCTCTGTCAGATCCGCTACGTGCTCTGCGGCGCTCTTGCTCTTAACAAGCAGGTCATCCACGTAGACTTCCAGATTCCGCCCCTTTTGCTCTCTGAAGACGTGATCCATCATTCTTTGATATGTCGCGCCAGCGTTCTTGAGCCCAAAGGGCATCATCTTGTAGCTATAACACCCGTCGCTGGTGATGAAGGAAACGTCGCGACAATCGGGGGGATGCATCCGGATCTGATGGTATCCTGAAAAAGCATCAAGGAAACTCATCACAGGAAAACCGACGGCGGAATCAACCAGCGCGTCGATCTGAGGCAGGGGATAACAATCCTTCGGGCAAGCTTTATTCAACATTGAAAAGTCGATACATAACCTCCAGCCCCCTCCGGGCTTCTTCACCATTACAACATTGGAGACCCAGCCTGGATACTGGATCTCCGAAACAAAACCTGCTTCCAGCAGCTTCCCTACTTCCTCCCGGATGGGTCCTGCTAGAGTGGCGGCGCTCTTCCTTTGCTTCTGACGGACGGGGGTCGTCGCTGGATCCAAGTTGAGGCGATGACAGGCAACATCAGCATCAATCCCTGGCATCTCGGCGGCGCTCCATGCGAAGACGTCCGCGTTTTCCTGGAGGCAGGCAGCTATCTCCACCTTCCCTTCCGGGGGCAAGGCTCCTCCGATCTTCAGCAGCTCCGGCTTTTCTCCCGGGGAGATCACCTCCACTTCCTCCAGCTCCTCGGCGGCTTGCAGGCCCTCTTCCTGCTCCATCATCTTCTCCAACCTTTCTGCGTCACCCATCCAGCTGATGGTGCTGACTGCATTCAGGTAGCATTCCCTGGAAGCCCTGGGATCTCCTCTGATCCTGACTTGGACGTCGTCCCTGCAGTACTTCAGGCATTGATGATATGACGAGGGGACGGCTTTGAAGTAGTTGATGAGGGGCCTCCCGAAGATGGCGTTGTAGCCGCTGGGTGCGTCGACGATGACGAAGCGGCATCGGATCGAAGTTCCCCCGAGGGTGACCAGCAACTCAACTCCTCCTTCCACCTCTTTCTTCTCCCCGGAGAAGCCGAAAAGAGGCCCATCCGCTGCCTGAACCCGGGACGCTTCCACCTGAAGGCCGACGAAGGTTCTCTTGAAGATGACATTCACCGAACTCCCGTTATCCGCGAGGATTCGGTCGACGGTAAAGTCCTCGATTGCTGCTTGAATCACCAGGGCGTCATGGAAGGGGTTCTCGTTCCAGAGCATGTCTTCCTCCGAGAAGGTGATCTCGTTCAAGGGAGGGGGGGTCTGAGACGTCGAAGCGACGCTCCTTTTGTAGATTTGGTGGAGACTTCCCTTGCGGGAAGCTCCTAGCCCCGCCCCTCCGTTGATTACTCCGACGTGCCCGCCTCCCGGACCGGGAATGACATTCCCCCTTCCTCCTTGGTCGATCCTGTCTTCGTTCCTCCTTCTCTGCGGTGCCTGGTAGGCTACCTGCCCAACCTGGGCCTCCTGCTGCGGCTGCTCCCTCTCGGTCGCCGTTGCTTCCATCCTCCTCCTTGCTTCCCAGAACTCAGGGCAAGCCAAGGTTCCATGCCCCTCCACTCGATGGATATCGCAGTAGAGGGGAATCGCCGCTTCCTGCTGCCTTTCCTGCCTCCTCTCCTGCTGCCTCTCTTTCCGCCGGCGTTTAGCGGCTCGCTGCGTGATGGCCATGGTTTCCCTTCTTCCTCCTCCCTGCTCCCGAGGGTTGTAAGCCCTCCTTTCCTCCTGACGGATGGGCTGCCTCCACTGGGGGCGATCCCTTGGGTACTGGAATCTTCTCTCCTCGCTTCTCGCCTCTCGGCCTCCGATGGGCCTCCTATCCTCCTGCCTTCGAGGCTTCTCCCGCCTTTCCTGCCTCTCCACCTTTCTGATCTCCCTTCCCCTTTCTCTCTTCTCCTCTTTCTCCTTCGGCCTCTCCTGCTTCCTGTCGTGGCGCCCCTCCGACGCCCTCTCCCTCTCCAGCAGTCTTCCCTTATCTTGCCCAAGCGGTCGGTCTCCATCGAGCCGTGCCAGGAACTCCTTGTTCCTCTCCTCTCCCTGGATGAACACATTGGCTCTCTCCACCATCTCCTCGAACGATTTGGGCGGCCTGTGCCCCAATTCCATGTTGAACAGACCCTGCTTCAGCCCGAACATGAGAGCTACCATCAAGGTGAACCCGTCTACCTCTTCCACCTCCAGCACCTCCTCCTGGAATCGGTCGATGTACCGGCCCAAACTCTCGTGCTGCCCCTGCACGATCTTGAAGAGGGCGGTCGCCTCCTTCTTCCTCCGTTTGGACGTCGCAAACCTTGCTAAAAGGCCCCTTCGGAGATCTGAGAAGCAGTAAACTGACCCGGCTGGCAGCTGGTGGAACCAATCTCTCGCGCTACCCTTGAAGGTAATGGAGAAGAGCCGGCACTTGAGAGCATCGGACATGTTGCGAATGGAGACCACGTCCTCAAACCACTGAAGGTGTCCCACCGGGTCGTCCTTGCCGGAGTAGTACGAGAGGACCGGCTCTCTGAAGTTGTCGGGGACGAGGGCCGCGAGGATCTCGTCGCAAAAGGGGCTCCTTCCTTCCTGGCGGCGGCGAGTATCCTCTCCGCTCGAGCAGTCATACTCGCTCCATCGGCGAGTATCTCCATACCTCGCCGAGAGTTCTGGTTCTCGAAACCGGATTCCCTGACTACTCGCCGGGTGATGCCGCGGCGGGATCACCGGCTCTCCATTCGCCCAAGCGGGCTCCTTCCCTGCTCGCCGAGTTGGTATCTCCTCGCCAGGGGGTGTCCGGCGGCGGGGGGAAGTCGCCGTCACCTCAGGCGGATTGGACAACCCGACGAGTATTGCCTTCTCCACTCTTCTTGCGAACTCTTCAAAAGCCGCCACCGTCACATACTCGCTACCTTCCCCCGGGACTCCAGCTCCCGCCGAGTTACCTCCCAACTTGCCCCGGTCTCCACCATCGGCCATCTTCCGACCACGACTCTCTTCTTCGGTCGCTATCCACGCTCACCGCACCAAGTGTTGAAGCCGAGAAATTCTCAACCTCAGAAATCGGACAAGGCAACCTGAAGTTACTGGTCAACCGGTCGGGGAGATGATCTCTGGTCAGGAAACAGGAACGAATTGCGCAAACAGGACCCCAGGTCGCTACGGCGGGAAGGTCCCACCACGTACCCAGTTGCTTAGGAGAAGCAACCCCTTCTCAACCAGATTGGCCGAGCTAGGTACGAAGGAGGCAAGCTGAGCAATAACGAGTCAAGGGCAGTGGTTGGAACTCGCGAGGGCTCAGGCTGAGAATTCCTTGTCCTCTCCTTCGTACCCCTGGGGTCCTATTTATAGGGAAAACCAAAGAGGGGGGGGGGGGGTCTTACTTATACCCCCACCCTAGCGAGTTGGCGACTTCCCTGGGGAGCTCGCCTGGAAGAGGCGAGTATCTGGTCATAGTCGCCACCTGGCGAGTTGGCGTGGGGAGCTCGCCATACTCGCCCGAACCTTCCGCGGCCCGGGGTGCTGGTCTGGATCCCCACCTTGTCTTGTTGACTTTGACTTTTGATGACCTGGCGGTGGTAGGGGCCCTCCCTCGTCGAATATGGGTTGTACAGCAACCCTGTTGGATTCGGGATCCCATTGGAGCAGAGGCTTCCCTTCTGCGTCAACGTGCTTCACGCCGAGACCATAATTTCTGTGCCCTTTCGGCACTTCCCTGGGAGGGGTCCGGGCAGAGGTCTTGGCGACGACTCCCTCTCCTCCAGCCATGTCTGCGGCCGGGGGGTTCTCGGCAGTAGCCTCGGTACGCCTCCTGGCGGCAGCGCCCATCTCGCCGGCCATCTGGAGCAGCCCTTCGAAGGACTTGCCCAAGGCGGGATGTCGTGCAGGCGAGACGGCCAAGTCCTTACCCTTGTCCGCAGCGGATGGCTTTGGTTTCTTCAGCGATCGCGAGGCGGGAGCGGTGCCTTTTCGCTTCTTAGCTTCGGGCGCCGAAGGCCGAACGGGCTCTTCCCGGCAGGCGCGAGCGCTGACCTCCGCGAGAGCGAGAGAGCCTCTCGCAACCCGATCCTCGACACCCGGGGCCACAACAAAAGGTTGGCGTAGAGGGACCTCCCGCTCTCCTGCAAAGATAGCGCTATTCAACACAGGAAGATCCTAACGAAAGATCAAATCTAAGGCGGGACCATACCTTCGCCCGGGTGAACGGGAGGAAGGGAGTCGACGTCTCGCCGGAGGAAGAGAACGTCAAACTCCTTTGTTCCGAAGAACTCCAGGAGTGCGCTCTCGCGCGACCCCAGAACGGGCGGCTTGTAAGCAGCATTCTCGTACTGGACGGGTCGGAGCGGGACGTTGCCGAAGTCTCCGGTGACGTAGACAAACTTCTCGCTCCAATGGTGATGTTTATTGGCGAGGCCGATGGTCTTGAGCAGCTGCCCGGAGAAGAAGACCACGCCGCCTTTGGCGCGGAAGTTGAAGAGCTTGCGGAAGATCGGCAGACTAAACTCGATCCTCTCGGATCGCATGTAGCAGATGAATGCCACAAGGATCGCGACAGAGTTCAGGTTCAGCTGGGCGGGAACCACCCCATAATAGCGGAGGAGGGCTTGCCGAATCTCCGGCCAGAGGGGTAGGCGGAAGCCCACCTCGAAATGTTCGAGGGGGATGGCGAGCTCTCCCGCTTCCGGGGTATTCACCTTGTCGTGATTACCCGGATTCCGCGCCAAGAAGCCAGCGAGAATGAAGCGGTTGACGATCAGATTGTATTCGTTAAAGGAGTTAGTTGTTGCTCCTGCTACAGAAAATTAGCTCATTCCAAATTCAAAGATACCTTGACTTGCTGAAATCAAATTAATCAACTATTGAAGAAGAATAATCTTTATTATATATAAGCAAAAAGGAAAGAAGTTCATGGTGTAACATTTTATGATCAAATTACCCTCATAAAAGTGAATAAGCAAAAAGGAAAGAAGACCTAGGTGTAATATTTTATGATCAAATTACCATCATAAAAGTGCTTGCTTTTCTAAGTGACTTTTTCACTTATTTTTGGTCTTTTCATATCTTTAATTCAATTAGGTATTATAATTCCTGCCTTAACACATTACATCAACCCTTTTCTCCACCAGCAAGTAATTCCCGCCAGCAAATAAAGGGACATCCTCCCCTGCATGCTCACCTTTTCGTCCAGCGAGCTGTTCCCGCCAGACGTGCGCCTTCCATCAGTGTGGTAGGTAAATGCATTGAATAATCGCTGTTGATGACTGGAGCTATTTCAGTTCTAGGACATCACTTTTTCAGCTCTCCTCCCAAGTCCCACCCCCTATCCTCACTTTTCCAGCAAGCTGTTCCCGCCAGCTCAAGGGCATCACTTTTTCAGCTCTCCTCCCACCCCGCCCCTGCACCGCTCTCTTCCACTGCGTGAATGACCCCGCCCCGCCTGCGTGAATAACTCCTCCACCGCGCCTCCTTCCAGCAAGCTCCTCCTTCCGGCAGGCTCATCTTTCCGGCACGCCCCTCTTAACGGCATGATCTTTATTCTCGGCAAGCTCCTCCTTCCGGCCCTGGTTAGTTTGACCCCTTTTCATGCCCCTCTCACAATTTTTTTAGTTTGACTCCTTTTCTCCGTGTTCTTTTCTCGGCAAGATCCTCACGGTATCGCTCCTCTTAGTCAAAAAATTTGTAAATTAAATATGTGAAAAAAATGTGTTTTTGTGAGCAACAGCAAGTTGCTGGAAAAAATGTATCAGAAAATTTGTAACAGAAAAAATGTGTTAATCAAATTTGTAAAATATGTTTTTTATTTTTGTTCTTTTCTCTGTGGGCAGCATTTTATTTCTCTGCAAGCCATCTGATAAATTTTTGCATTTTTTCGTGGGTGCGCCGAATGTTGCATTACCTAAAAATATTCATCAGTGGCCATTACCTAAAGCATGCTTTATTTGTTAGCCGAATTGCCTTATATTTCTCAAATTGCTATTAAAATGTCTTTGAGTTCTCAAATTTTAGGTAATTTGTTCTCTGATTTAGTTTAGTTTTTGTAAAGCACTACCATATTTGAAGGCAATCTCTGTTACAGTTAGTTTAAAATTGCTAGAGAAATGTCAAGTATACGACAATTCTGTACGCAGTTATAATTGAAAGTCTTCAAATGATTTCCTGATTTAAATCGCTCTGTTCAAGAGTTAGCTTATTTTAAAGGCTCTATGACAGATTTGTGCCTTCCATCAGTTTGGTAGAAAGACATGTTTTCAGTTCCGGAAACTTAGAAAATTGAATTCTCGGCCTGGAAAAATATATTTTAACCGACTGCACCAAGTATTTTTAGAAAGACATGACTGCACCAAGTATTCTCAGTTTGGTAGAAAGACATGATACATATTTTTCAGGTTTTCAAATAGCTGTAGTTAAGGCCGTGATGCATTTCTTCTCTAGCATTTTCAAAAACTCAAGCATATGTATTATCATTCTCAGATGTTGTATTTCCAGGTTTTGTGTTTTCTTCTTGGAATTTTCATATTATGGGAAACCATAATTTTGCTGTCCTATACAGGAATTTTCTTTTATAAATGTTGTCATTCAACATAGCAAAGATACAACTTTTTTGTAATTTCCAGATTTCATGGATGGTGTAACATTGGACTCCCCAAAATAATCCTCTCATCTCCTCTCTATTTCCAAAAAAAATACAACTTTCTTGTAATTTCCAGATTTCAGGCCAACTTTTCCTCACCAATCCTCTTTCCTGGCTCCCCAAATATAATTGCTGCAAGTAAACTCTGCTACAAGCAACCTCTGCCGCAAGCCTTCTCCCTTGGTAGAGCCAAGTCCACGGATTTCAAAATTGGTTCTCAACCCCAACAGCTATCCAAGCTGACAAGACAACTCACCTGTAAGGAGCTGGCCTACCCTAAACATACCTCTTGCTTAAGTTTTTTCTCATCCCTCTCCAAAATAAAATAAAAGCCGAGTAGAAGGTGGTTATCACATACTTCTCGGAGGTTGTGGCATCGCCTGCTTTCATCTTTCTTGCTATCATCATTCTTCATCCTTCTATCTAGACTGAGCACAGTCACAGGAACTTCCAAGCTATCTTCAAAACTAGGTAACTTTTGTTTTTTTGACTCTCCTATGCCCACCGTTCTTCTCTAATGCTCCTTTTAAATGATTTTTTTCCTAGTGAGTGGCTGCAAAAATTACTATTTTTTAAAAAAATGCACAGTAAATTTTGATTTTGTTATATGATTTAGTAAAGTCTCTATTTCTGTTTTTTTATAACTTTATTTTATGTTCCTTCTTACAATTTTTTATTCTTCTTTTTGTATTTTTCATTTTATTTCATATATTTTTTACTATTCTTATATTTTAAATATTGTTCATTTCCAGATTTATCTACTAATTTTTTAAGACTATTTTCTTCTTTATGACATAATTTTAAACTACTAAAAATAATTTGTTTGATACTTTATTTATAAGAATGGTGTTATGGACATGCCTAATTTGGCTATGTCCACACCAATGTACTCCAGTAAATAGCTAAACATAATTTTTTCTCCTTCTACATATAAAACATTCACATAGTTTGATATCAATGTTGTTCTGTTTATTGACCCCGCACACTTTTTTTGTTTGTTTCGTTATTTTTATATATGATTCTGTTTCCTTTAGTCGCTTTAAAATGAGATTGATTACTCTTCTTCTGCGTTCAAAATATTTTTTGGCAGACATATGTGCAAGTTTTAATGTGTTTACAAAATATTTGTACTCAATCCTACTGTTATATAAACTTTTTATATGCTTATGTTATATAAACTTTTTATATGCTTATGTTATATAAATTACTTATATGCTACTGTTATATAAAACTGTTGTTTTTCCTTAAATTCATTCATGCAATGTGCTCCTGAAGATCTGCTTCAACATGCATAAAAGTAAAAGCAGAGATTGCTTAACCTTTATAATAGACTCATGCTCAAGCTTTATAAAAGCAGAAATCCGCTTCAATCATGCAATGTTTTTGTAATATTTGTTTGTTGATCTTTATGCTCATCCCCCGCTGAATGTAGCCTCCCTCGCAAAATGTGACCTCCCAAGCCGAATGACGTTGCCCTCGCCGAATGTTCGCAGTGGCAAGGATGGAATCCAACTTCCTATTCACATTGCTTTATTTGTTTTTTCATTGAAATAGATCTCCACGAGAATTTACTCACCAAATACCAAAAACATGATTAACAATTAAGCCAAAAACATGATTTAGCTTTTCAGACCAATGTCGTCCCCACGACGAATGTCGTTCCCGCCGAATGTCGCCCCCGCGGCGAAAGTCGCCCCGCGGCGAAAGTCGCCCCCGCGGCGAAAGTCGCCCCGCGGCGAAAGTCGCCCCCGCGGCGAAAGTCGCCCCCGCGGCGAAAGTCGCCCCCGCGGCGAAAGTCGCCCCCGCGGCGAAAGTCGCCCCCGCGGCGAAAGTCGCCCCCGCGGCGAAAGTCGCCCCCGCGGCGAAAGTCGCCCCCGCGACCCCATATTCGTTGGGTGGGACCTAGATGCCCGAAAGACCAGGGTTGGGCTATCCTTGAGCTAGCTTTAGGCTAGAAGCCGGATCAGACAGGTAGATAGCCGAGAGTGTACCCGCCCGGGGCATGCGAGAAGGCTTGCGCCTGGGTAAACGGTTGGCCAGCGGAAAGCTTACAGAGTAGCAGAAGGGCTTCCGCCCAGCAGGGTCCAGAGGTAAATTATCAGGGTTCCCTGGGGTCTGCCTTTAGCTTCTCAGAACAGCGGAGTTACGCTGTTGACAAACCAAGTTGGGCTGCAAATATTCTTCCAGAACAACAGAGTTATGTTGTTGGCAGACCAAATACTGGGAGCCTATAAATATGACCCCATCGGGTACCTTAGAAGACAAGCTCTCATATTTTCTCAGATCAATTAGTGCTTTCTGAGGTACCCGTAGCCCAATAATTGGCTAAGGAGCTAAAGGCAGACCCTTAGAGGTCTGCATTTAACTCTTCAAAACAGCAGAGTTTGACTGTTAGCACTTTCTAAGCATCTAGGTTGTATATAGTCTTTTTGAGCAGCGAAATCTGGTTGTTGGCAGACCAGATATTGGAAATTTATAAATAGACCCACATGGAACCTCAGAAAGCAATCTTTCTCATTTTCTGAAGTAGTCTTGCAACGCTTTCTGAGGTATCATTAGCTCAACACTCGGCTAAGGAGGGGAAACGCTCTAAGATCATCCGGGTTAGTGGAGGACCTCCGTTCTGTAGTTTAGGGTCAGTTTCTTTGTTCCTTGTGTTTGGCCAGGGGTCTGAGTTTGCGAGAAGTAGGTATTAGCTATACCACATGGTCCGAACTCTCGTTGGGGCCAATTTTTGGTTCCAACATATATCTTCTTTTTCATTTTATCTTTTTATTTATCTTAATATTCATCTGTTCTTGCCATCTATTTAGCACCTCTATTTATTTATTCCTTTCCTTTTCTTGACTCAGATATCTCTACTAGCACATCAAGAACTCAAGCATTTTTCCCCGCAAGTTACTACCCAGGTATAAATGTAGAGATTGGGATTTTAATTTCATTTTCGGTGCACATGGCGATGTCATAATTTTCATAATTGGAATGAGGAGGGAGTAGAATCCTTAAAACCATGCACTGCCATAATTTTGATTTAGTGAATATATGCATATTCATAATTTTGATTTAGTGATATAGATAGATAGATGCTATACCAGATGAAGCTTTAACAAGCTTTAACCCCAAATGAAAATATTAATGGAGTCAGATTATTTACATGTGCTCAGGTGGCCGGGTTGGGCTCTTAGAGCACATGTTGATATATGTAGCTCCTTCATCTGATTCAAAGGGTCGTACAAGCCTACATGAATTTGAACTAAATATTCAGGGAAAAACTGTAGAGGTTGAAACGATTACTGTGGAATAGAAATCTACCATTTCTGAGCCGGCCATGCATAAAATGTTGAGAATTTTTTGATGCAATTGATCTTAATCATAAATAAAAATCACTGAGCGCCAAATCTTTCACCCAAAACTACTATCATCTTTGTTTATGTCATCAAAACTTCCCCAAACCCACAGTAATGATAAATAATTGATTAGATATAGCATGACATTTTAAGAGAAAAAACAAAAATGAAAAAAATTATTACATTGCATCTCAAACAGGATTGCAAATGGCAAACCAAAATCACGTTGATGCGTCGTCATCGTTGCCAAATCAGGGTGGGTCAATCCAACGTAAAATAAGGAAACCTTCGACTTCGACAACAGGGACCGAGCAAACTCGTGAGTCAACCCGGGTGTGTGTTAATAATTGGAGACAGTCATTGACTACAAAACACTGGAGTGCACTAAATGCAAGGAGAAAACAATCACGTTCATCGTTAACTTTACCATCAACCGTGGAAGTTCAATCAAACGAGGTAGAATCTCTAAATCTACCGGTTGAAATTGAAGACAATTGTTCTGCGCCCAATTCGAGAATATGACATCGAAATGTAGCAAGAAATTACCGTTCATTCGACAACGTCAGCGTCTTCTGGCTCCCACAACCGACAATTTGCCCTCGCTGCGCATCTTGATTATTCCATAAATAATCAAAAAATTTAATAGATGCGCTATACCTTTGCCTTTATTGAGTTCCTATTAGCAGCTTCCGTACAGATGAGTTCCAAAATCTTGCTATTGCAAGCATTAATAGAGATATGCTCATTTTGGCCCACACTTTTGAAATGAATCCGAGCAGGTGGTGGGTGATGTTTTCAGCTTGATCGCACCCCCAGGGACACAATGCTACTATTTGGCCTGCCTGTGCCCGAACTGACCGAGTTCTTTCTATTTAAGGGGAGTGACGACATAAACACTAAACTTCAATTTGATTTGCGATTAGGCGCCGTTGGGGAACCTGAGGAGGATCGTTACTGAGAAGCTTAGAAGCGGATCGCAAGGAGCTTCGGGGGATCAGATATGCTATGCTTTTGTTGTCGCTGAATGATGCAGATCTTAAGTCCTTTTTGACGACTATCCAGGTATGTCGTTGATCCTTGTTGTTTGGTGTCTTCCGTCATTTACCTGTAAGTTTTCACGAATGGTTTATAGATAGGGTCGAAATTGTCCCTGATATGTGTTGTTGCTGAGTGTCCCTTCTGGAAAACTGTCCAAGTATGTCGTTTGCTGTAGCTTGTTGTCGTGTCTTGTGTTGCAGTTTGGTTTTGTTCCTTCTTGTTAACTTTTGTCCGTGCTTGTTAGTAGAAGTTGAAACAAAAAGGTGAGGGATGACAATGGCGGGAGAGGAGAGTACTTCCCTGTCCGGAACAGCTGGAGCTTCCCGGCCTGGCCCATTTCATGGGGAAATGAGGATTCCAATGTATGCTCAAATCTGGATCATTTCCTTAATAAAGTGTTCAATTTCATTTTTTGGGGTAGAAAGGGTAGCTATAAGGCTTGAACTTCGCTAACCCGTGTTTCTTTGCTCAACGGAATTTTATGATCTATGGATCTAGGAAGGCAATCCGGACGAGGTTTAGGATTTTCGTTATATTCAGATAATAGGGATTGGATAAGAAAGGAAATTGATTCGTCTGTTGATTTTCTACATAGGAGTCATCTATTGGTGGTTCGGTTTGTAGGCATAGGAGTGTATAATCGATAGAATCTTGGGCAATCAACTTATGGAGTTGGGCTGGTGTAAATATATCCGAATATAAAGGTTGTGCGCCATTAATTTTATACAGCTTATTGTCAGATGCAAAAGACATTTTTGAGTGACATAATTCGTAGTAGCGTGTCCTAGTGTTGCATATCATTGAAATCCTAGATTGACATTCACACCATGAAGGTCTGCGATAAATAAGCTGAGTATGAATGTTATACCTTGAATTACTAGTTTTACATTCGAACACATTTCTTTACAAAACATAGTATTTCCATTTCCAATGTGTACTTTAAAAAAAGTAATAGAAGTAATTGGCAATTTCAGAAAATGCGTAGCACGATAGCTACTAATGCACACCACTCACACCACTTAAGCTAAAATCAAGTGCAAACTACTTACTTTTGAAGCTCTAATCTTGGGTTACATCATGTTTATAAGTTTGTAATGATTATTTGTATCTTACAACCTCTTGCAAAGCAAGGAAAATAGCATGATAGCTACTAACTAAGCATTACATCAAAATTAAACAAGCCTACCTACGAATTGTAAGGTATTTATAATGATGTTTGAAACAACTCGGGTGTTTGGATTAAGATTTAAAGGGTTTGATGTTGGTAAATTTTAAATACAATTTTATGCTAGTAATTTTGAAATGACCCATACCCTTTTTGCACTCCATTAATTGCTTAATTTTCTATTCTTATTACTGCATTATTGTAGTTTTTGTGGGACTCACATACCATGGAAGTCGGATCTCATAATGATGAAGACAACAATCCTCCAAATTCTATAGAAATTCCGCATGATGCATTAAATGTTGGTTTGGGTGGTATCGGAAATATTGGTACTAAATTTTTTCTTTTTTGTTTAATAATTTTATTTGTTGAGATGTTAACATGCTTTGATAATAAAAACAATAATCTCATTGTGTACCTTGTAACCTTATTGTGATTTTACAAATACAATTGTATGAATGAATTTTATTTGTTAAGCTATTAACATGCCCATGTAGTCCTCCACTTTGCATCTTCAAATATATTCAAGTTCTGTTTCATTAATGTTTAATTAAAGAAATGTATGACAATGCAATTCAATTAGTCCTGATCATAAAATAAATGTCACAATCAATTCTACCTATTTGTAAGTAGTGTACTATATCTTTACAAATAGTAAACACAATTAATATTATCTTGCATGATGCTTCTCTTGCATTATATTTTGATCATTTGATTCACCCAATAGCCTTCTTCTTTGGAGTTTGAATTGGGTCATCATAACTTAAATGTTAAGTCATTCATCATGACAGTTTAAGGCTTCGTTTGGCAGGACGTTTTTGCTCCGGTGAGTTTGGACAAAAACGCCTCCGTCATTGAATGAATGTTTGGCATGCCAACGATTATGACCGCCACTAAGAAAAGAAAACTATTTTTGAGCATAAAAGTATATTAAGTTCCTTAAGTGAGGTCGGCGTTAATGAACGACAGCTCATAATCACCGCGTTCATAGCCGCCACAGCCACGCCAAACAGAGCCTAAGGTGTAGATGTCTTATTTGACCGAGTATTCTTATAAAAGCTTTCAATTTAGTCTAGAATGTTGTAGTGAGGCTAGTAGGTGTTCTCCTTGTGCATGACCTTTTAGGGCATCAAGATGTAGGAAGAAATCTTTAGAAGAATATGGAAGGTAGCTTTTAGAGAAGTACAACAAAGTCTAAGAAATTGATAGACATGCACCAACTACTTGTAAATTTACTTTATATTTGCATTTTATTTTATTTATGTTTGTTGTTTTCTTTTATTTAACGAACTTGTTTGCACATTTATTTTCCTGCGATTTAGCGGACAAACATAAATACAATAAAATGCAAGTATAAAGTAAGGGCATGTTTGGCTAAGTTGTGGTTGTGCAGGAAGCAGTGGTGAGAAACAGTGGTGCAAGAATCAGCTGTTTTGCAGTGGTGGAAAAATTTATGAAACTATTTGAAAAACTGTATTTGCAGTGCTGTGTGAAACAATTTGCAGAACTAAACAGTAATGAAAATTAAATATGTATAAAATTAAAAACAATTTGCTCGACATTAATTTTATTTGTTTTCCCGATCTTGTCTGGCTCGACGCTACAATTCCAAACGGACGTCAAGACGCACGTATGCGCACTTGATTCACTCACGAGTGCGAACGTTTCATTTTTGACCGATTCACGAGCGTCTCGAGTAGGGGTGCAAACGAGTCGAGCTCGACAAACTCATTTATCCCAGATCAAGCTCATGAACTTTATTTTCCTATTTTTTTTTATTTTTTTTAAAATGTAAAAATAAAAAGCTCGTGAGCTCATGAACACGACTACATGAGCTCGAGCTCGATTACGAATCAAGCTCGAGTTCGAGGTTTTTTCGAGCCGACTTAACTCAACTTTGCATCCCTAATCCCGAGTGATCCGCAATAACAATTATTAAACATTTAAATATTAATTAATTATTATATATTAATATTTTAATTAATTCAAACAAATTTAATGATATATAATTTATTAAATACTTATTAATATAACTTTTATATAATATAAAAAATTATTAATATAAATGCTTATAAATTATAAATTAATATATATATATTATTTATTCTTATATATTTAATATTTTATTAATTATAAAATATTTTATAATTAATATTTTATATAATATTATATTTAATATTATATATTATAATTATATAATATATTATATAAAAAACAGCGTTGCAGCCCTTAAAAAAGGGCTGCAGCGCTGTGCTGTTGCCGTGGGCGGTGGCTTCTTGCCACCGCCCACACGCCAGATTACTGTTTGGCGGGGCGGCAGCAAAATCGGCGGCATGCCGTTTTGCTGCCGCTCCGCCAAACAAGCCCTAAATTTACAAGTAGTTGGTGCATGTCTATCATTTATGTTGCATTCAAATTGATTTCCAAGTCTAGGGGTAAATTAATGTAGGGTTGGCAAGGATATAATTCCTTAATTTGATCAGGTTAGCCTTGTTTCTTCTACTCCCCAGTTGACCCTTTCCTATATGTTTGGTCTTACACCCATTTTATTCTAATTTTAGTTTTTCAACTTTTTATTTTTGAGAACACATTGGAAAATTTGTGATAAAAAGAACATAAAAAACTGGAAATTATTTGTTAAGTTTCGTGTGAAGGCTTGTCTTCATGTGTCACAAGGGAATTTAAACCGCTTGTGTTCGACTCAAAATAGTTGTGCAACAATCTTGTTTACTCTAAGAAAACATCTGTTGCGGTTCCACGTTGAGGTGTCACATACCAATATCACACACAACTTCACAATGAATAATTTTCGCAAAATCGTCTTTTTATGTGGCGTCTTTTATTTGCGTGAGCGGGTTAGTTTGAACCTCATTTTGTTAAGCATAGTGAGGGGGCATTTTGTGAAAAAGATAATTTGGGGTTTTCTTGTGCCCACCGGTTATATTGTGGGGATGCTTGTGTGTTTTAAGATTTTGTAAGAATTAATCTAACTTCTATTCTCTCTTTCTTCTCCTATTCGTCCGAACCCAACCCTGTCCTAATCGTCTACAACCGCATTCTCCGGCACCAGTGTCGGAGTCTCCTGCCCCTCCCTCTCTGCTAGCCACCCTCCATTGCCGAGATAGGCTCTTGTGGTTCCAAGAAGCCAGGGGAACTCCATTCTACTCCAAGATTTCTACGTTTCCTGACCAGGCGACCACACATGAGATCTCAAATGGGGTCTCTATCAACTTTGTATTCGCGAAAGCACCCTTCTCGGCTTTATGCCGTTCCTTACTGACGACGACCGGGCGATATCCATTTTGAGGCGGACAATAACAAAAGAATATGCATTTAACAGAACGCGGAGAAAGTATGTCACGATTAGGAGAAGGTATGTGAACAAACGTCGTACATCCAAAAATTATAAGGGGTAAAGGAAATGGCTCGGCCTCAGGATACAAAATGGAAAATGTAGTCTTGCCCTGATGAATAAACGTGGGAATACAGTTTATGAGATAGCAAGGGAGGAGAACATGACCCCAATAAGACCGAAAAACATTCATTTGTAAGAGAAGACTGAGAGCAACATCCACTAGATGGCGATTTTTGCATTCAACAACGCCATTCTGTTGAGAGGTATATGGACAAGTAGTTTGATGAATCAAACAATGACTCACACAAAAATAGGAAAATTGACGGCTGACATATTTTTTGGCATTATTAGTACGAAAAACCTGAACAGACATATGAAATTGTATGAAGATCTCATTATAAAAGGCAGTAAACACAGAGTAAATGTTGGAACGTTCTTTCAAGAGATACAACCATGCACACCTGAAGAAATCATCAATGAAGGTAGCAAATTACAAGCTACCTCTACCAACAGTGGCAGTAGGAGAAAGACCCCAGATGTCTGAGTGAACTTGTTCAAAAGGACGCGAAAAACTACGTCCCGTTCGTGTTAGGAAAAAAGAGCGATGTTGTTTACCAAACTGACATGCTTCACAAGTCAAGTGGGAATCATCTGGAGGAAGATCTGGGAGAAGTTGGTGGATGAGGAGAGAAAGAGGATGGCCAAGACGACGATGCCACTGCTGAAGGGAAGAAGAAGCAGAAAGAGCAACGACATTGTTAAGAAATAAGAGGCCACCACTCGCAGTCCCAATAGCAATCGTAGCCCTTGAGACAGAATCCGAGAAAGAACAAGTAGTGACAGTAAAAGTAACCGTGCAATGCAACTGTGTGCAGAGAACATGAACAGAGAGTAAATTGCACGTAAAAGTGGGAACATAGAGAGTGTCCTCAAACAACAAAGACAGAGTGATGTGCACAGTGCCAACACCATGCACAGGAGCAGAAGTCTCATCTGCAATAACGACATGTGACACCCATTTCTGGTTGTTTAAGCAGGAGAACAAACGAGAGTTTTCGGTCATGTGACAAGTGGCACCAGAGTCCTCATGGAGACAAAAACCAGAAAGAGAAAAGACTAACCGCACGGTTAGACACAAGCCGACAAAAGAGGCAAAGAGAGCGCGCGAACAAATAAACCGCACGACCAAGAAGGGCACAAGCCGAAAAAAAAACAAGCCGGAAAACAAGTCACAGAAAGATCGCGACCAAGAAAAGAAGACGAGCAGAGACTCAAACGACACGATTTGAGTGAGAAGCTGAAAAAGAACAGATCACATAAAGAGCACCTGCAACCAAAAAAGAGCAAACCGAGATGAGGCCGTGTGAGTAGAGAAAACAACTCGCACCGGAAGAGAAGAGAAGAGGAAGAGACCGCGCAAGCAGAAAAAGCAACCCGCACGAGAAGAAACAATCCGCAGGAGCACATGAGAAAAAAGGAGAAATAGATTTTGTCAATTTTTTCATGCTTTGCTACATTCTCATTCTATAAGCTACAAGAGGAGAGAAATAGATTTTCGCAAATTTGGTAATAAAATAAAATTAAAGTGCAGCCCAGTGCACAACATCCTCATGCAATGATGGTCCGGGGAAAGGTCCCACCACAAGGGTGAAATGTAGGCAAATCTTATCTTGCATTTTGCAAAAGGCTGCTTGTGCTATATGAATTATGTATAGACCCCGCCGACCCCGCCGACATGTCGTCGACCCCGCCGACATGTCGCCGACCCCGCCGACATGTCGCCGACCCCGCCGACATGTCGCCGACCCCGCCGACATGTCGCCGACCCCGCCGACAGTTTGCCAGCAACGCCGACAAGTTACCGCCCGCGCGGAATGTCGCCACTCCCTCCCTGGGTGCCCCTGCACGATTGCTTGTGGCGGGAACGAACAAATATTCTTCGCCACCTCCACTCGGACGGACCTCGGTCCTCCGTAGGGGTGAGAGAACAAAGGTTCTTCGTCACCTCCATTCAGACGGACCCCAGTTCTTCGAGGCGCGAACAAACAAAAGTTCTTTGCCACCTCCACCCGGGCGGACTCCGGCCCTCCAGATGCGCGAACAAACAAAGGTTATTCGCCACCTCCACCCTAACGGACCTCGGTCCTCCTGAGACGCGAACGAACTAAGGTTCTTCGCCAACTCCACCGGGACGGACCTCGGTCCTCCTGAGGTATGAACGAACAAAGATTGTTCACCGCCTCAATCCGGACGGACCTCAGTCCTCCTGAGGCGCGAACGTACAAAGATTTATCGTCACCTCCACCCGAACGGACCCCAATTCTTCTAAGGCGTGTATAAACAAAGGTTCTTTGCCACCTCCACCCGAGCGGACCACAGTCCTCTTGAGGTGCGAACGTACAAAGGTTCTTCGCCACGTCCTCCTGGACCGACCCTTGTTGTCCTGAGGCGCAAACGAACAAATGTTCTTCAATTTGTCACCTCCATACGAACGGACCCTGGTCCTTCTGACACGTGAACGAACAAAAGTTTTTCACCACATCTACCCGGACGGACATCGGTCCTTCTAAGGCACGAACGTACAAAGGTTCTTCGCCACCTCCACCCGGACGGACCCCGGTCCTATTGATGCGCGAAAGAATAAAAGTTCCTCACCACCCCACACTGACAGACCCCAGTCATCCTTAGGTGTGAACGAATAAATGTTCTTTGCCACCTCCACCCTGACAGACCTCAATCCTCCTCAGACGAGAATGAACAAAGGTCTTTTGCCACCTCCAAAGGAACAGACCACGAGTCCTCCCAGGACAGAAATGAGTCCCCAATCCTCCTATAAAGTCTGGCCAGGACTAACCTCACGTGCACAGCGCGCGGATGCACACGACGTACGTTGGCCCTGTGCGCGCGTGCGTTCCCAGTGTGTGCATGCGCCGTCGGCCGCCACCATCGGCGGCCGCCGGCCGGCGCCTCTGTCGTCGGCCGGCGGCCGCCAATGGTGGCGGCCTATGACGCGTGCACCACCGTCGTCTCCGGCCGCCACTAACCACCACCGTCGCCTGGTAACTTGCCCGCGCCGCCCGGAGGGCACTTCTGTCATTTCATCAAAATTGGTGATCCAAGTGGCCGGAACGGAGCGATGCCATTCTCCAACTCAAAATTCGCCTGAGCGCAATTACTAGCATGTCCCTTCAGAAAACTATAAAAGACCCCCAAGTCCTCATTTGAAGAGAAGCAACTTCAGAGACTAGAGAGCTCTGAGATTTTTCGGCAAGAACACGAGACTTAGATTATTTCTCCGCTTAGAACTCTCTCTGCCCCCTATCTAGCGTGCACAACACCCGGTGCTGACTTGGATGCTTTTGTGAGCTCGGGAGAAGGCATTGGAGAGCGCCCCCTCAGATGCTCGCGTGAAGACACTTCAAGGCACCAATGACTTATCATTTTTCTCCATGTGGACACTCTCATTCAGGCTTCGTGGACGCTCTCAACCAAGCTTCGTGGACTTAGTTTATTTTTTGCTTTTCCTGTATTCAGAGCTTGTAACGGAGCAGTGACCCGTCATCCTCTGAGAAAACTCCCCAATACTTATAAACTCAAATCTAAATAATGGATTTCGGCCTGACACAGATCCAACTACGTGGGTTTTCACCTTATTCGGGTTTTCCACGGTAAAAAAACCTCTCGTCTTTGCTGCTGGACTTTATTTGAATGTTTGCGCCCGATCCAACTCCGAGCCAAGGTGGTCCGATTTTCTAGACTGGAGGAAAACTTGGCGACCTGCAACAATGATGTTAAATTGTCAAATTAATTTCCCCACACATTTGTTTTTACCTTGTTTATTTGAGTTTTCATGGCAGGGTGTGACTTGGTCCTCCACGATCACAACTTGTATTAGCCACCTCGATCACAACTTGTATTAGCCACCTCGACCACAACTTTACATTAGCCACCTGTTTAAGGCGCAATTTGGCGCGGTTTTTTTACCTTCGGAGAGTTTGGACAAAAACTCCATCGACATTGAATATATGATTGACATGATGAATCAAAAATTCTGTACTCGTAGTTTGCAAGTGTAGGGTAGAGCATGAACATAAAATATTTGTTTGGCAAAGATTCCGGACAAATAAAACTTTGATGAATCAAGAATTTCTGCAAAGTTTCATTCAAAATTAAAGATTACAAGAGTTTTTTCTCAAACTTCACTGAAGCCGGATGAAATTACTTAGTTTATTACTACCAAAAGTTAAGCTTGTGATTCAGTAGAGAAATATCTTATAACACTCACTTTAGTTGGACAAATAATGGGGGGAAGATACGAGACAAGAGCACGGGGGATGTTGCTTCAAGATGGTTACGATGAGTACAAGTTAAGACAATTGATTTGTGATTTATTTACCATTGTTTCAAATTCCCATGGCCAAAATGGACAGATTTGATGTCATGCGTTGAGATTTTTTAAATTCCTGAATCAATTTTGATTGATTTTGCTACTTTAAACTTCCTAAATGTTGGATGTTAATAAGGATCTAACCATCTAATTACAACCATTCTTATTCAGTCCATATTAACTCCAATTGGAATTTTACATTTATTGTTCACTAGGAAGATGCAAGCTCATGACTTATTGTTGGGATTGAAGCCTTTAGATTCTCCATCTCCAGGATTCTTTCGAGTAGGGCACAACAAAGGGCTTTAAAAACAGTAATTTTTATAAATTATTTTTAGTCGTGAGTTTGATCTTCTTTTATGTTGATAGATGGAGGGGGGAGGGGTGTCAATCCAAAAGGCCTGATTTACTACAAAAATGTCATCAATGAGATAGTTAAAGGAGGCCATTATTTTAGAAAATATTAATGGCAGAGCTTCTTTAGATATTGGCAAATCATCAAAATCGTAAAAAGTAATTTTAAAAAAACCTAAAATCGCCTATTGGCAGCCCCGTATTCCATCCTCCAGCCTGATACCGGCCCCTTATCTTTCAGGCGAGCAGTGAAATCCCCCTCCCTCCTCGCGGTCGCAGAAACCCTAACACCTCTCTTTCGTGTGTCTGGCAAACAGGAGCAGATTATTCACACCAGCAGATGTTAGTTGTAGAAATGAGGATGGATGCAGTAAAAGTGAAACACTTCCTATATTCTCATTCACTTTATGTTGTTGATAGCCTCACCTCCTCGATCTCCTTTCAACATTTTTCTTTAAGTGGATTTGATCCTGAATCAATTTTGTCTTTTTATGTTATTTAATATAATATTTTATCTGATTAAATTAAAATGGATGAAAGCCATTATAGCATTACCCCAAATGGGAACTAGGAGAAACTTGGTTAGTATATGTCTGCATCAGGAGTGCAACACTTCCCATAAGATCATCCCACCAACTGCAGATTTTTCTAATTTTTGTTTTGACAGTTGTTTCAAACATTCCACTAGATTTATAAATTATATAACTCATGTTTCTAATGATATTCTAAATTATTTTCCTTGTATTATATAAATCATATGTAGTTTTATATAGTTTTGGGGTGATTTTCAATTTAAAGTTTTGGTCGAGGAGGACCACGTCACACCCTACCATGAAAACTCAAATTAACAAGGTAAAAACAAATGTATGGGGAAATTAAATTGACAATTTAAAATCTTTGTTGTGGGTCACCAAGTTTTCCTCCAGTCCAGAGAATCAGAGCGCCTTAGCTCGGAGTTGGACCGGGAGTGCAAACATTCAATGAAAGTCTAGCATCAATGACGAGATGCTTTTTTTACCGTGGAAAACCCAGAAAGGGTTAAAAACACGTGGTCGGATCTGTGCCAGACCGAAATCCATTATTTAGCTTTGAGTTTACAAGTATTGAGAAGTTTCCTCGGAGGGTGACGGGTCACTGCTCCTTTACAAGCTTTAAAATTAACTAAGTCCACGAAGCTTGGATGAGAGTTGTTCACAAAACCTGAATGAGAGCGTTCACGTAGATAAAAATGATAAGTCCTTTGTGCCTTGAAGTGTCTTCGCGCGATCATCCGAGGGGGGCTCTTGTTACTGGCCGGGCCTGGCAGCGGGCTCAGCCTTACCAGGGTCGGGCGGCAGGGCTTCTCTCCTCTCCCGAACGGGCTTTTCCCCCCTCCCGTAACAGAGCCGCGGCCCACACACCCCAACTCTTCTCCGCACGTGTTCTCGGTGCGGCGGGTTGTTGAGGCGAGGGCTCGATCCCCCGACCTCCTTGATGTAAGCTCTTAACGCTAGCTCACATCACCAACTGAGCCGCGACTCAGTTGGTGATGTGAGCTAGCGTTAAGAGCTTACATCAAGGAGGTCGGGGGATCGAGCTCAAGCCTGAACAAGCCGCCGCTCCGAGAACACGTGCGGAGAATGGTTGGGGTGTGTGGGCCACGGCCCTGTTACGGGAGCGGTGAAAAGCCCGTTCGGGAGCGGGGAGAAGCCCTGCCACCCGACCCTGCTAAGGGTGAGCTCGGTGCCAGGCCCGACCCGTAACAGGTGTTTGAGTTATGGTGGTGTGAAAATATTATAGTAAACACAATGATGAACAGTTTAGCAGCATGATTATAATAACGATTATAGTAAACACAATGATGAACTGGGCTTCCGTGCGAAAATGTTACTATATATATATATATGTTCATTTTGCTTTTGGTGTAATATTTAAAAGTCAAATAGACTATTCCATTCAATCAATTTGTTATCATAACTACTGTTGTACTATATTACTTTGATAAGCAAAATTAGTTATTGCAGGGAATTTTATATTAGTTGAAAAAATAAATATAGAAGAACATGCACGTTGTCCAGGACGACCACGAACATACTCTTCAAGCGAAAGAAAACAAGCTGCTAATCAAAGAAGAAGAGAAGCAAGACAAGATCAAATGTTAAGGCATCTCAAAAGCGAAGTACACAATTTAAGAAATGAATTAAAGTTGAAAGCTGATTCATTTGAGGTTTTCCTTTTATACCTTTTTCTGCTATATATATTCTAATTATATTTTTCAATTTATTTGCTCATAATTTCTTAATGTAACTATTATGTTTTGCCAGGGGACTTGTTCTCAACCGAAATTGAAATTCCAACATGCAATTACAAATGAGAAGATGAAGGTTAAAATCTAATGCAATATTCTTTCATACCATCATTTTTTATTAATGCTTTTTTCTCATTCTTTCACTCGTACAATGTTCAGCTTCAGGCTGTGTCACCCTTGATCCAATAAATAATAAGATTTTTTTTTTAATTTGTACTGTTTTAATATATTTTTGATTTGAATGTATTAGGTTTTGAAACAAGAGAACAACAAATTACGACTAGAAGTTCAAAAGTTGACCATTGGATTCTCAGATCTTGGCAATTTGAGTGAAACCATCTCTGCATTGGGTATTTTTGGAAGCTATGTTTTATCTTATGGATACTAATAATTGCTCTTTTAGACTCCCCTATTTTTGGTTTACTCAATATTTTTTTGGTAGAAAATAGTTTTTTTGGGGTAGAAAAGGTAGTTTTAGACTCATCCATTTTCTTCTTCTATGTAGTTTCACAAGAAGTTGCACAGTCTGTTGCCAAATCAGTTGCACAATTAGTTGTGCAACGTGATGATTTTAAATCTAATTATGTTCAAGAAATGGAGAAGAGCAAAAATTTATTCAACTTGCTTCAAGAAGCTAAAGGTAGACACCACTCTTTATTTTGGATTGATATTTGATTACTTGTTCTTTGAATTAACTTGGGTGTTTATTTTGGTTCTCCTGCAGGGAATATTAGAGTATTTTGTAGGTGCCGCCCGTTGAATTTGAAAGAAATCTCATCTAGTTCTACTCCTATAGTAGATTTGGAAGCGGCTGAGGATGGTGAGCTCGGACTCATCACAAAAACATCGACAAAGAAAATTTTCAAATTTGACAGGGTGTATACACTGAACGCTGATCAATGTGAGTGTTTTTAACTTGATGAAATAGGTAGGATAGAGTTGAGAATGATAATTTGGTAAAATTTTCATTTTTATTTAATCATTTCTTATCTAATGAGCAGCTGATGTGTATGCGGATGCGTCCCCTCTCGTTATTTCCGTATTGGATGGCTACAATGTATGCATTTTTGCGTACGGACAGTCAGGTACCGGAAAAATGTATACAATGGAGGGGACGGTTGAAAACAGGGGTGTTAACTATAGAACCCTCGAAGAGCTTTTTAAAGTTGTTGAAGATAGAAAAGATTTGTTTGACTATGACATCTCCGTCAGCTTTTTGGAGGTTTACAATGAGCAAATTTGAGACTTGCTCCCACTATCTCCTTCATCAAATAAGTAGGAATTCGGACCCTAAAATATTAGTAGTTCAATGTTCAATGTAGTTGAAACAGTTAATCTAATAAAATTTGGTTTTGTATTTGCTGAATAAGGTTGGAGTTAAAGGCGGCGGCTTGGTTTCATCATGCGCCAATACTGGAGGCCAAAGTTCACAACCTTGGTGATGTTTGGACGTTATTGGATGATGGAAAAAATGCACGAGCTGTTGGATCAACCAACCTTAATGGAAAACTGGGGTGTTAACTATAGAACCCTCGAAGAGCTTTTTAAAGTTGTTGGAGATAGAAAAGATTTGTTTGACTATGACATCTCCGTCAGCTTTTTGGAGGTTTACAATGAGCAAATTCGAGACTTGCTCCCACTATCTCCTGCATCAAATAAGTAGGAATTCGGACCCTAAAATATTAGTAGTTCAATGTTCAATGTAGTTGAAACAGTTAATCTAATAAAATTTGGTTTTGTATTTGCTGAATAAGGTTGGAGTTAAAGGCGGCGGCTTGGTTTCATCATGCGCCAATACTGGAGGCCAAAGTTCACAACCTTGGTGATGTTTGGACGGTATTGGATGATGGAAAAAATGCACGAGCTGTTGGATCAACCAACCTTAATGAGCACAGTAGTAGATCTCACTGGTGTGCAAATATATTTTTAAAATTTTATGTTTCTGTTGAATGATGATATTGATTTTCACATGAGAGTTTTTTTTCAGCATGCTTTGCATAATGGTGAAGACTGTGAACTTGGTGACTTGTGAAGTCACACAAAGTAAATTTTGGCTGGTTGATTTGGCCGGCAGTGAGAGGCTTGCAAAATCTGATGCCCAAGGAGAGAGATTGAAGGAGACTCAACACATAAATCGATCCCTTTCAGCTCTTGGAGATGTTATGTTTGCCTTGTCAAGTAAAAGGAGCCACGTCTCTTATAGGTTGGCTGCAACAACTAGTAAAACAATCACAAATTTCCTTTACATGTTCATTTAATTTATTATTATACTTTCATTGTTTCAGGAATTCTAAATTGACGTATCTACTCCAAGATTCTTTAGGTAATTCAATTTCAGTTTAACATTTTGTATTTGTCAAAATTCAAACATCCAATCTAAAATTAATTGAATGATTTGAAATTGTTAGTGACCCTATCATGTTTTGCTATCATGTTATAATTCAACCATGCAGACTATGTTAGTTTTTTCATGATAAATTATTATCAACCACAATATTCTTTGTAGATTAATTAATTTTAATCTGCCTACCTCTGCAAACTATATAGGTGGCTCTGCAAAAACGCTAATGTTCGTACAGAGAAGTCCCTCGGAAAATGATACAACTGAAACACTAAGCTCACTTAACTTTGGGAGTAGAGTTAGTGACCCTATCATGTTTTGCTATCATGTTATAATTCAACCATGAAGACTATGTTAGTTTTTTCATGATAAATTATTATCAACCACATATTCTTTGTAGATTAATTAATTTTAATCTGCTTACCTCTGCAAACTATACAGGTGGCTCTGCAAAAACGCTAATGTTCGTACAGATAAGTCTATCGGAAAATGATACAACTGAAACACTAAGCTCACGTAACTTTGGGAGTAGAGTTAGTGAAATTAGTTTGGGTCCTGAAAAAAAGCAGGTCGACAAACTAAGAAGGGAATGTAAAACACCGCAAGGAAAGGTGCATATCATCATCACTATTAGGCTTATCCGATTACTTGGGTTGACTTATGATCCTCATTTTTCAGTTCTTTTTGTCAAATGTTACCTCAAACTATACAGGTGGCTCTGCAAAAACGCTAATGTTCGTACAGATAAGTCTCTTGGAAAATGATACAACTGAAACACTAAGCTCACTTAACTTTGGGAGTAGAGTTAGTGGAATTAGTTTGGGTCCTACAAAAAAAGCAGGTCGACAAGCTAAGAAGGGAATGTAGAACACCTCAAAGAAAGGTACATATCATTATCACTTATATGTTTGACTGCAACAACTAATAAAACCATCACAAATTTCCTGTACAAGTTTATTTAATTTATTCTTATACTTTCATGGTTCAGGAATTCAAAATTGACATATCTACTACAAGATTCTTTAGGTAATTCAATTTCACTTTAACATTTTGTATTTGTCAAATTCAAATATCAAATCTAAAATTAATTGAATGATATGAAATTGTCAGTAGGTCTAGCAGGTTTTGCTATCATGTTATAATTCAACCATGCAGACTATGTTAGTTTCTTCATGATAAACTATTATCAACAACATTATTCTTTGTAGATTAATTAATTTTAATCTGCCTACCTTTGCAAACTATACAGGTGACTCTGCAAAAACGCTAATGTTCGTACAGATAAGTCCCTCGGAAAATGATACAACTGAAACACAAAGCTCACTTAACTTTGGGAGTAGAGTTGGTGGAATTAATTTGGGTCCTGAAAAAAGCAGATCGACAAGCTAAGGAGGGAATGTAAAACACCGCAAGGAAAGGTGCATATCTTCATCATTATTAGGCTTATCCGACTACTTGGGGTTTACTTATGATCCTCATTTTCCATTTCTTTTTGTCAAATGTTACCTCGAAGCGTAAAATACATTCTTTGAGATAGTTGTGGGGTTTGAGTTATGGTGGTGTGAAATTATTATAGTAAACACAATGATGAACGCTGCAACTAAGTGGGGTTTGAGTTATAGTTGTGCACCGCAAACTCACTTTATTTATGATTTAAAATATTCCTTAACAGTTTTAACTAAGTGCACATAGTATTGCACACATCATTTTTTTTGCATCCGTGTCCTAAGGCTGCAACTCCCGTGCTTGACGCCCTCTGGTTCTTCCTTCGCCTCGATGACCTCCGCCGACGCATCCGGAAGCCCCCCCACCCCCCCCCCCCCCCCCCCACACACACACTTCCGCCTGTTCGTGTTCCTCACCGGCGCCCCTCCCTCATTTGATTTCGGCAAGGTAAACCTAAAACAGAACACAAGATTTTTCTGATTGCCAGTAAACTCAATCTTTGTTTTTTTTTCCCGATTGCCAGTAAACTTCATTTGGCATTCCATGACAGTAATTGAATTTGGAATCTACGATTGTTTGTAAACATACAAGGTATGTAGATACAAAATTCTTTTATGTTTACAAACAATTGCCTAGAGCGTTGTTTAAGAATGCATTAAAGAGCTACAACTGTGTCAAGTTGACCATATGGTATCCTTCGAGACCTCAAATATCATTAAAGTGGTAATTTTGATTGTGTATGTTGATAATAAGTGATTTTTACAATTTCCAAAACTGAAGAACTTAGAGAAAATTTACTCAAGAGAGTATTAGATTTTGAAGGTTTGAGGGTTCTAAAATACGTCCTTTATATGGAATTTGCAAAAATCTAAGGATGGAATTTTTGTTAACTAGTGGGAGTATGATTTAAGCTTGCTCTGTGAAACTGGAATGCTCGGATGCAAGATAGCGATTAACTTCTTTATCACTTTGAATATTCCGATATAGCAGTGAACCAATTTGAGTACTTAGAAATTGCTTACCTAATCCTAGGGTACCTAAAGGATCAACTGGAAGGGGATTGCTATTTTATTATCATGGACACCTGCAGATTTGGGCACACATGCAAACTTGGGGATGATGTGTAATGGATATTTAACTTCTGACTATCCTACCTTTGTAGAAGGTAATTTTCTCACTTGGAATGAGAAACATGTAGTATCCCAAAGTAGTGTTGAGGCTATGCAGTTCATTGGTTCACGAGATTTGTATGGTGATGTATAAAAAAAAGTACTTGAAGAATTTAATATTTTTACCCTATCATCTTAGAAGTCCATTATGATTACCAAGTAGAAATAAGGAGGAGAAATAATAACTTCGTTGATCTTATTCTTCCACATAGGGGGTATTTATACTATTACATCGGAATACGACTTGGTGACACATCATTGATCCCTGTCACTAATAATTCCTAAATAGGGTTCGCTCTATTTGGGATACAAATATTACGTAGTTAATACAGATATCTTATATATTAAAAACTAATATCTCATATCTCTCAACTAGCAAAACTTCCATCTCTCCTCACAAATTGTTTTGAGGACAGTTAGAGATATTTCAAGCTAGTTTTAGGAGAAGTGTAGAAAGTAGGAATCTATTTCCCCATGAATTGGAGCTCAATGTCAACAAGAGGAACTGGTATCCTCGAATACTGGAGATCATTTTTGGTCGAAAGAACCAAATTCCCAGTCTTTTAGAACTTCGCTTTTGGTGGTTTTAGTATAAATGTCAAAAAAATGTTTTTGGTATCTTCTTTTGTTATTTTAAGTAGATTTTGTCAATTTTTTCATACTTTGCTACATTCTCATTCTATGAGCTACAAGAGGAGAGAAATAGATTTTGGGAAATTTGGTAATAAAATAAATTAAAAGGGCAGCCCAGTGCACAACATCCTCGTTCAACGATGGTCCAGGGAAAGGTCCCACTACATGGGTGAAATGTAGGCAAATCTTATCTTGCATTTTGCAAAAGGGTGCTTGTGCTATATGAATTGCCAGGCTAGAATAATCACAAATTATGTGTAGTCCCTTCAACATAAATCCTAAATCTTAAATCCTATTTAGCAAAACATTGATATTTATGATGCCCTTCACTGCATTTTCTGCTACTATATGTATTGATTATAACCAAGGTTGGGTATCGTCGGCGCCGATGTAGCATCGTGACCGTCCGTCCTCCCAGCTTCCCGACGTTCCATTAAACTCTGTAGACACCAAAAACGTTAGTAAAATGCCGAGTCCACGTTCTCTCTCTTGCATAGGGCTGCTTCCAAGTTATTCTTTTTTTGCCCAAAAAACATTCTTTATTGTAGTGGGGCACTTAAGCGACATTTTTGTTGTAATATGGAAAATTCTGAAGAAAGTGCACTATTGAGATGGAATTATTCCACAATATCTCACCTCCAGTAGTTCCTCCACTGCCTCATCAATACCTGCAACATCATTGAATGTTACTCCTGTAGATACCTAGAAGAACAAATAGGTTAAAGCATAAGATCTACCTTGTCACTCTTAATACCAGTATGATGTGAAAAGCTGAACATATAGAAAATAGATGTGTGGTAGGTTTTACCAAACTAAAAAAGTTAAAAACATATGTCAACTCTGTTATGAAATTGGGACCGGATCCGCGACTACGGTAGTTCGCCGCGAATCTTGCAACAGAAGATAATTTGAGCAATGCAAAATTAAATCCAAACAAGCACAACAAGACGAGAAAATTTTTACGTGGTTCGGAGTTTGGGCTCCTACCTCCACGGGGAGAGCGCGCCGGTAAAATCCAATATAAATCACGAGAGTTACGAAAAATACACCGAGACCGTAATAGTCGTACAAGAAAAAAAATCAGAAAGCAGTAACTCAAGCTGTCGCAAGCGATAGCGCTGTCGCCGGGCGACATCGCTCTGCTGTCTTCCTGGTTCTGTCGTCGCCGCGTCTGCACTCCTGAGGCCGATCACGCCTGGATCAACCGCCTGCTGTCGCCGCCGTCTCTTCAGAACCACCTGCTGTCGTCGGCCGCCAGGATGAGGCCCGACCGGTGTTGCTCCGGCGAATACCGCCGCTGTAGAGCTCGGCCCGAGAAGCTCCCGATCCCGTCTGGATCGAAGTTGGATGCCGCCTCTGCTGCGCGCCTGCTGCCGCTGCCGCCGGAAGGAAAGCTCCCACTGATGCGCTGCTGTCGCCGCCGCCTGAGGAGGAGAAATCCTCCATTGTTTTTTCTCTCTGTTCCTCTCTTTGATGATGTGTTGGTAGTACGATTGTGTTGGTAATAATGGGCTGTAGCAGCCCCCTAAATATAGGTGGTTATCCCCCCTCCAAACACGAAAGAAGAGCATCATTAATGGAGAGACATTGATCAGCTAGCCATTTCCAGAAAATTACAGCTGGCCATGGTTGTGCAAGCCATAAGGAGGTCAGCTGGTCTCCCCTTAATGCTTCCAAAAGCAGGATCCCCACACTAATACATTTCCTAATTAGGAGATTAGCCTTGATTAGGAATAAACCTCCTCCCACGGATATGTGACTTGGCGCGATCCCAATGGTCCGGGTGGGATGAGGTGTCATAAACTCACAATCTCCACCTTGACGCCTCATTTCACGAACGTAACTTCACCTATAGCTAGGATCAACCCTGTCGGCGACTATGATCCCCCTCTCCCCGGGGTTGTCCCGATCAACATGCACCAATATGAGCCAAGTCAAGGCAGTGTTTGAACTTGACTGCCGTCACGGGTTTGGTCAGCATGTCTGCGATATTATCTTCCGCGGGCACCTTCAGTAACTGAATGTCCCCGCCCGCTACGAACTCTCTCATCTTGTGGTAGCGCACATTAATGTGCTTTGTCCTGGCATGATAGACCGGGTCTTTGGACAGACAAATCGCACTTTGACTATCACAGTGCAGTTTCACCGCCTCTTGAGAAATCATGAGCTCTTTGGCGAGGCCTTTGAGCCAGATGGCTTCCTTGGCTGCTTCCACTGTAGCGATGTACTTTGCCTCCGTTGTGGATAAAGCCACAATGTCCTGGAGGGTAGCTTTCCAACTGATGGGACCTCCACCTAGAAGAAAAACGTATCCAGTCGTGGATCTTCTCCTATCGAGGTCGCCCGCGTAATCCGAATCCACGTAGCCCTCTAATGCCCCTGCAACGTTGCTCTTCCTGAAGAGCAAACCGACATTCAGTGTTCCGCTCAGATATCGCAGAATCCACTTGACGGCTTCCCAATGCTGCCGTCCTGAATTTGCCATGTATATACTCACGATGCTCGCCTCCTGAGCGATGTCTGGTGTAGTACAGATCATCGCATACATCAGGCATCCTACCGCACTTGCATACGGTACACTAAGCATCTTCTGTCAATCCTTCTCAGTGGTGGGACACTGAAGGGACAACAATCTGAACTGTTGTCCCAACGGGGTTGAGACAGCCTTGGAGTCTGTCATACTGAACTTCTCCAATACCTTCTTGATGTACCCAGTCTGGGACAGCCAAAGCATACCGCATTTTCTGTCCCGACGGATCTCCATCCCAAGGATCTTTTGCGCGTGACCGAGATTAATCATCTCGAACTCCGCACGCAGCTTCTCCTTCAATAGAGAGATCCCCTGAGCTGATTTGTACGCAATCAACATATCGTCGACGTATAACATCAAGATCATGATGTCCCCGTTCGCCAGGAACTTAAAGTAGACACAAGTATCGTACTGACTACTGATAAACCATAATGAAGCCATGAATGTGTCAAACCTTCTATTCCACATTCTCGGGGACTGCTTCAAACCATAGAGGGATGCCCTGAGCTTACATACCTTCTTCTCGTTGCCGGGTTTTACAAACCCTTCCCGTTGTAAGATGTATATCACCTCATCCAGGATGTCGTGAAGAAACGATGTCTTCACATCCAACTGCTCCAACTCCATATCATGCGGTACTACTAAGGCGAGTAGTAATCGAATGGAGCAATGCTTCACGACAGGCAAGAAGATTTCATTGAAATCGACGCCTTTTGCGACGAATCTAGCCTTGTACCTCCAAGGGTCCTTCCCAGAAGTGGACACCTTCCTAAATATCAATTTGGAGCTTATGGCCTTAGCTCCCTTTGGTAGATACACCAACTCCCAAGTCTTGTTCTTGTGAAGGGACTCGATCTCTTCCTCCATAGTGGCTATCCACTGAGAGCTTTCCTTACTCTCGACAGCTTCCCTATAATTTGTTTATGTGTGTGTGTGTTTGTGTATGCGTGATTTGTGTTTGTGTATGTGTGATTTGTGTTTGTGTGTGTGTGTATGTGTGATTTGTGTTTGTGTATGTATGATTGGTGTTTGTGCATGTGTGTTTGTGTGTGTTTGTGTGTGATTGTGTTTGGGTGTGTGTGTGTGTGTGATTGTGTGTGTGTTTAGGGTGTGTGTGTGTGTTTGTGTAGGTGATTTGTGTATGTGTGATTTGTGTTTGTGTTTGTATGATTTGTGATTTGTGTCAATGTTTATGTGTGTGTATGTGTGTGTATGTGTGTGTATGTGTGTTTATGTGTGTGTGTGTTTGTGTATGTGTGTGTGTGTTTAGGGTGTATGTCTGAGTGTGTTTGTGTGTGTAATTGTTTTTGGTGTGTGTGTGTAGGATTGTGTTTGTGCACGCCGTGAGAATTTTCCTTGGCTTAACTCCCACTAGTACATTTCATGCACAACGTTTTGCTCATTTGAATATAATTTTCCAACATACGAATGAGCTTCTAGATCCACCATCTCATGATTGTGAACTCCACATATAACTTCAATAATCCACTCATTCAAGTGTTCATTTTTTGCCCTTTAAAAGAGAACTTGCACCAACACCTCTTTGAATTAGATTATCTGACATTCTTTCTTATTAACCTTTATTTAGTTGATTTTCAAGATAAAATCCGGCTCTGTCACACCCGAGCATAACTCTAGGTTTGGGTCTGCTTGTAAGTTTATTTGCACTTTATATAGTAATGACAAACCCAAAACGAATTGCAATATTTCTAGCCCAATCGACCATTTCCTCCTTACTTGGAAAAATAGAAGATGTAATGAAGTGATTTCCAAGGTCAATATGTGTGGTAGGGTTGATAACCTCATTAGACAATAAATTGATAGCTACAATAACAAAACATTTACACAAAAAATCAGATATTCACTTATCTTATGCATACAAATTACTACTCAATAACACAACTACAAAAAGTACTGTCATCGGTAGGTTGAGGGGGTATGGCTATGTCGATGAGAGAAGGACATTCCTCTAATTTGTTCTCCATTAAGTCGAGCCTATACAATGTACAAAACAGCACAAACCCTTAGAGTTAGCTATGCATTACCGAAATAAGCAATTCATGGGAAAAAATCACGGCTTGGAAGAATCCCAATACCAAAAAATGGGGGAAAACCATTCTTGGCAAAAAAACAAGATCACCGGTACACCGAGGAGAACGACGGCTAGGGCAAGGGTGAGGGGAACGGCGACATGCCTTGACGAGATCACCAACGAGAGGCGTGAGGGGCATGGGATAAGAATTTGTCGGCGAGCAGGGCTCACGTGAAGGAGATCGCCTGGCGAACAACGACTAGGTTGCGGGCGAAGAGAGGAAGAGGAACATGAATCACGATCGAGTGCGGCTAGGTCGTGGTCTGCACTGTATTTTAGATAGAAACTCTATTAATTAAATGTTTTTTTGGAGTCTAGTCACTAGACATTAAATGAGGGAGGGGTACACCAATAAATACTTGGAATTAAACTATACGGAAAGATATGATGTACGTAGGCATTAGTGAGATTATGACAAAAGATAGGGCAAAATGACGTCAAAGGATCCATATAGCCTAAGCCGACCCCACTATACTGGGATAAAGGCTCGAGTGTTGTTGTTGGTGGTGTGCACATAGCCGTATACAATTTTCATACAAGCAGTTGGGGAATAATATTTGTTCAAAAAAATTTTCGTTCAAAAAAGAAACACCTGGTCGCTCCCGTCCCCCTTAGGGAAAAAATTAGCTGCCAAAGGTACCGGTGTATGCCCCGCCTCCCCTAGCTACGCTTCTGTCCGCCCTTTGCCATTGTAGGTCGAACTCGGACAGCAATCTCTCGGGAAGAAGACGCCACCCTTGAATCGGACCGAATAATCTCTCGGGAAGATAACAGGAAGGAAGTTCATGAGGAGGAAGAGGGCAGCGAGGAAGTTGACGAAGAAGGAGAGGGAGAAGAGCAAGAAGGCGAAGCATGTTGCGACAGCAGTCCATCGGGATGTAACAAAGCAGGACAAGATGGTCAGTTATTTTTCGAGCAGTGATATTGTTTCTACGATTCTATTGCGCCTACCTGCCAGATCCGTGGGAAGGTTCCGGTGCGTCTGCACATCATGACTTTCCATCACCACCCCCTCGAGCTTCGTTCAAGCCCACACCCTGTAACATCCGAAAATTTTTACGCGAAATTTATTTTATTATAGGGTCGAGTCGCGACGGATTTTGACCGGGACAGCGCGTCGGCGAGGTACGTTGTTCTATGATAAAATCGCGACCGTCTATTTTGAGAATGGGTGTGCCGTTAGCCGTGTTTAGGTGATTTTAGGTTGAAGTGGTGTGCCAGCAGTAATTTTCCCCCACTCCTTTCAGTTAAAAAGAAACCGCAGCCCGCATCCCGTTAATATTAAACCCGCACACCCCTTCTATCGGGAGAAATCAAAACCGCAAGCCGTTCCCCCTGTTCCGTCTCCCGCACGGAGCGAGCCCGTCGAGTCCCGCCTCCGACGCCTTCCGCAGGGCTTCCCGCCGCCCGATCCCCCTCCGGAACGCTGTTTCGACACCTCCTCCCTCCTCTGCAGGCGCCAACAAGCATTCCTTTTCCTTCCTTGGCCTTGGAAGTGCCGGATTTCAACCCTAGCCGGAGGTGTGAATTTCGTTTTGGTTCCGGTGAGTCGATTCCTCTCTCGCCTCGTTTCCTTTGTGGATATTTTGGTTGTGGAAGTAGAGTAGCTTAGATTTTTCCATTTCTATTGCCCTATTTTAGGTTTTGGAGTTCTATTTCCACCGCGGAGTTAGTGTAGGGCATTTCGTGAGCCTAAATTACTCTCCGTTAAGGTAATATCCGAAGTTTAGTTCCTAATTTTGTAGCCCTAATTGTTTTGGAATTTTTTTCCATTGGAAACCCTTAAGGGAAAATGATGAAATTAGGTTTGCCTTGAATTGCAGGACTTTGGTAGGTTCGAGGCAGCTTTCTGAAGGTCCCCAGCAGTAGGTTTACTTTCGGTATAGAAGATGTCGCCGCGCCGAGTCTACGAGCGCCGCACCACCGCTGTAAGGAAATTTAATACCTGTTAGTTAGACATAACAAAAGTTATATTTTGTATACGCATGTGTAGATTTCGTACAAGCAACATAACCATGCATAGTAAAGTGTGGCGGTAGGAAAATGGTCGCGGAAAACGTGTAGGATGACGCCCTTTTCCATGACCCAGTTAGTCAAGTTATGAATAATTAGTTTAAGTACGAAACTTTACCCGCGTACGTAGGTTTGGAAATTGTCCAACCAAGGGCGTGAATGTCCCTTCAAGTCGACCACAAGAAAGTTAAGGGTCGCTTAGTAGTACACCAGAAAAGATATCCTTTGCAGAGTAGCGTCAGACCACAAAGGTCAGCCAGCACACAGAGTTTCCTCCGTGCTAGGTAGAGGCGCACTACCTTTCTCATAAGGCACATGGAACCTTATGAGTAGTACAGACTTGGGAATTATTTTCCCTTGAGCCAGTTAGCAGATTCGAGACCGTGTCCACGTGACACTAGAACAATTGGGTTCGTAAGATGGTCTCGGGTCGTCAGTTTCAGTTGCGCGTTAGGAGCTACTCTGCCTAGAGCCTTCCTAGTAGATGAGCAGGTTAGAAGCCACCTAGAACTCAAGTATAGACCTGACATGAGACAGTACACTAGTTAGTGAACGCCAGGACTTGAGTTAGTAAAATGAAAGTCACGTGTTTAGTACGAGTAGATGTGTGACCAGAGAATAGTGCGAAGGCATGCATAGCACATAGCATAAAAGTTTAAATGCATAAAATTATTTTCAAAGACATACATGCATTCTTATGTAAAACTGGTTTTTTAGTGTCACTAGGAGGGGTTATTTTTCCTTACTCTGACCCTTCGTGGGCACTGTTTTTCAGGTGACCCAGGTGGGAAGTTACGTCTAGGATGAGCATGTGGTGGCGTCAGTTTGTACTATTTATCTTTTCAGTTTACTCTATTTCAGCATGTACCTGTAGATGAGAACATTGTATCAGATTAATATTTTATCTAATTTATTTCAGACTGTTTATGGTTAACCAGATTTTCAGTTAATTCAGTTTTACTTCCTGTTTAGTGGCTCTGTGAATCCAGATATCAGGTATGTGGTTACCCTTAGTTTACTTTATTCAAACTTCCGCTGTAAGTCTTAAATTGCTTAGTATAGATTTTATTACCTGCTGCTACTAGTTTTAATACTGTTTCCTAGTTTTCTTTATATCGCTGACCCGGCCGGACGGCTGATTTCTGAAATACTGGGAAGGGGTGTTACAAATTGGTATCAGAGGCAGGTTTAGGATCCCTGGACCCTAGAAAAGAATTCACAGAGCCATAGGAGCGTATAAGAGTAAACTATTGTCAGTAAAGTACTTTAAATTGCGATTAAGCCTTAGTGTTCGCTAGAGTACAAAATAAGTTGCTAGATCAGATTTCTTAGATGCTTGATAAATAACCAGATTTCCTTTATTTATTCTATCAGGCACCACGAGTTAGTGAACCAGGTGAATCTTCACGCCAGAACCCGATTCCTAGTGCAACCATGGGAGACGCTGCCATGCCACAGGTACCGCCAGTTCCAGCAGCTCCAGAGGGCACTGACATAGCGTCTCAGATTGCCAGGGCGGTTACTGTTGCCTTGATGGAGTTTCAGAGAGGACTGGCTGCAGGGTTTCCAGCTCCAGTACAAGTACCAGTCCCTGCACCAGCTCCTGCAGCAGCACCTGTGGAGATGACCCTGGAGCGCTATTTGAGAAATTTCAGAGAACTTCAGCCTTCGAACTACAGTGGGGATGAGACCCCGATGGATACGGATGATTGGATAGCTAACACCAGAGACCTGCTGAATGTTTTAGAGTGCCCGGAGAATAAGAAAGTTCCTCTGGCAGCTTTCCTCCTCCGAGGAGAGGCAAAAGTCTGGTGGGACAAATACCGGACAGATGATCCTGCAGGTAAAGCGTTATGATTAATTCCTTTATTTTAGGAAGTAATGTGTTAATTTTAATATGGTATAATCGTATTTTTGTTTGGCCAGGCCGTACCCCAGACATGTTCACTTGGGGCGAGTTCTCTAGAGCTCTTGCTAGTTGGTTCGTGCCTCCTTCCGCACGACGAGGTCTCCAAGAGAAGTATCTGAGGCTTTTCCAGGGGGACAGGACAGTTACTGAGTACGAGCGAGAGCTGACTCATCTGGCTAGATATGCGGGCGTGATGCAGGGAGATCAGACTGAGAAGTGCAGTCGCTTTGTGGATGGTCTGCGTGACTCGTTGAGGCAGCCGCTGATGACTATGGTCAACGCTGATTACAGGAGCTTAGTGGATACAGCTCGCAGACTGGAGGCTGACCAGCAGAAGGTTCAGAAGCGAAGTAGTTTCCGTGCGAAACGATCTCAAGATTCGCATCAGCCGCAGCAGAACAAGAATGACCAAGTTAAGAACTGGAACAAGAAGCCGAAGCCTGATGCTAAGAAGAATGGTCAATCTGGTGACCGAAGCAAGGACTATCCCACGTGTCCCAAGTGTCAGCGTCGCCATTCAGGAGAGTGTTTGGCCAGTGCAGGCGTATGCTATAAGTGCCGACAACCTGGACACATAGCTCGCTTCTGTCAGGAAGCTGAGCCAAATCAGGTAATCAAGGTCCTTTTTGTATTGATTACACTTATGTAATTTCGATAGATTTGTAATGAAATTTATGTTCCTGCAGTCGAAGTTCGAGGTTGGTGGCTTTAGCAGGGTAGATAAGGGCAAAGCATTGATGATTACTGATGGGAGGCCACAACAGGGTCGAGACTTAGTGCAGCCCAGAGCTTATGGGTTGGGTCAGCAGGAGGCGAAGGATCAGGAGGATGTTGTGACAGGTAAGTGTTGTTTGCTAGCAAGTTAGGTTTTAAATCCTCCGTAGTGACACATTAAATTTTTCATCCTTCATAAATCGTTCATGTAGGCATCCTTATGATTCGTAACTTACCCTCTAAGATTCTGTTTGATACGGGTGCCTCGCACTCGTTTATCGCGGAATCTTTAGTGCGTAAGTTGGATTTAGAAGTCTTCCCCGAGTCAGTACCGCTGGAAGTCATGATGCCGAATGGATCCCTTCTGCAGACCAGAGACAAGTGCAGGGTACCAGTGCAGTTTAGTGATGTTGAGATTATCGTGGAAGCTTTGCTGCTACCCATAGCAGGGTTTGACTTGATTTTTGGAATGGACTGGCTTTCAGCAGTCAACGCCAGAATTGACTGTAGGGCGAAGCAGATTCAGTTCGATGGCCCCAACCAGACCTCTTTTTCTTTTCAGGGATTGAAGGGAGTAGTGAAAATGATCATATCTGCAGTCCAAGCGAGAAAGTGCATTAGTCAGGGGTGTGAAACCTTCGTAGTACTCATGAGCGCGGAGTCTAAGGCTGATTTGTTAGAGGTACCAGTGGTGCAGGAGTTTCCAGATGTTTTCCCGGAAGAGCTCCCTGGTGCCCCTCCAGATAGAGAGATTGAGTTCCCGATAGACTTGCATCCTGGGGCTACACCGGTAGCCAAATCTCCCTATCGGATGGCTCCAAGGGAACTAGCAGAATTGAAGAGCCAGTTGCAGGAGTTGCTTGATTTGGGGTTTATACGCCCTAGTACTTCGCCTTGGAGTGCTCCAGTGCTTTTTGTGAAGAAGAAGGATGGTAGTCTGAGATTGTGCATAGATTACCGCGAATTGAATAAGCTGACCGTAAAGAACAAGTACCCGATTCCTAGGATTGATGATTTGTTCGACCAGTTGGTGGGAGCGAACACCTTCTCCAAGTTAGATCTGAGGTCGGGCTACCATCAGCTGAGGATTCGTGACGTGGATATACAGAAGACTGCTTTCAGTACCAGATATGGACACTTCGAGTTCGTGGTCATGCCGTTCGGGCTGACCAATGCCCCTTTAGTATTTATGGACCTGATGAACAGAGTTTTTCGGGAGTATTTAGATCGTTTTGTCATCGTCTTCATAGATGATATTTTGGTGTTTTCTAAGAGTGCAGAAGATCATGCAGCTCACCTCAGGATTGTTTTGAGCACACTCAGGAAGAACCAGTTGTATGCCAAATTTTCAAAGTGTGAGTTTTGGCTTTCAGAGATTGCATTCTTAGGCCACATCATCAGTCAGAAAGGGGTTAGCGTTGATCCAAAGAAGATAGAGGCCATTAAGTGTTGGCCAAGGCCGACGACAGTTTCAGAGGTTCGCAGCTTTTTGGGTCTCGCTGGATACTACAGGAGATTCATCAGGGATTTCTCGAAGATAGCCTTACCACTGACTTCCCTCACAAGGAAGGGAAAGAGCTTGGATTGGACAGTTGAGTGTGAGTTGGCCTTTGAGAACTTGAAGAACAGATTGATGACCGCACCAGTTTTGAGTTTGCCTTCAGGGTCAGACGGATTTCAGATCTATAGTGATGCTTCAGGTCAGGGTTTGGGTTGTGTTCTCATGCAGCATGGAAAGGTCGTAGCCTATGCCTCGAGACAGTTAAAGGTTCATGAGAGGAACTATCCCGTACATGACTTGGAGCTTGCAGCAGTCATTCATGCTCTGAAGATATGGAGACACTACCTCTATGGAGTGCGTTGTGAGATCTTCACTGATCATAAGAGCCTCAAGTATATCTTTGATCAGCGAGAGCTCAATTTGAGACAACGCAGATGGTTGGAGTTTCTAGCAGACTACGATGTAGACATTCAGTACCACCCAGGAAAGGCGAACGTGGTAGCTGATGCTCTTAGCAGGAGAGGCTCGTGTTTCTATCTTCTCACTCAGCAGGAGGAATTAGTACGAGAGCTGGAGAGACTGGACATCGTCGTTGTGCCCCGTTGCAGTTTTGGTTCAGCTTGGTTGAGTTGGATGGAGATTTCGTGCGATATTAGAGATAGGATCAGGACAGCTATATCGTTGGATCCAAAGATGACAGAGATTTGGATCTCAGTGCAGTCAGGTCAGAAGGAGAGGTTCTCTATTCAGGATGAGTTATTATTGCATGATGGCAGAGTGTGCATCCCAGATGTTAGTCACCTTCGGGAGGACATTCTTTTCGAGGCACACAATTCCAGGTATTCTATACATCCCGGTAGCACGAAGATGTATGCAGATATTAAGAAGACAGTCGGGTGGCCAGGTTTGAAGAGTGATGTTGCAGATTATGTAGGGAAGTGTGAGACATGCAAGTTGGTTAAGGCCGAGTGTCAGAGGCCTGGAGGCAAGTTGCAGCCACTTCCCATTCCCGAGTGGACTTTTGAGGATATATCTATGGACTTCATTCATGGTTTACCGAGATCGCAGAGTGGGAATGATTCCTTGTGGGTTATAGTAGATCGACTTTCTAAGGTCGCCCATTTCATTCCTCTTAGGAAGACAGATCAAGGTCCGAAGCTAGCCCAGTTATATTTAGATGAGATAGTTCGACTTCACGGTGTTCCCAAGACTATAGTTTCAGACCGAGATGGCAGATTTACCTCCAGGGAGTGGCGATACGTTCAGGAGCGGTTGGGTACCAGGTTACATTTCAGCACCGCTTTCCATCCTCAGACCGATGGACAGACTGAGCGCACAAATAGGACTTTGGAGGATCTGCTACGGATGTGCATTCTAGATTTTGGAGGAAAGTGGGAGAAGTATGTTACTCTTGTGGAGTTCTCCTACAACAACAGTTTCCAGGCAAGTATTGGAATGGCACCGTTTGAGGCCCTCTATGGTAGACGTTGTCGGACACCGTTATGTTGGGCAGAGAGTGAGGAAAGATCTTCTATCAGAGAGTCATGGATTGATAAGACCACTGATAGGATCAAGCTTATTCAGGAGCGTATGAAGACAGCTCAGGATCGCCAGGCCAAGTATCATGATCAGAAGCACAGGTCAGTAGAGTTCAGTGTTGGAGACTACGTTTATTTAAAGGTCAGACCAGTTAGAGGAGTCTCTAGAATAAAGCGTATGAAGAAGCTGAGTCCCAGATTCGTTGGTCCTTTTGAGGTGTTGGAAAGAGTTGGTGAGGTTGCATATAGGTTGGCCTTACCTGAGGAAATGAGTGGTGTACATGATGTATTCCACGTCTCCTACCTTAGGAGAGCAGTCAGAGATCCCAGTCAGATCATCAGTACCGATGAAGCACCAATTGAGACAGATCTTAGTATTGGAGTTAGACCAGTCAAGATAGTGGACTCAAGGATTCAGAAGCTCAGAAATAGAGAAATTCGCATGGTCAAAGTCCTTTGGATGAACTGTGGCCGTCCAGAGTATACTTGGGAGCGAGAGGATGAGCTAAAGAGCAATGCAGACTATTCTTTTCTCTTCGACTCAGGTATGGTTTCAATTTTCGAGGACGAAAATTTTTGTTAGGAGGGGAGATTTGTAACATCCGAAAATTTTTACGCGAAATTTATTTTATTATAGGGTCGAGTCGCGACGGATTTTGACCGGGACAGCGCGTCGGCGAGGTACGTTGTTCTATGATAAAATCGCGACCGTCTATTTTGAGAATGGGTGTGCCGTTAGCCGTGTTTAGGTGATTTTAGGTTGAAGTGGTGTGCCAGCAGTAATTTTCCCCCACTCCTTTCAGTTAAAAAGAAACCGCAGCCCGCATCCCGTTAATATTAAACCCGCACACCCCTTCTATCGGGAGAAATCAAAACCGCAAGCCGTTCCCCCTGTTCCGTCTCCCGCACGGAGCGAGCCCGTCGAGTCCCGCCTCCGACGCCTTCCGCAGGGCTTCCCGCCGCCCGATCCCCCTCCGGAACGCTGTTTCGACACCTCCTCCCTCCTCTGCAGGCGCCAACAAGCATTCCTTTTCCTTCCTTGGCCTTGGAAGTGCCGGATTTCAACCCTAGCCGGAGGTGTGAATTTCGTTTTGGTTCCGGTGAGTCGATTCCTCTCTCGCCTCGTTTCCTTTGTGGATATTTTGGTTGTGGAAGTAGAGTAGCTTAGATTTTTCCATTTCTATTGCCCTATTTTAGGTTTTGGAGTTCTATTTCCACCGCGGAGTTAGTGTAGGGCATTTCGTGAGCCTAAATTACTCTCCGTTAAGGTAATATCCGAAGTTTAGTTCCTAATTTTGTAGCCCTAATTGTTTTGGAATTTTTTTCCATTGGAAACCCTTAAGGGAAAATGATGAAATTAGGTTTGCCTTGAATTGCAGGACTTTGGTAGGTTCGAGGCAGCTTTCTGAAGGTCCCCAGCAGTAGGTTTACTTTCGGTATAGAAGATGTCGCCGCGCCGAGTCTACGAGCGCCGCACCACCGCTGTAAGGAAATTTAATACCTGTTAGTTAGACATAACAAAAGTTATATTTTGTATACGCATGTGTAGATTTCGTACAAGCAACATAACCATGCATAGTAAAGTGTGGCGGTAGGAAAATGGTCGCGGAAAACGTGTAGGATGACGCCCTTTTCCATGACCCAGTTAGTCAAGTTATGAATAATTAGTTTAAGTACGAAACTTTACCCGCGTACGTAGGTTTGGAAATTGTCCAACCAAGGGCGTGAATGTCCCTTCAAGTCGACCACAAGAAAGTTAAGGGTCGCTTAGTAGTACACCAGAAAAGATATCCTTTGCAGAGTAGCGTCAGACCACAAAGGTCAGCCAGCACACAGAGTTTCCTCCGTGCTAGGTAGAGGCGCACTACCTTTCTCATAAGGCACATGGAACCTTATGAGTAGTACAGACTTGGGAATTATTTTCCCTTGAGCCAGTTAGCAGATTCGAGACCGTGTCCACGTGACACTAGAACAATTGGGTTCGTAAGATGGTCTCGGGTCGTCAGTTTCAGTTGCGCGTTAGGAGCTACTCTGCCTAGAGCCTTCCTAGTAGATGAGCAGGTTAGAAGCCACCTAGAACTCAAGTATAGACCTGACATGAGACAGTACACTAGTTAGTGAACGCCAGGACTTGAGTTAGTAAAATGAAAGTCACGTGTTTAGTACGAGTAGATGTGTGACCAGAGAATAGTGCGAAGGCATGCATAGCACATAGCATAAAAGTTTAAATGCATAAAATTATTTTCAAAGACATACATGCATTCTTATGTAAAACTGGTTTTTTAGTGTCACTAGGAGGGGTTATTTTTCCTTACTCTGACCCTTCGTGGGCACTGTTTTTCAGGTGACCCAGGTGGGAAGTTACGTCTAGGATGAGCATGTGGTGGCGTCAGTTTGTACTATTTATCTTTTCAGTTTACTCTATTTCAGCATGTACCTGTAGATGAGAACATTGTATCAGATTAATATTTTATCTAATTTATTTCAGACTGTTTATGGTTAACCAGATTTTCAGTTAATTCAGTTTTACTTCCTGTTTAGTGGCTCTGTGAATCCAGATATCAGGTATGTGGTTACCCTTAGTTTACTTTATTCAAACTTCCGCTGTAAGTCTTAAATTGCTTAGTATAGATTTTATTACCTGCTGCTACTAGTTTTAATACTGTTTCCTAGTTTTCTTTATATCGCTGACCCGGCCGGACGGCTGATTTCTGAAATACTGGGAAGGGGTGTTACACACCCAACACCGCCGCTCTCAATCACTCGTCATTGGCATTAGACAGGAAGACTGCCCATACCTCGGAGAACGATTATATGTGGCTTCCGCCATTGCTGGCACCACCGGTATCACTCTCTCCAATCTGCGTGTGTCCATAAGAAGGTCCATCAGAGCCTCCTGCGACGGACTCCTATTGCTTTGGGGCCAAGAAACACGACAATATTATATTTTCAATCCCCTCACAGGCCGCAATATTTGTTTCCCAAAGGACGCCCGCCTCCAAACCAGCCTCTTGGGCTTCTACTTCCGCAATTCCACATCCAGATATTGTCTATTCGCAGCCTTTCAAGAGGAGACCTACATATTTATGGTTGGTGCAAACTACTGGAAACATATTTCTTGCCGCCTTCCAGCCTTCTGTAATCTTCCCAGCACAACTGATCTCAACGGATGCCTACATTGGCTGGCATGGAAACAACAACCTCGGATTCATCTTGGACTTCATACAATAGCTCCTGATATCATCATGACCTTTGACAAAGAGGCAGATAGTTATGGCCTGCTGCCGCTACCGGAGGAAGTCCTTGCTCGAATTGGAAATAAATATAACTTGGTGAATTTCAACGGGGAGCTTGGACTGTGGGTCGCCTATAAGGATGGTTTGGAGCTCTGGGTCATTGAAGAATCTTTTGTCAAGAAATGTTCAGTCAAATATTGTGATGATGATGTGTTTATATTTTTTGACAGTGGGCCAAGCAATTGGTTACTGGGTGTGGCAGTCTCCATCGGAGATGAAGAGCTCCTGATTGATTTCAGTGTTTCCCGCACACTTCATTATTTGATTCGATGGAATCTCAAATCCGGAGCCTACGTTCGGCTTGATTTGAAGATCAACTACCAACTTGCTGGTACCACTTTCCCATATATGGAAAGCTTGTTGGACCCTTCTGACTCTCTCTGATCAAAGCGTTAGCTCAGATAAGCACGCATGCTCATAGCCGGAGATGCATTACATAAAATGGTAATATGCTCACCTTTATGTCTGAATTTTGATATTCTTAGTAAAATGAATGAATGAAATACATATCCTATATTATATTTATGTATTTGTCTCTAGATCCTTTTTGTGCAGGAGAAATACTTTAAGAGTGATGTATTTGAAAGCATCAAATCAATTCTATTTGAACTGACTGATCGTGATGCAACGGTAAACTGCTTTCTCTAAAGTCGGTTTAATGTCTTTTCTTCATGCTTATTCAATTTACAGAGTAGGATTCTCGTGCATAGGTATCACTGATCTAAATCATGCTTTCAGGGTGTACAAAATTTATTTTCTCTTTCGGCTTATTTTTGTTTCAGTTTTTATGTTAACTTTTAGAACTTTATTGATAGGATATAACTGACGTGAAGAATATAAGTATTAATGTATAATGACCTGTTCTTTTGGCCGAAATTGGAGTATTGGAATTGAAATTCAATTATCAATTCCAATTCTACCGTTTGACGACCCAATATTTTTGTTGGAATTGGAATTCATTTCAATTCCTATGAGAATTTATTATAGAGGAAACACCCCCGTCCAATTCTGACATCGCGAGGTCTTCATTCGCGTTTCTAACCTCTACCCTGCATGCCCCGACTCCTGTGCTTCCACAAACGAAGGCGGGCATCGTCGACGGCTTACTGCAAGTGAGATTAAAAGCTAAATAAAAATATGAAATGCAACAAAATAACATACGATAAAAATTCATGCGGTCCCGGCCGGTGGGCGGCGCTGATAAGTGCGGCCCCAATATGGATCTGGTGCGTCGAGCGCCATAGGCGCGTCGAGTGCCGTAACAGAACAATTGCGCCTTGCATGGGGCTGGATGCTTGGAACACCATTTTGAAGTTTATATGGATATTGTTGATGATTTGAAGTGAGTTTGGGTCGTCTTCAGTTCAATTTCTGCACTATTTTACCCGGTGTAAGATTTCCATTCAGGTTTTGTGTTAGTTTGTTGTTCTATTATCTTCCCACTGAAGTTTGGTTACATATGTTACCAATGTGGCACTGCCTTTTAGCTCTTTATTATCTCCGGAGGGGGCAATTTACTCAGATTTGCTATGGAATGGACCAGACAAATTTTGGGCAGTTGACATTTTTTGTGCAAGTTTTATGTTCTTAACTAACCTTAGAATACATCAGTTAACTTCAATAAATATCACTCCAACAAATATTACTTTTAACTAATCCTTCCTTGTTTTGTTAGAATTCATCTTTACATTCTCATTTCATCTATGCTCACTTAGTTAGCAACATTGTGTGCCTAACGGCTAACACCCAATGCATAAAACAAATTTCACCACACTGTACTTCATAGAGTTTATCCTAAAGTCCATGTGACATCCATACAACAAATTTGACCTAATTGTAGTTTATAAAGCTTATCCTCAAGTCCATATGTTGTGCTTACCAGTTACCACAATTTATGAGTAAATTATTTCCTACGTCCCATTCAACTCTATAAGCAATAAAGAAAAAAATTATACCTCTTTACTAGTAGAGATACAACCATTAATATTGTTAAAAATTCCACGATTCAACATCTTGAGCAGCATCATTCTAGTTCTTGGGTCAATTGCCTGTGATTATATTATCCATAAAACCAACATATTGCTCAGTAATTAATAAGAATAAACAAAACCCGGCTAAATGCTATTACATACTTAAAGAATAAAGAGACAACATGCTGCCTGTGAAGATGGTCCCTTTAACTAAAAAAACTATCCTAGATTGGGACCGTGTTGTAATAATCATAGCAAATTCTACCTGTTAACATATACATGTAAAATTGAACATAAAATTAAAGCCAAATATGAACAAGCATGCAAAAGAATAAGCCGAGAGATAAAAGGAAGAAAAGGCACATGAACGAATAAACTGCCCAAAAATTGAGTAGCTATATAGGAATTTCCAAAATATGTGAATATCAAATTAAGCTAAAGTCAAAATACTGGCTGATTTGCTACAAACTTAGTATAAAGTTAAAAAAATGCATACAAAGCAATTCTTCATTTTTGGTTCAAACCATGGAAAGTATCTACTTTACACGGTAGCATGCGATGGAACGTGTATTTACTTTACATTGTAGCATATAGTGTAAAGTAGCTTGTTAGCGGAAAGAACTCTATGTTTGATGTGTGGTGTGTCTATTTGATTTTATCATAGATGATTGAACTATTTCCTCTATTATGAATAAAGGGGTTCTTTAGTAAAATAAAAAACAACAAAGATATTTCAACTTAGATATGGTATCAATGCAGGGTTAGTTCTAACACAATTTCTCTTGCACACCCATCATCTCCTCCTCATACCCACCCATCATCTCCTCCACATTACCCACCCACTCACCAACCCCTTGATGCACCCATTCCGCCACTACTATTCCTAGAACACATATGCACATGTGCAGACGTTCACACTGGCGCCCTAATTGCAGAATCTTATTGTTGTAGTAGTCCATTGCATTTGTTGTCATTCGCCACATGACCTTAGGGCATGAGCACAACTCGCGTCACATGTCTCTCATTCCTAACGACTTGTGTTTACTTCCCAATTCTTTCTCTCCCATACACAGTGTCATGGCAGCCATCAATCTCCTCTTAAGATTTGGACTTCTTCTCCACCATCGGCATCAAAGTTCAATGATACAAATTATATCTTTTGCTCAAGGGCACCCCACTTCCTTGTCTGCTCTCACCCAAGTTCCACCACTTGGGTTCCTCCAAATTATAATGAGAGTATCAAATTTTCAAAATTGTAAGCATTCGATTCTCTATTCTTCCTTGACTGCTCAGTATCAAACATTCCATTGCCTACAATGTCATGTTTCAAAACTGTCAAAAGATGTGGGGCATTTTCATTCCACCTACTTTCAAGAAAGCAGTCTATTCGATTTTTTTTTCTTTTTGGTAAGCTAAATGTATATCCAAAAATATTATAGACAATTAGAGGAACATATAATGAGTTGTTTCAATACCGCTCACTACTTTAACACATAGATTAGAAGTGGGCCAAAGAATCTATTGTCATCAAATACTCAATTTTATATCCAACATACATTCTTCTCTGCAAGGTGTACCTGGTTCAATGATTCGTAACACTGAAACTTCTCTCCAAGGTTCTAAGCATCATTGAGATCTAACCACCACAATCGTCAACTCCTCACCATTATCTAGCATGCTTCCAAAATAGACCTAGCATGCCTATTCCATAATATATCTCCTCCTCCAGATCTATTACGCTCACTTAGAAAGATAATGATTAATAACTTCAGCAATATCAAGTATCCCATCCAAATACTCATGTTTCCACTAGATAGATTGTGGTTAACTTTATAGTTACAACCAGGATTTTAGATTTACGCGTTTCTCCACTTCAACCAAATTGCTTTGATTCTATGTATCACTTCTTTATCTACACATCCATCGTTTTGAACTCTACCGATTTAGATATTTAAAACACTCACTGCGAGAAATATTTTGGTCACTAAACTTAATGACAGAGTCATCTGTCCTTCTTGCACTACAAAATTTAAGCTCTGCATACTTCGTCTCTATCATGCTCAACCTAAAACCTTTATTATCGAAAGTGACTCATCAAGGTTCAAATTTTGTGTTTAAATCCTCGTGCATCTCATTGACCAAAACAATATCATCTGTAAACATAAACATTAATATACTGCTTGTTGGATATGTCTGGGGAGCTCATCTAAGACAAGGGTAAAGAGATAATGGCTTAAAGTTGACCCTTGATGTAAGCCAACAGTGATAAGAAATCCATGTGTTAATCCTTCAAAAATCCTCACCCTTGTCACTGAATTTATATACATGTTTTGATCACATCAATGCATGATACATTTACACCTTTCTTTTTCAATACTCTTCATAAGACCTCCGTGGAACTCTATCATGAGTCTTCTCAAAATCAATAAACAACGTATACAAATCTTATTTTTTTCCGATAGTTGTCAATGAATCTCCTTTATAGGCGTAAAGCTTCCATGGTTGGCATGAATCCAAATTGATTCTTTAAGATGTTAGTCTCTCATTTTACTCATCTCTTTATTACTTGCTCCCAAGGTTTCATGGTATGGCCCATTAGTTTAATCTTTTTGTAACTGACACAATTTTATATATCCTCTTTGTTCTTATATAAAGGTATCAAGATATTTTCTCTATATTGGTCTGACATCCTTTTTATCTTCGTTATCTTATTAAAGAATCATGCAAGCCATAAAATTTATTCCTTCCTTAAGCATTAGTATACTGGGTATATCATCTTGCTCAATTGTCTTTTCATTTTTCATCTTCTTCAGAACATCATTTACCCCCGGTGCTTCAATTTTACGATAAAAAGTTACATTCATATGTTCCTCTAATTTACTTAACTCTTCCAAACTCAATTCATTGATTTTTTTTTCATTGTAGAGTTGATAAAAATACCTCTTTCATTGCTCCTTAATAACCACATCATCCGTCAAAATTGTATATGTTTCATTCTTCATGCATTTAACTTGACTTAAATTTGTTGTCTTCATCTCTCTAGCTCAAGCAATTATATATATATCATGTGCTCGAACATTTACAACAAACTTCTAAATGGAACTAGCCTCTAAAATACCACATAAAATATGATAAAACAAAAGTGCTTTTGTTTGCATCCTCTAATAATTGATATTTAAAGGTCGATAAGTTATCACCTACCAACGTCCACTACTTAATCATAAGCAATTATTTATTTTTATTATTTTTATAGTATTAAAATTTACCTCTATAATTACTACCCAAGATCACCAAACAATAAAAGACTTACCCGCCGAAAAAATACCTAGGGCATTTCATTTAATACACAAGCATTAAACACTAGACAAAATGATTCATATAGAAAGTTGCATCATCCTTTTTAACCTGTAAGTATTGAAAAATGAAAGAGTTTCAAAATGATTTCAACTAAAATGAATTAAGATAAATATTATCTTTGATAGTGTGTTCCATCGCCTCATATGTCCTCTCTGGTAATGGAGTGAAAAGTAACTTCGACTGTGTCTACATGTTCTCATTATTTGTTCATAAAAATTCAAGGCTATTTGGTTGCTCTTTGCATAGGGCGCACAAATCAACACAGCATAGTTCCAGATAACTTGATATTTACCAAATCAATCTCATTTTATATTCTGTTACACTGCTAAAAAATCTGAAACAGTCATATACCAAGTCAAGCTTTTCATATTCCCTTGTCAGCATTGCCCCCAATGACATCTTGATATCTTTCTTCATTTGGTATAATCCTATTTTAACTATTTCCCCTTACACACATGACAAATGTCAACATATCTTTTTATGTACGCAACAACATTTCATCAGACAAACAAAAACTACTATATCTATTTATGTACAGATATGTGCCATATAAATGTGTCTACACACACATAAAGACTATCAATTAATGATCTATGTTAATCACCCTGGAGTTCTGCGGTGACAATATATATATCAAGGAGCACTGAACTTGACAAAACATAATGGGGGATGGGCTGAATTCTCGAAGCGTTGCATCAAAACCTTGGTGTCGGCAGTAAGTGGGCGGGCGTCGACACTGTTGAAATAATAAAATAGAAATGAAAGGTGTAATTTATTCATCCCTCAAGGGGGATATTTAAAGGACTTGCAAGGACTCATAAAGTAGAAAATAAAATGTGAGATTAAACCCCAAACACTTCTAAAAGACTCTACTAATGTGAAAACTGTAATAACTTCAGCACTCCCCCTCAAGTTAGAGGGGAAACCTCCAGTTTGAAAACATCATATAAAGGTAATGGAGGTAAGCTACGTGGCACGACATCAGATGAGCCACTGGGGGGAATTCTAAATCGGGGAATCAAATCGAGGACAAAACCACACACGACGCAAACCCACACACAACGTGGACTAGCTGGAATCAGGTCAACTAACATCATCTACACACACATGTGGAAGGTAACGGAAGATGTCGGGCTGCCTTGATCCGAATTTTGGAGTAGGTATTTTCCTGGCTTCAACACTTTAGTGCAGTGAGCATGGATCGCAGCCGAGGAGGAAAGTTTCGCGAGTAGGCGAGATGGTGAATGGAGGCGAGAATGAGGAGCTAATCGGCAACTCGACAGGAGTCAGCAACTCGGCGAGTGGGAATGACTTTGTGACAATGGTGGTGTTCGAAGAGTTCGCAAGGAGGGTCGAGAGGAGCATCCTGTTTGGGTTCCCTCCTCGACCTGATGTCACGACGACCTTGCCTCGTCGCGTGACACCGTCAAAGGAAGAAGCGTCACGTAGGATACCAGGGAAAGAGCGAGCAAGAGAGGGACAGGAGCGACCAAATGTAATCGCGACACTATTCGGTGAGCAGCCAGGGGATCAGGTTCCGAGATGCGGAACAACCGGTGAGATATCACCATGCCCGCCAAAATAGCGAGTATGAAGAGTGTAGGAGAAAACACAACCTTGTATATATCTTCACTAGTATCAAATACAATGTATGGGTACATATTTATAGGAGGTATAAAGGAAGAGAAAAATCATATACATGATGTGGGATTAATAGAGAGGAAAGAGAAAAAGAATAAATGGGCCCAATAATGGGCCCTTTACATGGGCTATTTTTACACTCCCCCGCAAGCTGGAGCGTACAAATCGTATGCGCCAAGCTTGGACAAGCATTAATAGAAGAGTGTCTTTGAAAGAGCCTTCGTGAAGACATCCACAACTTGTTCTGATCCTGGGACATGCCTTAGGTCAAGCTTCTTCATTTGAACCTTTTCCCGGATGAAGTGACAATCGACCTAAATATGCTTCGTTCTTTCGTGAAAGACTGGGTTTTTTGCGATATGTATGGCGGCTTGACTGTCACAAAGGAGAAGAGCCGGTGATGGTAATTTTACACCCAGATCAGTTAGAAGACTCTCAAGTCATGTCAATTCTGATACAACCGATGCCATTGCCCAGTACTCTGCCTCGGTTGAAGATCGAGCAACGACCGCTTGTTTCTTACTTCGCCAAGTCACAAGATGTCTTCCAAGGTAAATGCAAAAACCACTCGTAGATCGCCGGTCATCGAGAGAGCCAGCGTAATCAGCATCTGAATATTCCACCAATGTTGGAGCAGAAGAGGTCCTATAAACAAGTCCCTGGCCAGGAGCGGTTTTCAGATACCTGAGAATTCGTTCTACTGCTTGAAGATGAGATTGTCGAGGAGAGTGCATGTATCTGCTGACAAGACCAACAACAAAAGAAATATCCGGTCTGGTAACTGTGAGATATATCAGCTTTCCAACAAGACGTCGATAATATTCAGGATTCTGGAGAAGGAGATCGGAGTCAGATGCCTGGGCACACAGTTTGTGGTTCACATCCATAGGAGTATCACTTGGCTTGCAGCCGGACTGACTCGCATCATGAAGAAGGTCAAGACAATATTTCCGTTGAGAGAGAGTGAGCCCATCCGGCCTTCTGGCAATCTCAAGACCCAAAAAATAGTGAAGAGGTCCCAGATCCTTTGTCTGAAAGTCTGAGTTTAGATGGATTTTGACAGCCTGTATCCCTTGAGAGTCATCTCCAGTAATGATAATATCGTCGACATATACTAACAGAATAACCGTTCCTGTTGGTTGGTGACGAGTAAAGAGCGAGAAGTCGGCCGAGCTCCGAGTGAAGCCAATCTCACGGAGGACCTTGCTGAATTTTTCAAACCATGCCCGTGGAGCTTGTTTGAGACCATATAGAGCCTTTTTAAGATGGCAGACCTGAGACTCCCCCGTGGTCTCAAACTCGGGTGGTTGTTGCATGTAGACAGTTTCCTGGAGATCCCCGTTCAAGAAAGCATTCTTGATATCTAGCTGAAAGAGAGGCCACCGGCAATGGACATCAACAGAGATGAGGACGCGAACACTATTAAGTTTCGCTACCGGAGAGAACGTTCCCTCATAATCTAGCCCCTCCTGTTGAGTGAAGCCTCTAGCCACCAGACAGACCTTTAGGCGGTCAATTGTCCCATTGGCAGCATGTTTGATGACAAAGACCCACTTGCACCCAACTGGTTTCTGGCCCGGTGGAAGGGGAACAACAGACCAAGTCTGGTTCGACCAGAGAGCAGACATTTCTTCCTCCATGGCCGCTCGCCATCCATGATGTTGAAGCACCTCCTGCACAGAGTTAAGAATAGCAACCAAAGAGAGAGAAGTAGCCAAAGTGTGTAAATGGGGAGAGAGGCGGTGAAGAGAGACGTAGTTTGCCAGCGGATGAGTAGTGGAAGGCAATACCTGATCATTTGGATGCGGAGTATCCATGGTAGAGACCGACGGCAGAGGGGCAACGGAAGGGGTAGAGCGACGAGTGTAGACGCGGATAACTGGTGGTCTGGAGGGAACGACAGTTGGTTCAGAGGGAATGACTGTCGGAGGAGTAGTTGCGGGAATGACGGGGCATGGGATGGAGGGAGGAGAAGGTGTGGGTGGTAGATGGTCGGGTGAGGGAGAAGGAAAGAATGGTTGATCCTCGCAGAAAGTGACATCCGCAGAAACGGTGATCTTGCGTGTAGTAGGGGAATAACAAACATACCCCTTTTGAGTGCGTGAATAACCGACAAAGATATATGCTTGGCCGCGCGAGGATCCAACTTATCCGAGGAAGGCCCCAAACGGTGGACGTAGCAAAGGCTACCGAATACATGAGGTGGGAGAGGAAAGGCCGGAGTGGAGGGAAAGAGTATGCTAAACGGAGTAGCATAGTTGAGAATGGAGGAAGGGAGACAGTTAATGAGAAAGCAGGCGCTCGAGACCGCAAAGTTCCAATATGGTTTAGGGACATGCATTTGAAGCATGAGGGAACGGACAACATCGAGTAAGTGGCGATTCTTGCGTTCGGCAACACCGTTTTGTTGTGGCGTGTAAGCGCAGGAAGTTTGATGTAGAATGCCAAACTCAGAACATAAAGTAGTAAATTCGTGACCAGTGTACTCTCGAGCATTGTCAGTTCGTAGAACTTTGATGGTCGTGTGGAATTGTGTACGGGTTTCGAGGACAAATGCCCGAAAGACACGGGGAAGCTCAGAGCGTTCACGAAGTAAGTATAGCCAGGTAGTGCGAGAGTGATCATCAATAAATGTTATAAAATACCGAAAACCAGAAATACTAGTAATTTTAAAGGGTCCCCAAATATCCGAATGCACTAAATCAAAAGGAGCAGCGCTCCGAGTACAATGTGAAGAAAAAGATGAACGGGTCTGCTTGCCGAGGATACATGAGTCACACTGAAAAGGGGTAAAAGAAACATCCGGGAGAGCCCACTGGAGGACCGGTAGAGGAGCATGCCCAAGTCGGCGATGCCAATCAGTGGAAGAGACGGATGAGAGGATGGTGGGAGAATCGTCGAGAAAGTAGAGCCCATTCCGCAGCCGGCCTTTACCAATGGTAGTCTGCGTCCGCCGATCCTGTATAACAAAAGAAAAGGAAGTGAATTTAACAGAACAATCCAGATCATTAGTAAGCCGTCCAACAGAAAGTAAGTTGAACGGGAAACTCGGGACGTGAAGAGCCGAGCGAAGTGAGATGGAGGAGGTGAGAGGAAGATCTGCCGAGCCGGCGACGGGAACAATGGCCCCATTGGCCACAGTAATAGACTGTGGATAAGAGTAATTCAGGTACTGGGCAGGTCGATGTGGAGTAATGTGATGAGTAGCGCCAGAGTCCACAATCCAGCCCAAGCCGGTGGAGAGACAAGCGGTACCTGTGTTAGAGACGGAGACAATGGAGGCAGATGGAGGGTGGAGCAATCCCTGGAGATGCTGGAGCTGAAGACGGACACTTTCAAGATCAGGAGGACCAACATCGGTAGCAACAGAAGCCATCGGGCGAGGAGGATAACCAACTTTCTTGTAACAGGTGGGCTCGAGATGACCATCTTTCCCGCAGAAGGAACACTTCGGCCGACCCCGACCACCATGACCACGGCCGCGAGATCCCGAACGACCCCCCCCCCCCCCCCCTCGAGGAGGAGGGAATGGTAGAAGTGGAGGTGCCTGCTGTAGAAGAGCCGGAGGAGCCGTAGTATCTGGCGGAGGGGGGACACGGAGAATCATGGAACACACATCAGAGAATGATGGTGTGGTAGATGAAGCCAGGACCTGAGCACGAATGCTCTGAAGGTGAGGGGGAAGATGGGCCATGAGGATGACAGTACATGCAGCTTCCTTCTGAGCGCGCTGAGCAACAACATCATTGGTGAACGGCTGATGCTGGATCCATGCTTCGGCAAGAGTATTTGCACGAGTAACAAAGAAGGTCATATCCAAAGCTCCTCCAGCGTCAAGAGAAAAGAGGTTAGTGAGGATGTCGTAGAGATGCTGGAGGTTGTCCCGTCCAGAATATAAGGAGTGTAGCTCAGTCAACATATCTTTAGCCGTCTCATGATACATAGCCATTTGATATGGCTCACCATCTAAAGAATTCAAGATCCAGATCTGAACTCGGCCATCATTGCGGAGCCAGTCATCGGTAGGAGGGGTGGGAGGAGCCTGAGTAAGGTGAGGGAGAAGGCCCTTGTCCTGAAGAACCCTTCTAACTGAATGTACCCAAGGGACGAAGTTCTTCTTTCCAGAAAGAGAGATGGTAGTGATGCGCAGCTCATCACGGACTTCTGTCGTGCTAGCCGGGCGGTCAGTCGGACAAGCCGGGCGGTCAGCAGACGGGCTGGTCGTTGAGTCAGAGGAGTTACCGGACGAGCCCATAAGGACAGACCGCAGAGACAGACCACCGAGGTCGCTGGGAAAAGGGCAGGAGGCCGCTGCGAGAAGAGAGTAAGGCTGCGGCAAGTAGAGGATAAACCGCCGGCGAGAAGAGGAGGCCGCTGCGAGAATGACTGAGGAAGACCACGACCAGAATGCGGATAGGCAGCAGTCCGCACGGTCAAGCCGGACACCAGCGAGTAGTCAGTTCGTGACCAGAGGGCAGAAACCGAAGAGAGAGACCGCCCCGGTCAAGGTGAAGCCATCAGCGGTCAGAGAGCGGATGGAAATCGCGAGAGGTCGCAACCAAGAAGAAAGCAGAGAGATGCGAATAAGAGCAGCCCGCAAGAGGAAACCCGCAGCGGTTTGACAGAGATCGCGGGAAGCAAAAGTGAGACTGCTGCCTTACAGCGGACAGAAGACGAAGCCGTGCGCACAGAGGGCGAAGCCGCGCGGACAGAGGGCGAAGTCGTAGCAGCCGTGCAGAGAGAAGAGGTCGCGTGAGAAACAGCTGGCCGCGCGAGAAGAAGCAGACCGCGCGAGAAGACAAAGCGGGCTAGACCCGGAACTGGAAAAAAAGGAAGGTGGACCCCACAGGAAGGCTTTAAGAGGCCTGAGGAGAGGGGTGGAAACACAGAGAGGAGAGGGAAGAAGAAGAGAAGCGGATAGGCAAAAACAGGTCGCAAGAGACTGCGGGCAGCGGACAGACGGGCAGTCCGCAGCAGGCTGCACGGACATAAGAGAGACCAAGCTGAGAGGCGGTTAGGCGGTTAAGCAGAGAGAAGCCGCCCAAGGAGGACCGGTTCCTCCTATACCATGTAGGAGAAAACACAACCTTGTATATATCTTCACTAGTATCAATTACAATGTATGGGTACATATTTATAGGAGGTATAAAGGAAGAGAAAAATCCTATACATGATGTGGGACTAATAGAGAGGAAAGAGAAAAACAATAAATGGGCCCAATAATGGGCCCTTTACATGAGCTATTTTAACAAAGAGGATACTCGCGAGTATGAAACTCGTCATCACCAAGGAGGGATGAGCCTCTTCTGTGATGAGATCCCAGCGGCCCCAGTTCCTGAAGGCTTCAGAGAGCCAATCTCGAGCTACTACTCCGACAGAGATGACCCAGTCATGCATCTTCAATGGTTCGAGGACGTGGTGTCAATCTGCAACATGACTGATGCTTTCAAATGCATGTTCTACTTTTTTAATAAAAGTCCTCGCCCCGTGAAACACGGGTGGAGTTGAGTTGTCTTCTTTGTTTGGATCAGCTCAATTCAGCTAGAAGCATTGAAGAATCTCCACGATCGGTTTGGGAAACTTGCCTCCTATCACCCGGAGCGGGTGATAGGACAGTGTGTCTGGTCTTAAAAGCGTTCTTTTAAGTCCAAGCCCCTGCATTGACGGTCGAGATCAGCTCTCCCCTTGCATGTCGGCCTAGTAACCTACCCGATTGCACTTCTTATCTGACTGGAAGAACTATCAGGAATAGGTCTGGACGTCAACCTCCCAAACTCGATGAAGGATCGATCTCACAAAGTGATACCTTGTGTAAAGGCGTCATCGGTCTTTGAGAAGACTAAAAGACCCACTCTTAGCGACCTTTTTGTCCTGTGAAGCAAGACGCGTTTCTGTTAGTACTAAGGTGGGATAACCCACCATGCTTTTGGAAGCAATCAGACAAAGAAGCTTCGAAAGGTTAGAGTCAGTGGTAGGATGGAGGCCTCGGCTGTGTGCATCCCGTTGGACCCGACTGTCGTACCTATCTCTGGATCCCTTCAAGTTCTTTGCTGGTTGAAGTGGAGTGTTGGCCTCGAGAGTGTGCGTCATAAGAGACCCCCCGAGTGCAACTCCATTATCCGAAGGATCGCCGTCGGTAAGCGAGAGCATGCTTCCGTTTTCCTTTTAGCAAGAGCCTTTCCTTGGGCTATTTCGCCAAAGCTTGCGAAAATCGAACAGATATAATGATGTGTTTTGTGTGAGCATGCAGGTGCGAGTAACAATGTGCGAGCATGCATCCCCAGATCGATCGCATTCTTCGAGACGATCTTCTGAGCCTTCGCGACTCGAGGAGCCTCCTCGCTGTGTGATGGCCCAGCTCAGTAGCTCGCAGGAGCGCGCGAGCAGTTTGATGGGCGAGCACCTCTACGTCGAGGTACGACAGCGACTCGACATTAGTTCGCCCATAGAGCATGAAGGTGACATCGTAAGCCTCCCCCTTATTCTCCCAATCTTACGACCACGCGGGCAAGTTGGTGCTCCGGGCCACCTTGTGCTCGCTCTCCGCCCAAGACACCAGCGGGCATCCACACCGTTGCGCTTGAGATTGAAGTTAGGATGGAGGTACGACGCTCCGACATCCATAGGCGACTCCCTCTCGTCGAAGAGTTCGTGGGAGATCTTCGCACGCTTTCTCGCTTGATCAGGGGACTTGGCTTTCCGTTTCCCCTTGTCTGGTTTCACCTGCGAGGAACCTTCCTTGTCGCCAGCCCACGGGAGGTAGAATCTCCTTAACATCAGTGGGCGGGTTCACCGAACCCTAGCGCAACAACGCAGCTTCCTTTGCCAGAGGGAGTGGTTCTCGCAGAAGAATTCGAGTAACTGCAATAGTTAAGTCACAATAACTATCAGAATCAAGTCAGCGACAAAGTCAGCGAGTATAGCAAGATCTCGCCAAGGTATGCACCTTCTCCTGGGAAGACCTCGTCAAGCAAGTTGACATTCAGACGCCAGTGGATGACGTCGAACTGGAGTCTGCGGAAGGCTTCAAACAGCTTCTCGTGTGGACCCTCCAGAATGGGCGGCAGGAAGGCGACCTCCGGCGGCCTGCGCGGTACCCCTTCGAAGTCGCCGCCGCCGACGACTAGGTACTCGCCCCACTGTTGGACTTTGTTTGTCGTGCCGACCAAAGTGCAGACATGGCTGCTGAAGAATATGACGCCCTCGGCGGTCACGGCGAAGGCAAAAATTTTCCTGAATACAGAAAGGTCGAACGCGATGTTCTCTTCCCGCAGGAAGTAAATAAACCCCATGATCATCACTACCCTGTTTGGGTTGATCTGGGCGGGGACGATCCCAAAGTATCGCAGGATTTGGCAGTACTTCGACCACAGAGGAAGTCGCCGACCGACTTCAAAGTGGCGGAGGGCAAGGGCCATCTCACCTTCAACAACAGTGTTTAGTCGCTCTGTTTGGGCGGGGAGCCTGGCCGAGTATCCCTCGGGCAGGTGTCTTTTGCAAAAATCCTCCAGATCTCGCTCAGTGGCAACATACTTCTTGAAGACGGCTTTGGTAAATTTTATTGTATGGATTTGTCGGCGAGCATTAGCATCATCGCTAACCTTCTTCTTAGGTGAATAACGAGCAGTAGAAGAGAGAGAAAGAGTGTGAGTAAAAGTTACCGAGAAGGGAACGTGGGCAAGATCGGCGAGAAAGTGACATGACCGAAATACTCGCGAGAAGGACTTAGAAATCGCAACAATGTACTAAAGGCCCACACACCCCTTCTATTTATAGGTGGAGGCCCGCGGGGAGGGGGGGTATAGCAATCTCGCGTGAGTATCATCCTAAGTCGCGCGCTAACCGACGAATCAACCTTAGCTACGAATCCTATCTCGCGTAAACTCAATCAGAAGATCGCCAACTCACCGAAACCTGCACAGACAGCCCAAGTAATCGCAGAATAAAGACGAGTATCAACACAAAAAAACAAATCGCAAGCTCAAACGCGAGATGCAAACTCGCCATCACATTAAAAGAATATTACAGAATAGTTCATTACAAATGTCGCCAAAGACGAGGAAAGGTAAAAAGTCTAAAGAAGAATCCTAAGTCCTAGGAGGCCGCTGCTCGGGAAGAGGTTAATGTCGCCCTGCCCGGCCCATCTCGCGTGCTCGCCAGTAGTGCTTGCTCGCCACCGCCGTCACATCGTCGCCTCGTCGCAGCTGGTCCTCCATCCTCGCCAGCCGTCCCGCGGATCCCATGCTCGTCCGCATTCCAACCAGCTCCTCGTAATGTAGCTGTAGGCGCTGATCCGTCATTGATTGTCGCCGCTCCAACTCGTTGATCATGTCTAAGCGGGTCTTGTATGCTGCAAGCCTGTCCTGCAGCGCTTCCATCTTCGTCATCCTTACCTTCAGTACCGAGATTCGGCGATGAGGCTCGCAGATTGCGTGTTTGTCGAACATCGCCTCCAGCTCAATGTACGCGCAGGCAGCAGCCTGGCAGTACTCGTTAGCGAGAAGCCCGAGGGCATCGATGAAAGTCGCTCTCGGGGTTGAGGATGACCTGTCAAGACAAAGAAATTGCTGAATCAGTTAGGGATACAGAGTATCAACAGTCAAACTAATTCAGCGACAGGCGAACTACCTTGCCGAGGGGATCGAGATTGGCGAGGGGAAGGGCTGCGGCGAGATGATTCTCTCTAGCCCGATGACGAGCCTCTTGGATGCTTGGCAGCTGCCCCTGTCCGCGACCTCCAAGATCGCGACCTCCAAGATCGCGACCTCCAGGATCGCCACCTCTGGTCCTTAGCGGGAAGCATTCCTGTCACAGCGTCAGTGCGAACCAAGGCGAGCGCCGGGAGCCTTGATGCTTAGGCGACAAGGCGGACGCCTAGGTGATAATAACCGCTGCCGCAAGACGCCAGTTTTTTTTTAAGACAGGTTATAGACAACGGTTATTATAATAACCGCTGTCTATAGTCTGCCTGCCATACTATAGACAACGGTTATATAATAACCGCTGTCTATTCTAAGGATCTAGAATAGACAGCGGTTTATATATTAACCGCTATCTATTATAGGGTTTAGGGAATAGACAGCGGTTTATATATAAACCGCCGTGTATATTCTTGATCCTTAGAATAGACAACGGTTTATATATAAACCGCAGTCTATTATCATATATTTTTTTTAAAATAAGACGCCCAATGCCTTGTTTATAATTGGGCGCTGGGACGCGTAGGCGTTGCCTAGGCGACACTGTTAACCCCCAAAAATCGACGACCCCTCCCAAGGTCTCTAGCTCGCAAGTCGCGGTCTACTCAAGGGAACCCCCCCGAGGATCGCGACCTGCCTCGGCTTTCCCTTTTTGGCCCAAGCGTTTTGGCCAGGCTAACATGAAGCATTGCTTTCTTGCAGGAGGCAAACCTATATCAGTTCGCAGGTTCGATCTGCCGGTGTCGGCACCCGACCGAACCATCGCAAGGCTCGGCTCCCCTGTCCAGCCTGGCCCCAGGCTTCCGCCGTCAGGCCGCCCTTCCCTTGGGGGCGGCCTGGCTTCAGGCCGCCCCCCCTTAGGGGCGGCTTGGCCTCAGGCCGCCCTTCCCAGGGGCGGCCTGGCCCTCAGGCCGCCCCCCTTTTTGGGGCGGCCTGGCCCACAGGCCGCCCCCCTTAGGGGCGGCCTGGCCCTCAGGCCGCCCCCCCTTTAGGGGCGGTCTGGCCCTCAGGCCGCCCCCCCTTTAGGGGCGGCCTGGCCCTCAGGCCGCCCCCCTTTAGGGGCGGCCTGGCCCTCAGGCCGCCCCCCTTTAGGGGCGGCCTGGCCCTCAGGCCGCCCCCCTTAGGGGCGGCCTGGCCCTCAGGCCGCCCCCCTTTAGGGGCGGCCTGGCCCTCAGGCCGCCCCCCCTTTAGGGGCGGCCTGGCCCTCAGGCCGCCCCCCTTAGGGGCGGCCTGGCCCTCAGGCCGCCCCCCCTTTAGGGGCGGCCTGGCCCTCAGGCCGCCCCCCTTAGGGGCGGCCTGGCCCTCAGGCCGCCCCCCCTTTAGGGGCGGCCTGGCCCTCAGGCCGCCCCCCTTAGGGGCGGCCTGGCCCTCAGGCCGCCCCCCCTTTAGGGGCGGCCTGGCCCTCAGGCCGCCCCCCTTAGGGGCGGCCTGGCCCTCAGGCCGCCCCCCCTTTTAGGGGCGGCCTGGCCCTCAGGCCGCCCCCCTTAGGGGCGGCCTGGCCCTCAGGCCGCCCCCCTTTAGGGGCGGCCTGGCCCTCAGGCCGCCCCCCTTTAGGGGCGGCCTGGCCCTCAGGCCGCCCCCCTTAGGGGCGGCCTGGCCCTCAGGCCGCCCCCCTTTAGGGGCGGCCTGGCCCTCAGGCCGCCCCCCTTTAGGGGCGGCCTGGCCCTCAGGCCGCCCCCCTTAGGGGCGGCCTGGCCCTCAGGCCGCCCCCCTTAGGGGCGGCCTGGCCCTCAGGCCGCCCCCCCTTTAGGGGCGGCCTGGCCCTCAGGCCGCCCCCCCTTTAGGGGCGGCCTGGCCCTCAGGCCGCCCCCTCTTCCTGCTCCGGATCCGCCTACCTGCTCCTCAGGTCGCGCAGCTTGCCTGCCCCTCTTCCAGCTGCCAGCAGGAAGACTGCCCCAGCAGAGTAAGGTTCCAGTCCGCGGAGTCCGCCGAGGTCGTCGATCTAACTTTCTCAGTCCGCGGAGTCCGCCGAGGTCGTCGAGGATGACGTCACTGGGCCCCGCTTCAAAGATTCTCCCCAGGCCTATAAATACCCCCCAAGGCCTCTCATTCTGGACGCATGGGAGGAGAACTGCCATCTTGATCAAAGGCTGCGGACTCAGTTTTCTCAGTCCGTCAAGGTTGATCAAGCAAGGTCTGCGGACTCAAATCTCCAGTCCGCCCAGGTCGTCAAGGGCTGTGGACTTAGCTTTTTCTGCTCTCAGCAGCTTGCGCAGCCTCCGCAGCCTCCGATTTCCAGGTCTCCCAGGTCGTCAGGGACTGGACACTTAGTTTTTTCTGCCATCAGCAGCCTCTGCAGCCTCAGTTTTCCAGCTCTCTGCAGCCTCTTTTACTCAGTTTCTGGCATCTCCTTCCTCAACCGCCAGCTTCCCCCATTGTACCCTTTACTGCTTTTTCATGTAATGGTGCAATAGCAAATTGTAACTCTTCTTGATTAAAGGAAAAGCCCGTCGCAAGAGTGGCATTCAAGCCGCGGCGGGCGAAGTCTGCTGTTGCCGCTGCTAGCGGCCTCCTTTCTTCTTCTCTCCTCTCTCGGCGTCAACCTGCAAAGCTAATCACTCAAGTAGCTGTCTGCCCGACAGTACCTGAGCAAGTTTCTCCTCTGCCTGAGCAAGCTTCTCCTCTGCTCAAGCAAGCTTCCTCCCTGCCTGAGCAAGTTTCTCCTCTGCCTGAGCAAGCTTCTCCTCTGCTCAAGCAAGCTTCCTCCCTGCCTGAGCAAGCTTCTCCTCTGCTCAAGCAAGCTTCCTCTCTATCCCCGCAACCCTTCTTCCTTCATCCTTAGCCTGTGAGATCGAACACCCGTTAACTGGTCGGTGTCGCTTTTCGCGCATCAACAGTTAACACGCGACCTTCAGATCTCGATCAGATAGTGAAAGCAGTGGTTACTCATGACAGACCATCAACCAGCCGAGAGTCTTTCTCCAAGTCCTAGTGATGATCCTCTTTGGGAGGCCTTAGAGCAATCCCGCAGAGAAACTGCCCAACAGTTTCAAGCCATCAACCGAACTCTAGCAGCTCTCACGCAGCAATTGGCCGCTCAATCTTCAGCAGCGCCAATCCCTCCAATCAATCCAGCACCAGCATCAGAGACTCCTCAAGTTTACCCACCGGCTTATCCGTCGGTCTATCCTCCTCTTTATACTCCAACTTTTCCGCAAGGACCTGCAGCTCCTTTGCGATCTCAAGATGATGAGTTTGCAGCTCGTCAAAACTTCTTTCGGGAAGCTGCCCGGGGAAGTCCAGCCAGATTTTTGAACTTTCAGGGAAGTCACCCCCCCTCTTCAGCTCCTGCCTTTGCTCCTCCCACAGCAACCTTTTACTCCTATCCTCCTGCTCCTTTTGCAACTACTGCTCATGCTCCTTACTTTCCTTATGCAGTAGAATCAGAAGAGCCATCACCGTTTACGGAGAATGTTCGGCATGAACCAACTCCAGTCAACTTCCGGGAGCCACGGTTGCCCATTTACACTGGGGAGACTGATCCTGTCAAGCATCTTCAAGCCTTTGAATCAGCCGTCGCTCTCAAGACCCTCTCAGATGCTACCAAGAGCAAGCTCCTCGTAACGACCTTTGATGGTCAAGTGAGAGACTGGTTCTATGGACTGCGACCTCAGTCAATCTCTTCCTTTGCTGATTTGCGAAGGGAGTTCCTACTCAGATTTTCTACCTCTTCAAAGAGGAAGGGCGGTCCAGAAGCCCTCTTTGAGATCAGGCAGTGAGAGAACGAGACTTGGTCTCATTATGTGGATCGGTTTCAGAAAGAAATCTTGGACATTGAGATCGTTGATCAAGAAATGTACCGAGTGGCTCTCATCCACGGCCTGCGTGAAGGTCCACTAAAGTTTGAAGCTAATGTCCGAGCACCGAGGACTTATCAAGAGTTGATTGGTTTAGCCAACTCGTATATTCGCGGTGAAAAGAGCAACCCCAGCTTCGTTTCCAGGCTGGTATCCGAGAAAAATTCTTCTTCTTACAAGCAACCTCCGAGGTCTCCTCGGAAAGACTTTCCACCTCTCTCTAGGAAAGCGAGAAGATTTCAGCATCATCAACACCCCTTCCAAGGCCATGATCGTACCCAAGAGCGGCTGTTACCATTATCAACATCATCTTCGCTAACAGCTGCAGTTCATCAGCAGCAAGAAGGTGATCTGCCAGAATTTGAGCTAGATGAGGTCATGCAAGAAGTTAGCCAAATCATGAAGGATAAGGCATATCCCAAAAGGCCTTACCAGCCGGCGAATCAGAGATCAAGAAATTCAGACCCATTCTGTGAATTCCACAAAGAGAAAGGTCATTTAACTGAAGATTGCAAGGCCCTTCGGCGATTAGTTGAAAGATTACTTATCGAGGGCAAGATCGATGACCTGGTCAAGAGAATTGATTCTGCAAAACCTTCCACCTCCAAGGGCAAGGAGGTGGCTGAGAGGCAGCAGGAGTGTATAGAGATACATGATGAGGGCCGGCTGGGGCTCGTTGATATTCCAGGTGAGTGCATCGATGTCGTTGACGAAGGTCCCCTTGGAAGGCTGTTTTGAAGCAAAGAGGACACAGTTCTTGCGTCATCAGCTATGAGCGATCGCAGTTCCTCAAAGCCCCTCACGATCATGACTGGTTGCCTTTACTTTACTCTTCAAACATCCTATTTTTCAGCACTTCTGAGTGTTTCCTTTTTTCATTCAATAAAGCTTACGTCAGAGACCTCATACTGACACAGTTCCCTTTTTGTGATGCTTCTTCTCCATATTTTTCTCTTTGTCAAAGAGATCACTGAACCACCGAGATATCGCCAAGTCTTGCTCAGTGCCCCCTCGAGATTGTCCTCAGGCGTAAAACCACAATGACCACATATGATGAGGAGTTTTCTCATATGTGTGTAGTGGGGGCCGTTCAACTCTCGTGCGGAGGATGACGGGGCTTTGGATCCCGGCCGATGTCTAGAGCAGTGTGAGTGCCTAGGGGAGGCCTCCTGCGATAGTTCTATCGTGCTCCGTTAGGGATACGTTACAATTACGATGATCTTTGCATGACAAGCAATGGCAATCAAGTGTAGCCTTGTCTCCTCGATCATCTCACAACTGTGACGGCCGAACACTCTATGGTACTCTCAATCCGTGCCTCCGCGGGACTCACAACTCCGCTGATCAATCCGCAGACAAGCAATAGGCCACTTGGCGCAACTAGTCTAATTGATCAGCGATGCTTGTAACCCGAGGCAAGAGAGCAGTGCATCTGTCGATCCTTCTTAGGATTATTTCTTGTTTATTTGTGCCCTTCTAAAGGATGCGCGGCCAGCCCGCTTTGGTTAGGACTACACCCAGGATGACTTTGGCAAGTGATGCATAACGCCCACGGGGAACACCTGTGGCAGCATTCAAACTTTTAGTTCATCCTCGGGATGTAGCCCCTCTTCTCTCCTTTCTTATCTTCTTGCAGGTTAGCAGGTTGAATACAACCTATTCTAGAGATCTGCAATATCTCTCTTGGGTTATGATCATCCTATATACACTACCTGTATAAGCTCTTATCAGATGATGGTAAAAAAGTTCTCCTATCAGATGATAATCACACATCACTCAATGCATATGGATCTTCTGGATTGACGAACCGTGCCATCGTGAATCTGATTTTAGAGTTTCTTATCTCGCTGATCTAGGTTTTCATGTCGACATTATACCTTGATCACACAAGATGATCATCATCGCAGCTTAATCATTACTCAATCGATAGCAGAGTGCGTCAGGTATCTATTCTGTTATCCGATTATGTCTTATCATACCAACAGTTAACAGCCAACATTCGCAGGTTCCGCCCAGGTACTTGTGAACTTAGTTTTCTCTCCTATCATATCTGTTGCTTACTCTTCTTTTACAGAGACCAGCAGATAGTAGCAAGTTCCCCCCAGGTACTTACACCTTACTCTCCTGTCATATCTGTCTGCTTACTCTCCTTTTGCAGAAGCTAGCAGATAGTGGCCAGTTCCTCTCAGGTACTTGCAGCTTATTTTCTTTTTCTGTTCACTCACCCTACTTTGGCAGAGACAAGCAGAGTTCAATAGAAGACGGTTATCCTCTTCCTCATTTACAAAAGCAACTCAGGTACACGCAAGATGTACCTCTTTGTGCCTGCAATAATTTTTTCTTCGCAGGTAAAAGATAGGCGCTGGTAAATCTTTCCTGAGAAGGGACATCAGGTTCTATCTCTCCTGACCTCTTATTTTTTCTCTCCTTATTATTGAGGGGAGGATTACGATTTTTGTGGGTCCTCTACTTTTTCGAAGTTCCTTTCAGAACTTAAAAAAGTGCGGGGATTATGTTAACCCCCAAAAATCGACGACCCCTCCCAAGGTCTCTAGCTCGCAAGTCGCGGTCTACTCAAGGGAACCCCCCCGAGGATCGCGACCTGCCTCGGCTTTCCCTTTTTGGCCCAAGCGTTTTGGCCAGGCTAACATGAAGCATTGCTTTCTTGCAGGAGGCAAACCTATATCAGTTCGCAGGTTCGATCTGCCGGTGTCGGCACCCGACCGAACCATCGCAAGGCTCGGCTCCCCTGTCCAGCCTGGCCCCAGGCTTCCGCCGTCAGGCCGCCCTTCCCTTGGGGGCGGCCTGGCCTCAGGCCGCCCCCCCTTAGGGGCGGCTTGGCCTCAGGCCGCCCTTCCCAGGGGCGGCCTGGCCCTCAGGCCGCCCCCCTTTTTGGGGCGGCCTGGCCCTCAGGCCGCCCCCCTTAGGGGCGGCCTGGCCCTCAGGCCGCCCCCCCTTTAGGGGCGGCCTGGCCCTCAGGCCGCCCCCCCTTTAGGGGCGGCCTGGCCCTCAGGCCGCCCCCCTTTAGGGGCGGCCTGGCCCTCAGGCCGCCCCCCTTTAGGGGCGGCCTGGCCCTCAGGCCGCCCCCCTTAGGGGCGGCCTGGCCCTCAGGCCGCCCCCCTTTAGGGGCGGCCTGGCCCTCAGGCCGCCCCCCCTTTAGGGGCGGCCTGGCCCTCAGGCCGCCCCCCTTAGGGGCGGCCTGGCCCTCAGGCCGCCCCCCCTTTAGGGGCGGCCTGGCCCTCAGGCCGCCCCCCTTAGGGGCGGCCTGGCCCTCAGGCCGCCCCCCCTTTAGGGGCGGCCTGGCCCTCAGGCCGCCCCCCTTAGGGGCGGCCTGGCCCTCAGGCCGCCCCCCCTTTAGGGGCGGCCTGGCCCTCAGGCCGCCCCCCTTAGGGGCGGCCTGGCCCTCAGGCCGCCCCCCTTAGGGGCGGCCTGGCCCTCAGGCCGCCCCCCCTTTTAGGGGCGGCCTGGCCCTCAGGCCGCCCCCCTTTAGGGGCGGCCTGGCCCTCAGGCCGCCCCCCTTTAGGGGCGGCCTGGCCCTCAGGCCGCCCCCCTTAGGGGCGGCCTGGCCCTCAGGCCGCCCCCCTTTAGGGGCGGCCTGGCCCTCAGGCCGCCCCCCTTTAGGGGCGGCCTGGCCCTCAGGCCGCCCCCCTTAGGGGCGGCCTGGCCCTCAGGCCGCCCCCCTTAGGGGCGGCCTGGCCCTCAGGCCGCCCCCCCTTTAGGGGCGGCCTGGCCCTCAGGCCGCCCCCCCTTTAGGGGCGGCCTGGCCCTCAGGCCGCCCCCTCTTCCTGCTCCGGATCCGCCTACCTGCTCCTCAGGTCGCGCAGCTTGCCTGCCCCTCTTCCAGCTGCCAGCAGGAAGACTGCCCCAGCAGAGGAAGGTTCCAGTCCGCGGAGTCCGCCGAGGTCGTCGATCTAACTTTCTCAGTCCGCGGAGTCCGCCGAGGTCGTCGAGGATGACGTCACTGGGCCCCGCTTCAAAGATTCTCCCCAGGCCTATAAATACCCCCCAAGGCCTCTCATTCTGGACGCATGGGAGGAGAACTGCCATCTTGATCAAAGGCTGCGGACTCAGTTTTCTCAGTCCGTCAAGGTTGATCAAGCAAGGTCTGCGGACTCAAATCTCCAGTCCGCCCAGGTCGTCAAGGGCTGTGGACTTAGCTTTTTCTGCTCTCAGCAGCTTGCGCAGCCTCCGCAGCCTCCGATTTCCAGGTCTCCCAGGTCGTCAGGGACTGGACACTTAGTTTTTTCTGCCATCAGCAGCCTCTGCAGCCTCAGTTTTCCAGCTCTCTGCAGCCTCTTTTACTCAGTTTCTGGCATCTCCTTCCTCAACCGCCAGCTTCCCCCATTGTACCCTTTACTGCTTTTTCATGTAATGGTGCAATAGCAAGTTGTAACTCTTCTTGATTAAAGGAAAAGCCCGTCGCAAGAGTGGCATTCAAGCCGCGGCGGGCGAAGTCTGCTGTTGCCGCTGCTAGCGGCCTCCTTTCTTCTTCTCTCCTCTCTCGGCGTCAACCTGCAAAGCTAATCACTCAAGTAGCTGTCTGCCCGACAGTACCTGAGCAAGTTTCTCCTCTGCCTGAGCAAGCTTCTCCTCTGCTCAAGCAAGCTTCCTCCCTGCCTGAGCAAGTTTCTCCTCTGCCTGAGCAAGCTTCTCCTCTGCTCAAGCAAGCTTCCTCCCTGCCTGAGCAAGCTTCTCCTCTGCTCAAGCAAGCTTCCTCTCTATCCCCGCAACCCTTCTTCCTTCATCCTTAGCCTGTGAGATCGAACACCCGTTAACTGGTCGGTGTCGCTTTTCGCGCATCAACAGACACCATGACAAGAATGACGGGAAGTAACTCGGGCGCCTTCTGTCCCGATCTCGCGACGAGCTCTCAGGCGGGTTTAGGGGGGCCGTAGTTATTTCCCGGCAGATTTCAGGGAGAGCTTCATTACTCGGCGGCAAAGGAGGCGGCGATGGCAAAGGGGTGCTCACCCTCGGTTGTGACGAGATGATCAAAGGAGGAGGCAACGACAAAGGAGTGCTCGCCGCGGGTGGCAACGAGGTGGTTGCAGGGTGAGGGGCCTTGCTCGCCCCAAGTTGCGAGGTCTTCGTCGCAAGAGGGTCTTTTTTACTCGCCTCAGGAGTTTGTTTTTCCGACCTCCTATTGGGACCAACGTTGATCCGAACGGTGTGCCCAGATCGCGGTTGTTGTTGAGCTTCAAGGGCGATCAGCGGAGCTGATCACAGAGGAGCGACATCTAGATGTTCGCCAGAAGTAGTCGGCGGAAGAGCTGCGAGTAAAGAACAACGTCAGCGAGATAGAATAGAATTGTTCAGTAACTCAATGAGTCATTGGCGAGAAAGCAACCTTGCGAGGTAGCAGGATCCGTTTGCAGCTGTGCCTGGGACCCGACGAGGTCCAGGGCAGGGGGAGAAGACGACGAAGGAAGGCGAGAAGATTCAGGCGTCGACTGCTCGGGAATGTCGCTCAACCCGAGATCGTTGAGGAGTTTTTTAGTGTGGACTGGAATTTCGGAATGGTCGGTCGGGGAAGCTACATCCTCGGCGCCTGGAGTCGGGTTGCCATTTTTCGAGGCCAGCGATTTCTTTTTCTTCTTCAATTTCTTCTTCTTGGACGGAGGAAGGTCAGCAACGTCGTCGCCCTCTTGCGGCCTTTTCGATTTTGTTGGCTCGAGGAATCCGGACAATGTAGCAATACTCGCTTGGTAGATTTCCTCGGCAGATTTCGACATCATGTGCGAGTTCAAAAGGTGTGGCTCAAGGACCAGCCACCCCCCTATTTATAGGGTTTAACAGACATCCATCGGTCGCGAGTAACCCAGATATTCGCTAAAACAGCTCGCCGAATAAATGTTGGATGGTTTCTTTCCAAGCTCATATGTCGCTTGTAAAGAGAGGGGATTGTGTAAAACTCATATACGTTGAGAGTGGAACCCCCAGAGACAGGTCAACAAGAGTCAAAATCAATAGGTCAAGACAGAAGTCAGAGTTAACACTCAAAGGAGTAGAAGACTTGGGCGAGTATGGCGAGTTCCCCTCGCATACTCGTCAGGTAGGCGACTAGGCCAGATACTCGCCTAAGCCAGGCGAGCTCCCTCAGTATTCTCCCAGTCTCCAGTGGCGGGGCTATAAATAAGACCCCCCTCCACTTGGATTTGCCTATAAATAGGACCCCAGAGGTACGAGGATAAAGACTTTGAGATCTCGCAAAAGATTTCGACCACCTTATTTCCTAGATTTCAAGGTGAGCCTTTGGATCCTTTCTTCAGAGAGACGGGTCGCGAGTTAGGGACTATGCATCTTAGTCGCCTCCATGACTTAGTCGCCAACTAGAATCTAGCTCGTACCCTGCTCGACCATCTTTGGTTATGGAGGGGAAGCTTCTTCTAAGCATCCGGGTACGTGATCGGATCTCCCTGCCGCAGCGCCTGAGGTCCTTTTGTTGTCTGTCTGTTTTCGCGTCCTAGCCCATTAGCTGGCGAGCCCGACCGGTGACCACTGAACCGGTAACCTTAGGCTGCCTTGATCCGAATTTTTGAGTAGAGATTTTCCCGGCTTCAACATATTCATTCTTTACTTACACAAAGACTATATAATGCGACATGAATTATAAAGATACAAGAAACGGTAATCAGGTACATATACTCGGATCAATTACAAACATGCTCAAAATATAAAATAAATGACAAGACGTTTAATTGAATATGCTTGATATTTAATTACACATAGATAATGGATCATACAAACTCATAACAGTTTTTTTTATTGTCGCTCGTGTCCATTAGTGTGAATCATATTTAATTATTGCCTTGATCCGAATTCTCCCTCCGCAAAACAATTTTTTTACTAAGCAACAAATTTTACAATCATAAAATTAATGGATTAAAGAAAAAATCAGACTTACTTGAAAACAAGAACAGATGTTTTGTACACTTTGATTGCAAATTCCTTGCCATCATCTCTTGTTGCATGATACACATTTGCCTGGTTATGTAAGTATAACAAATTCAAAGTCAACTCCATAAAACAAGGATGCATCAGAAGTAAATAAAAATTACTCATCATTTCTCTTCGCCTTAAAAACTATTTGATATATCAATTTATACGCAATCATCATCATCCTAATTTGCATAGCCTACCTATTGGGGGTCAGGTTTAAGTGTTTTTCATATTTTCATGTGGTGAGTAGCCTTTGGCAAATTTTATTTACCCATCCAGTTACTGCATTTTCTAACTCTGTTGTGAATGTCAAAACAACCCATGTCAATTTTTAATTAATGATTCATATCCATAAGCACCACTTTGGTTTGGAGAAATTTGAAGCCTCGGAAGAAAAGTTTTGAACAAATAGAGTGGTGTTACGGGCCTCCCCCTAACGTCGTCGGAATCTCGTCAGAGGTGGTTGTGGAGGCAGAGATACAAGAGAGTAGAGTTCACCAGGAAGAGGGCAAAGGAGAAGAAGGGGAAAGAGAGGAGCTTTGCTCACCCAAACCCTAGCTTGATAGAGAAGGAGAAGAACTTATGGTTCGTTTGGCACGGCGGTGGCGGTCGTGGATGCAGTGGTTATGTATCTTCGTTCGTGAACACCAAACCTCACCTAAGAAACTCTATCCACTTTTACGTTTAAAAATTAATTTTTTTTCTTAGTGACGGTCATAACCATTGTTATGTTAAACATATATTTTATGATGGAGGCATTTGTATCTAAACTCATAGGAGCAAAAATAACGTTCCAAAAGGACTCATAGAGAGATAGAGAAAACTTGATTAATGAATTAATTCCTTTATAAATGACCAAAGGGGTCTATTTATAGACTACAACAATATGGGAACTAAAACATTAAATAAAAGAGATGTGTAAAATACTAAACATTATGACTCTAATGGCTCGACTCGACTTGATACGATTAGACCCATATAAACCGAACTCAAATACATAAAGACTAGAAATAAATTATGTGTAAGGAGGACAATTGTGGCTCATAACATCTCACTTGTCCTTCAAATCAAGTTTGTCAAGCTCAAATGAGGCTTGCACAAGATGATCATCTGGCTCCGTAATCCGTAATTTCGTGTCAAAACAGCTCCCGGTAGTGCGTCGCTATAGCAGAGACTATATCGAGCAACAAGGCACCATTGTGCTCACAGATGTCACAAGATACCGCAAGGATCTTGCGTGGCAGAGACGCTTGTTGGACTCTCGGACATAATATCTAGAGACGAGGCGAGTGTGCCTGGTTATTGCAAACAGTCAAGGGCGACGAGGCCCTAACTGAATGTAAACTGCGACGATTGGAAGTTGGATGGAGTCGACAGGTATGGAATGCGCTAATGGTGATAGCATAGAAACATGACACAGTCGGAAGCGATGCCATATGTTGGGGGCGATTACAGGAAGTAATGGTGGTAGAGGGGCTGACCGAACAAGTGGCTGAAGTGGAGGATGTGGGATGGAGACCGCGGGAGCTGATGGCGGTGGTTCATGTTGTGCGAGGGCACAAATCAGAACCGATGGATGGGTAACATGACATGCATAAATTGGTGGAGTTTCTTTGTGTACTTGATGGAGCCACGAATGTTCTAGTGGGTTCAGGCAAGGGGTGTTCACTAACCGAATCAAATTGAGTAATTCTTCAAACGAATCCAAATTTGTATAGTATACAGAGATTTAGATTCGTCCCAAAATCCTGGATTCAAATTTGAATTTACTTTAAATGATGAACCAAATAGATTTTGATTGGACTGTCGGAATCATCTTTATATGTTGTATAGATTGTCTTACTATTCATGACCTATTCATCAATCTTGTCAATAGAGATAATATTATTCAAATTTGAGAATCACTCAAATTCGAAATTGGATAAAAATCCGGATCCGTATTCTAAAATTGCGAATCCTAATCGGGTTTTTTACCAATTGATTTTTGAATTATTCACGAACTATTTGGTTTTCAAACAACCCTAGTTTGAGCCCCCCCACCCCCCCCCCCCCCCACCCCCCGAGTGTTCGTCAAGGATAGTGGTGAGTCACGAAAGCGCAACGTCAAATGACGTCAACATTTTTAATTGCATAATATGGACGGCAGCTTGTTCTGCGACATTTATCCTCATGCCGAATTAATTAATTAACCGGTTAATTAATAGCATGAAGGGGCTCAGGCTCGATGTAGCAAAGGGGCCTTTGGTGTGCGGCGAGTTGCGAAAGCTCAAAACAAAAGCACGTGTGTGACAGAAGCATGTGCAGTTCCGGGCTTTCTTGGTTGCACTTCTACAAATGTCCAGCGAAAAGGAAAGTGTGGGCGGCTCGAGGTAGCAGCGGGGGATCGATGAAGCGGCTGGAGAGCTGAAGGAAGTTGTGGTTGGACTGGACAGTGAAAAGAAGAACAATATATTTGCCATGTGGATGGAACCAGTGGAATGGTCGTTGGATGTTTGTCGATACATGTGTGTGTGTGTTTTTGTTTCCTTGGACAACGTCGACTCATGGGATCGATGAACAATCTGAACGCCTATTGAAATCGACGAAGGAAGGTGAGGGTGCTGGCTGGCGACGGGCATCACGGGATCTTGGACTGTCTTCAAGAAAAATTGCGGATGTATCATGGACGATAGTTGTTGCTGGAAAGAGGTAGGGGCGTACTCGTCTTGATGAAAACTACGGAGGAGGGATCGAAGATGGATTTAGAAGGGAAGCGTGGATCTAAGGTAACCTATCTCTGATACCAAGTTGTTACGGGTCTACCCATAATGTCGTCGGGATCTCGTCGGTATTGTTGGGGGTAAAGATACAAGGGAGCTAAATTCATCCGATTAAGTACGAAAGAAAAGAAGGGGGAGAGAGTAGCTTTGCTCACCCAAGCCCTAGCTTGAGAGAGAAGGAAAAGAGCTTACAGAGAGAGAGAAAATTTAATTAACTCAATGATTCCTTCATACATGACCCAGGGGTCTATTTATAGACTACAACGACATGAGCACTAAAACATCAAATAAAAGAGATATGCACAATACCAAAACATAAAGACTCTAATGACTCGACTTGATACGACCAGACTCATATAACACGATCTCAAATATATAAAGACTCGAAATAAATTGCACGTAGCATGGAATTGAAGTCAGCGCAAGGTGTGGGGATAGTGACATTAGGCATCCACAATGTAGATTGAGCGACATTTTTTGTTACTAGTCTTCTATTTTAGTTTAGGAGGCTCTAGGGTCTTATTTTTGAAGATTTCATATTATGTTTAGATTTAATCCCTGTAGGGTTTTAAAGAATAGGTAACTTTGTCCTTTATAAACAAACTTTAGAGCGGTGAGTTTGGCAATATTACATTTATGAAGATACATATGGCAACCAACAGTTTGCATGAATGAAAACTTGGATTTCATTTGTTGTTTGCAAGCAAGGGGCACCGACCTTAGTTCTTGAAGCAGATACTCTCCTCATTTCCTACTCTTATCGCTTTGTATTCACCCTAGTGTGGTGAATAGGAGGTGACGGACAACCTTATCCTTCAACATTGGAGAGCAAATATACTCAACCCCCGACCTAATTTTTCTCACAGATTTTCTAATTGCTGTCCGGAGTTTGTAAGGGCACTTTCCTTATCTTGTTGGAGAACTATTAGTTGTTTGTGCGGAGTTGGATTTTAGGAGTACCATCGTGAATTTTATCTGGATCTTGTTGATGGTTTGAAGTGTCTTCGAGCAATGTTCTGTTCCATTCCTGCATTAGTTTGCTGGAGTAATTGTCGTTGTATTATTTTTCCATTGAAGTTTGGTTACATATACTGTAAAGGTGTTTGCTATCTTTGTGCTCTTGGATGTCATCGGAAGAGATAATTCACTCATATTTGCAAAATTGATCGTATAGATTTTATAAAGTTGAACTCTATTCTTTGTGCAAGTTTTATGCTTTTAACTGATCCCAGAATACATTGTTTGATCATTGATGACAAAGCTGGGTTAGGAAAGCATATAGGTTCAGAAACAATTTGGTCAGGTTGGGATAATAAAGCAACTTAGAATGACAACTCTCAATTCAATGGACAGTCTTTCTCATATGAGTTTTGTTGGCCTTGTTGTCGTTAATGGTGGTAATTATATTTATTTAAATAAATATAAATAGCAGCTGGCATTATTAATGGAAGTTATATATATTTATATATTAATATAAGCTTTAATGGTGGTAACAAGTAATAATGACATGAAGTGGGGGCTCACGTGAAATGCTTGCAGGAGTTATTTATGGGGGGCCACGTGGAGAGCTCCCATTTGCCTGCCATGCTTATATAGTTATATATAAGGAATGCATGGCGTAAATTAGTGTGTGACGGAAGATTGCCAGGTAGTGCCAAAATTGTAGAAGCTGCGGCCTGCTTTTGCGGACTGTTTTAAGAACAACAGATAGCTTTTGGCGGACAACTTCAAAGCTGCGAACAGTTTCCTGCGAACAGGAGTTGACCAGAACTGGTGGACTGCAACTCCAGTGATAACTTGCGGACAACGCCTTGCCAACAACACTATTTGCGGATAGCATTTGTGGAAAGCACTCTTTGCTGGCAGCAAACAGTGCGGACTGCCACCATGTGAAACAACAACCTTGTGGACACTCCTCGTGGACAGTCTTGCGGACTGCATCCTAGTGGATACCCTCTTGCGGACAGAAGGTTCATCCATCTTTGCAGTTAGAAATGTCAAGTGTGAAGTTGTTATAAGTGTGCAAGTGTTGAGTTGTAACTTGTGAATTAAGTTTTATATTTTCTTTGTAATCCCTTGTTGTTATAATTGAAAAGTTGTTTGCTCCTTTCTTGTGGTGTGCCCACTTTGAACGCTTCCAACAGTGGTATCAGAGGCAGGTTGCGAATCTTGGTAGTAACTCAGAAGAGTTGAAGAGATCGAAGCAATGGAGATGATCAATGCTATGCCGGGTCAAGTTCCCAAGTTGACGAAGACGAACTATGAGAATTGGAGCATCTAGATGAGAGTCTTGCTTGCCTCAAAAGAGTTACAGTAGATCGTGGAAGATGGATATGAAGAGCTAACTGCTGAAGCAGAGACGTCGTTGACTAACGCCCAGAGGACGACGCTACGAGAAGCAAGAAAGTGAGACAAGAAGACTTTGTTCTTACTATATCAAGGGGTTGATGAAGCAACTTTTGAGAGTTTTGCAGTTAGAAGTGTCAAGTGTGAAATTGTTATAAGTGTGCAAGTGTTGAGTTGTAACTTGTGAATTAAGTTTTATATTTTCTTTGTAATCCCTTGTTGTTATAATTGAAAAGTTGTTTGCTCCTTTCTTGTGGTGTGCCCACTTTGAAAGCTTCCAATAGTGGTATCAGAGGCAAGTTGCGAATCTTGGTAGTAACTCAGAAGAGTTGAAGAGATCGAAGCAATGGAGATGATCAATGCTATGCCGGGTCAAGTTCCCAAGTTGACGAAGACGAACTATGAGAATTGGAGTATCTAGATGAGAGTCTTGCTTGCCTCAAAAGAGTTACGGGAGATCGTGGAAGATAGATATGAAGAGTTAACTGCTGAAGCAGAGACGACGTTGATTAACGCCCAGAGGACGACGCTACGAGAAGCAAGAAAGAGATACAAGAAGGCTTTGTTCTTACTATATCAAGGGGTTGATGAAGCAACTTTTGAGAGTTTTGCAGTTAGAAGTGTCAAGTGTGAAATTGTTATAAGTGTGCAAGTGTTGAGTTGTAACTTGTGAATTAAGTTTTATATTTTCTTTGTAATCCCTTGTTGTTATAATTGAAAAGTTGTTTGCTCCTTTCTTGTGGTGTGCCCACTTTGAAAGCTTCCAATAGTGGTATCAGAGGCAAGTTGCGAATCTTGGTAGTAACTCAGAAGAGTTGAAGAGATCGAAGCAATGGAGATGATCAATGCTATGCCGGGTCAAGTTCCCAAGTTGACGAAGACGAACTATGAGAATTGGAGTATCTAGATGAGAGTCTTGCTTGCCTCAAAAGAGTTACGGGAGATCGTGGAAGATAGATATGAAGAGCTAACTGCTGAAGCAGAGACGACGTTGACTAACGCCCAGAGGACGACGCTACGAGAAGCAAGAAAGAGATACAAGAAGGCTTTGTTCTTACTATATCAAGGGGTTGATGAAGCAACCTTTGAGAAGATCTCAGATGCTAAAAGTTCTAAAGAAGCATGAGAGACCTTGCAACGCTCCTTGCAAGGAGTTGACAAGGTAAAGAAGGTGAAGTTGCAATCTCTCCGAGCAGAGTATGAAGTTATGAAGATGCAAAACTCTGAGAAAGTTGGTGACTATGTGACTCGCCTGCGGACGCTTGTAAACGAAATGAAGCGCAACAGAGAGACGATTGATGATGTAAGTTTCATGGAGAAACTTCTACGATAGATGTCAAAGAAGTTCAATTATATAGTGATAGCGATAGAAGAGTCGAAGGATCTCACTCAGATGTCTATCGATGAACTCAGAATATCACATGCTACAAGATGAAGAGTCAAGTGGCTTAGAGAAAGCACTTCAGACTCAACTGAATTTTGGAGAGAGTTCAGGAAGAGGTGGTGGTCAGTGAGACCGAGGCTACCAAGGCAGAGGTAGAGGAAGAAGAGGAGGAAGAGATCAAAGATGAAATCAGAACTTTCAGAAAGAGGAGCAACCTTAAGCAAGAGGGTAGGAAGGAAGAGGAAGAGGCCCTGGTGGAATGGCCCAAGTCCAATGTTACAACTGTAACAGGTTCTTGCACATGAGTTATGACTGCAGACTTCCGAGGAGGAAAGAGAATACCAACCATGCTGAAGCAAGAAATACTGGTGGTGATCCAATGATGTTCTTGACTTATAGAGGAGCTGAAGGTGGTAGAAATGAAGTCTGGTACCTTGACACAGTAGCGAGCAACCATATGTGTGGTGAGAAGGAGTTGTTCACTAACCTTGAACCAAGTGCTGGTGAGGTTAGCTTTGAAGATGCTTCAAAGATCTCAGTAGAAGACAAAGGGTTGATAGTGGTCACCCTAAATGGTGAGAAGGTGCATCTCAATGATGTGTTCTATGTTCCCAGCTTGAAGAGTAACATCTTAAGCCTTTGATAGTTAGTGGAGAAAGGCTACTGCATTCAATTGAAGGATGGTTCGTTGGCTATAAAGAACCATTAAGGAAAAGAGGTGGTGAAAGTAAAGATGACGACGAATCGTCTCTTTACGTTGAAGATGGATGCCAAGGAGACGACATGTCTAGCAAGAACTGAAGTGGAAGAAGAAGCTTGGTTGTGGCACCATAGGATGGGTCACTTAGACTTTAGTGGTTTGAAGCTTCTGTCACATGCAAAGATGGTGGAAGGTTTGCCTAAGATTTTACCACCACAAAAGATCTGTGAAGCTTGTACGAAAGACAAGCAGAAGCAACAGACATTTGAAGGTGACAAGTCTCGAAGAGCAAGGAAACAACTTGAACTGGTTCACTCAGACATTGCTGGTCCGTTTGATATTGCCTTAGTTGGTGGAAGCAAATACTATATCACCTTCACTGATGACTTTAGTTGGAAGTGTTGGGTTTACTTCTTGAAGGAGAAGTCTGAGGCCCTTGATAAGTTCAAAGAGTTCAAGACAATGACTGAGAAAGAGAGTGACAGTATTTGAAAGCACTCGGAACTGATTGAGGTGGGGAGTACACCTTAAAGTTGTTTGATACTTTCTACAAAGAGCATGAGATTGCTCATTAGTTGACTGCAGTATACTCACCTCAGCAGAACGGAGTTGCTGAGAGAAAGAACTTGACGATTCAAAACATGACAAAGAGTATGATAAAGGGCAAAAAGTTGTCAAAGATATTCTGGGCTGAAGTAGTACAATATGCTGTGTACTTGCTAAACAGATATCCGACAATGAGTGTGAAGTTCGAGACTCCATATGAGGCATGGAGTGGATGGAAGCCTAGTGTTCAATACTTGAGGGTGTTTGGGTTTGTGGCTTATGCTCACATCCTTGATTAGAAGAGGAAGAAGCTTGATGACAAGAGCGAGAAGTGTATATTTGTAGGCTACGCTCCGATGAAGTGTATATTTGTAGGTTACGCTCCGATGAGTAAAGCTTGCAAGTTATACAATCCTGTGACGAAGAAGACAATTATCTCTAGAGATGTGTTGTTTGAAGAAGATAACTATTGGAGCTGGGATGAGAAGGAGAGAAGCGTCAAAGGAATGTTCTATGATGATGATGATGAAGAATTGTCTTGAAGCTGAAACTGAGGATGGTGGAGTTGAGCCACCATCACCACCGAGCAGAGATTCAGGGGGAGCTTCTATTCCCTACTCTAGTGGAGTAAGCACCAACAGAAGCAGTTCTAATAGAGCAAGTACTAGCAGGAGCAGCTCTGAAAGTACTCAATCTAGGATGAGAAGGTTGGAGGAGATCTACGAGGAGACGGAGCCGATTCATGCTAATTTTTCTTTGTATTGTCTTTTAGCAGATCTTGAACCATACTCGTATGAAGAAGCTACTTAGGAGAAGACTTGGAGGAAGGAGATGGATGAAGAAATGACATCTATTAAGAAGAATGATACTTGTGAGTTAGTCACTCTACCGGTGGGTCACAAGCCCATTGGTGTGAAATGGGTGTGCATAGTGAAGACAAACAAGGATGGAGAGGTGGAGAAGTACAAAGCAAGACTCGTCGCGAAAGGCTACTGACAAGTCCAAACAGTGGACTACGACGAGGTCTTTGCTCCAGTAGCTCAGATTGATACCATCAGGCTGATCATCATTCTAGCAGCTCAGTATAAGTGGAAGATCTATCAGATTGATGTAAAGTTTGCTTTTCTGAATGGATACTTGGAGGATGATGTGTATGTCCAGCAGCCGCCTGTATATGAAGTGAAAGGTCAAGAGAAGAAGGTTTACAAGCTAAAGAAGGCGTTGTATGGGTTGAAACAAGCGTCTCGTGTGTAGAATGAAAGGATAGACACATACTTTCAGAAGAGCGGGTACATGAAGAGCCCGTATGAGTATGCACTCTACACGAAGGTGGAGAAGAATGGAGATATCATGGTCGTATGCTTGTATGTTGACGGCATAATATTCACTGGCAACAACCCTCTTATGTTTGAAGAGTTTAAGAAGACGGTGAAGAATGAGTTCGAGATGACTGATCTGGGAGAACTTACTTACTTCTTGGGCATTGAGGTACCGCAGAGTGAAGAAGGGATCTTCATTTCTCAGAAGTATGTGGAGGAGATTCTGAAGAAGTTCCGGATGGAGAGTCGCAAGGCTATCTCTACTCCTGCAGATCCGGGAGCAAAGCAGATGAAGGATTCGAAGGAGGAAGCAGTTGACTCTACGCTGTTCAAGAGTCTAGTTGGAAGTCTACGTTACCTGACTTTCACTAGGCCCAATATCATGTATGTGGTTGAGATGGTCAGTAGATACATGGAGGAGCTGAAGTAAAAACACTTCACAACAACAAAGAGGATTTTGAGGTATGTGAATAGAATGAGAGATCATGGTTTGATGTATTCTACTACAGAAGAGTTGAAGTTGGTCGGGTACTCTGATAGTGACTATGGTGGTGATGTTAACGACCGGAAGAGCACTTCTGGGTATGCATTTCATGTGGGAATAGCTGTGTTCTCGTGGAGTTCGAAGAAGCAGGCAACAATTGCTCCATCGATTTGTGAAGCTGAATACATTGCAGCGACAACTTGTACTTATCAGACGATTTGGTTGAGATATCTCTTGCAGGAGTTGCACCATCCACAAGATGTTCCTGTGACGGTATATGTTGATAACATGTCTGCAATCCAGCTAGCAAAGAACCCAGTGCTGCATGGGTGCAATAAGCATATTGAGACAAAGTACCATTTTCTTCGAGAGCAGGTGCAACAAAAGGTGATAGAGATTGTATACTTCCCCACAGGAGAGCAGATTGCAGATATATTCACAAAGGCATTGAAGACTGAGACATTTCTGAAGTGTAAAAGCAAACTCGGCATGTGTTGCCATGTTTGAGGGGGATATTGTTGGCCTTGTTGTCGTTAATGGCGGTAATTATATTTATATAAATAAATATAAATAGCAGGTGGCATTATTAATGGCAGTTATATATATTTATTTATTAATAAGCTTTAATGGTCGTAACAAGTAATAAGAGCGTGAAGTGGGGAGCTCACGTGAAATGCTTGCAAGAGTTATTTATGGGGGCCACGTGGAGAGCTCCCATTTGCCTGTCATGCTTATATATAGGGCTGAATGCATGGCTTAAATTAGTGTGTGACGGAAGATTGCCATGCAGCGCCAAAATTGTAGAAGTTGCGGCCTGATTTTGCGGACTATTTTAAGAACATCGGATAGCTTTTGGCGGACAACTTCAAAGCTGCGAACAATTTCCTGCGAACAGGAGTTGACCAGGACTGGTGGACTGCAACTCCAGTGATAACTTACGGACAACGCCTTGCCAACAACACTATTTGCGGATAACATTTGTGGAAAGCACTCTTTGCTGGCAGCAAACAGTGCGGACTGCCACCTTGTGAAACAACAGCCATGTGGCCACTCATCGCGGACAATCTTGCGGACTGCATCCTAGTGGATACCCTCTTGCAGACAGAAGGTCCATCCATCTTTGCAGTTAGAAGTGTCAAGTGTGAAGTTGTTATAAGTGTGCAAGTGTTGAGTTGTAACTTGTGAATTAAGTTTTATATTTTTTTTGTAATTCCTTGTTGTTATAATTGAAAAGTTGTTTGCTCCTTTCTTGTGGTGTGTCCACTTTGAACGCTTCCAACATGTTTTTGATTGAATCTGAAGTCTTGAATGTAAACTTACTACCGGTTCGGTTGGTAAATGTCGATGGAAATGGAAATGAGCAAATCCTTGATTTTAACTTTAGCCCTTGCCCATTTCTCTTCTCCCGTGCTAGGTTTTGACGGAAGACGGGAAAAAAGCACGCCGACCTCTCCTCCAGAACTTCTTCCTCTTCTCGCCGCGCCTATTTCTCGAGCGATTTCGCCGATGGTGAGAAATCTGACTTCGTAATCCTCTTCATCTTCCTCTTCATCTCTCTCTTCTTCATGTTCCTTTTTTCCAGAGATTACTCTTTTTGCAGAGCTTCAAAGCTTCATTTCCGTGGAAATGGCTCCAGTCTCCCATAAAAAAGGAATGTATTGTGGAAAATCGAAGAAATTACCAGCCATTTCCATAGAAAACGAAACCCGTCGTGGAAAAACGAAGCTTAGCTGTAATGTTGATGACCCTTTATCTGAGTGCCTAGGGTTTCGTCAATCTTCAATCTCCCCGCGCACTTAATTTCTTCTATTTCATTTTTTGTTGCTTTTAGCCAAGCTTAGTTGTAATGTTGATGGCCCTTTGTCCTCCTGTATGAACCTGCTGCAGTTTAGCAAAGAGACGAGCGTTGATGGCCCTTTGTCCGCCTGTATGAACCTGCTACAGTTTAGTAAAAAGATGACCTAAGTTTAGTTGATGTCAATCATATGCATTTCATTTCTAATTCCTATGAGTTTTGGCCAATTCCATCTTGCAGCCGAACATCATAATTGGAATTCAACAAAACTACAATTCCTTCAGATTTTGGAATTGCTTAATTCCAATTCCGTCGGACCAAACGGACCTTAAGGTCATCCCAAAGCTAATTGAAAGTGTTAGCATCTTGTGGAAAAACTTGAAGGCTCAAAGGAGACATGAAAGCAAGAGGGAATTCATGAGTTGGGAGAAGTTTTAAGTGTCTTATGACAAATTGTTTTGTATCGGATGACATGATACTTATTTGAGCCTCTTATTGTGTAGGCCATCAAATTTTCGTGCCACTAAGGTCCTATTTGGTGTGGCGGTGGCGGTCATCAAAATTGTGATCATGAACTATAGTTTGTGAACGAAGGAGTGATCATGAACTGTGGTTTGTGAACAGAGTGGTCATAAACTGTGGTTTGTGAACGGAATTCTGCTTGAAGTATTTGGTAATACATGTGTGGTGGCAGTCATGAACGAAAAAGTACTTTTGAGTGTTTGGTAATACATGTGTGGTGGCGGTCATGAATACTCCCAAAAATATAATTAAAATGTGTTTTTATTATAAAAATGCACTTAAGAATTATATTAATCATCCACAATGTATGGAGGCCAAGTAAAGGAGAAGTGGTAGTTGATTCCTATGGCAAATGAACTTTCTGATGTAGGAATACCTACGGTCAGAGGGGTGCAAAATGCCCGCCCAATTTTGATTGAGATGGTTACAAAAGGTGATTCATTGTAGAAGATCTAGAGCTACTTAGATGCTCTCACTAATGCTATTTTGCAGTCATTGCCATGCTCTCCTTACCCTTATCTTAGATGAGCTCACCAAACATATCCAACAAGCAATACTTTGGTGTTTATTGTTTGCGGATGATATCGTTTTGGTAGATGAGACACGTGAAGGTGTAAATGCAAAACTTGAATCTTAGCGAGACGCTTTAGGAAAGAAGAATTTTAGGTTGAGCAGGGCAACAACAAAGTATATGGAGCTTAAATTTAGTAGTTACAAGAAGGACGAATGACTTCGTTATTAAGTTGGGTGATCAAGATATTTCCCAAAGTGAATGTTTTAAATATCTTGGATCAGTAGTTCAAAAGGATGGAGGTATTGATAAAGATGTGACACATAGAATCCAAGCGGGTTGATTGAAGTGGAGAAGTGCATCAGGGATCTTATGTGATCGTAAAGTACCATTAAAACTTGAAGGCAAGTTTTACCATACTGCAATTAGACCAGCGATGCTCTATGGTTCTGAATGTTGGGCAGTGAATTGTGTACATGAGCAAAAAATGGGAGTCGTGGAGATAAGAATGCTTAGGTGGATGTGTGGGCAGACGAGACTGGATAAAATTAGGAATGAATATATCAGGGATAAGATAGGAGTAGAACCAATTGTAGAGAAGATGCAAGAAGCTCAACTAAGATGGTTTGGACACGTACAAAGCAGACCATTAGAGGCACCTGTTAGGCGTTGCGAGAGTCTAGTCGCTAGGCATGTTGAACGAGGGAGAGGTAGACCAATAAATACTTGGAATGAAACTATAAGGAATGACCCAATGTACTTAGGCAATAGTGAGATTATGACTAAAAATAGGGCACAATGGAGACAAAGAATCCATATAGCCGACCCCACTATAGTGGGATAAAGGCTTCAGTGTTGTTTTTGTATTGAGCTTGTGGTATCAACTACAACAACAATGATCTTACCTTTATTGCAATCCGTGGTTACTGAGGATCTAAATGTCTAATTGTTGCATATGTAATCTATTTGGTTTTTGGGGCAGTTGACCCTGAGAATATTAACGAGGTTGTTTTTTCAATCTCGAAGCTCGTTTTTTATGTTGTAGAGGACCGAGAGTTGATTCAACTATGACTGATCCAATTGACTTTGTGCTAATTTCCTATATTGTGGAGTTTGCGGGCGATAGTGACATTTGAATATTATATGTTATCACGGAGAAGTTAGCAAGTTGAGGGTCCAGAGTCCTAACGACATCACTCTATTTATTAAGACTACTAGGTTTGTCACTAGCAGAGGTTCCTTTGAATTAATCACTTGGTTCACTCGACATAGCTATGACTTCCAGAGATCAGTTTCGACAAAGCGATAAGTAGTACTATTGGGATAGCGGGCTTATTAGCAGAGAGCATATATGAGGATGACCTCAATTAGATCCCCCTATGGATGTTCAACAGTCCACAACTGAGGGTTGATTACATGTGGATTCTTGTTGCTAATTTGAGAACTTGGTTGTGATAGCTATCTGATGGAGATATAATAAAGGTGCTAAGGCGATTTAGTGGAGTTTGGGAGATGTTATTGACTATGGTTGTATAGACTTATGTGCAAGGAGACGTTATATATTTGTGTTTTGAGCATCTTCCAAATTTCAGGACAAATCATTTTAAAAAAGAGAAATTGATGTGATAGGGACCAATCCTGCACCTTTAATTGATTTTGTGATTGACAATTTTGGATGGTTGAATAGACAATAGGAGATTGTCATCGCGATTAGTGAGTATTTTCCTATTTTTATGTATTTTTCTTTTATTTTTTGGTCTATTTCATGAGTTTGGATAAGTTGTCCAATCGGGTTATCTGGGATGTCAGATACCCTTAATGTAAAGCCTCATTATATATCCATCTCTATTACACTCTAAATGGCATCGAGAGTTCCAGCTAATGTTCATTGCTAGATGTCAAGAAGGTACAAACGCCTCCCTCCCTACGACAAAACATCGTGGGCCACTCCCCCCCCCCCAAGTACTGACCCCTAGAGTCTCGCCGCTGCCAAACTTGGGAGACCCCGCCATTACCTCCGCAAACTTTGGGAGGCCCTAACTCCACCTTCGCAATCCCTGGGAGGTCCCATCATCACCTCCTCCATTTATAAGTCTCGCATCTCATCTCCTCCCATTCCCAATCCTTCCAAACGCCTATTCCATCCTCTCACTTCCCCAATCGGTGCATAGTTACCCCGTTCCCCAATCGGTGCATAGTTATTACCCCGTTCCCCACTCGCTCAACCTCTCTATTACCCTAACTCCCCACCAACATGCCCTTTCTTTGCCAAAATCACAAAAATCCTAAAATTTTCAAACCTTAATCCCAACCTTCCCAAAATATCAAAACACCACAAATCTTGCATATTCCCTAAACCCTAAAAATTCTCCATTTCATAGTTCATCTTTAATCGTGTGTTCAATCCTTCGCAACGCACCTACCACCACTCCAAGCCCGTCTGCCACGTCCTCATTAGTTGGTGTCGATCTCTTGGTGACTATTTACTTTTAGTTTCATTTCTCACATTGTATGGATGTATTATTTTCCAAGAGAAATTTTGCACAAATTAATTTAGCTCTTTCAATTTTTAGTGTTTTACTTGATTCTATCAGACTTTTAATTTTAACACTTTTAGTTAATTTGAACCTAATTTACAATTATTTGTGACCAATTGTGGCATTTGTGTGAGATTTAAAAATTAACGTTATTTAATTAATTGCACTTCGAAAAACTATCTTCCATGGTTGAATCATTTGCCTCGCATTAGGATTCGGGTTAGCGAGAATTTTATTCATTGGATTGTGTGCAAGTATTCATTCACACCATCTTAATTGATTTGTAGTCATATTTGCATTTGCCACATTCATGCTCATATTCATATATAATTAGGGAAAGGAGGATTTTCAGTTAAATGAGCACTCGTGGGTGTGATTTGAAGGAAAATAGAGCATCATAGTTCATACCGTGGAGCGACAATAGTGATTTCGAGCATCCAAGGTGCGAACTCAAAACATTATACTCCCCTGGTCTTTAATTTCAATTTTAGAGGTTCTAGGGTCCTTTGAATGAAGAATTTATATTTTGTTTAAATTTAAAATCAAGTTTGGAGTAGAATAAGTAATTTCATTGTTTAATATTAAAATATTTAGGAGGGGGTTTGGTGACATATTTGTTAAGCTAGATAGGGCAGTTGAACCGTTACGAGAACGATACGCTGTAGTTCATTTATTGTTCGTAAGTGTAGAAAATTAGGAACGAGGAATAATTTTATCATATCAAATTTTCCAATATATATCCAATTACAAAATAAATGAGTATGTATGTACATTTATAGGGAGGAGAGAGATCTCAACTCCAACCCAAGACGTAGGACTAAATACGAGTAAACAATGGGCCAATATATGTGCTTTAATAATGGGCCCTAGACTAATTCTTCAACACTCCCCCGCAAGCTAGAGCATATAGGTCGTAGGTTCCAAACTTGTAAATGAATTGACAATACAGTGGTAGAGGTAAGGCTTTAGGGAGGACATTGAAAATTTTCTCAGCGGTAAGCACATTATGCAAATCCAATTTACGAAGTTGAACCTTCTCCCAGATGAACCGGTAATCAACATTATGTTTAGTGTGCTTATAGAACACAGGATTCTCTACAATATGGCAGCTTGACTATCGCAAAAGAGGATGACTGGAGAGGGGAGCTTTACTCCAAAATCAGTAAGAAGATTTTCCAACCAAGTTAGCTCGGGCACAACAGAGACCATAGAGCGATATTTTGTTTCTGCAGAGGAGAGGGCCACCATAGTTATTTTTTTTACCGTGACAGGTAATTAGGTGCCCACCAAGATATGTGCACTAAACACTCGTAAAATCACGATCATCGAGGGAGCCAGAATAGTCAGCATTACAATAGGCAATGAAGAACAAAGTAGACGAGGGCTTATACATAAGCCCTTATCCACGAGCTTTCTTCAAATATTTAAGAATGTGCTCAACTGCATGAAGATGGGAACTCCGAGGAGCATGCATAAAACGGCTGACTACTCCGACAATAAAGGATATATCGGGTCTTGGTACATTCAGATAAATAAGTTTGTCAGCCAAACAACGGTAATACTCCATATTAGGGAGAAGCAGACCAGTGTCAGAGGTATGAGCATAGAGTTTGTGATTGACATCCATAAGTGCATCAGCAGACTTGCACCCCGAGTATCCTGCATCGTGGAGAAGGTCGAGGCAGTACTTTCGTTCGGATAAGACGATGCCATCGGGACGACGAGCGACCTCGATACCCAATATGTATCGGAGAGGACCCAAATCTTTAGTCTGAAATTATGATGTCACGTGCTTCTTAACTATAGATATGTTGTGGAGGTCATCACCTATGAAAAGTATATCGACATAAACAAGTTGTATCACTGTGACTGTTGGACGGAGACAAACAAATGGAGACAAGTCAGCTGAGCTCCGAGTAAAACCAATATTGTGAACAACCCGATTGAATTTGTCAAACCACGTCCAAAGAGACTGCCTGAGACCACAGAGAGATTTTTTAAGATGGCAAACTAGAGACCCTCTTGTGGTTGCATAACCAGGAGGTTATTGCATTAGATCGTTTCAGCAAGATCGTCATTAAGGAAGACATTCTTGATGTCGAGTTGATGCAACAACCAATGACGATGAACGACCAAAGAGGTGATAACCCAAATAGTATTGAGCTTAGTGATCAATGAAAAGGACTCCTCATATGCAAGAACGTATTACTTTGTGAAACCACGAGCCACCAGATGGGCTTTCATCTGCTCAACTGTGTCATCAGGATGATGCTTCACAACGAAGACTCACTTACACTCCACACATGAATGGCCAGATGGAAGGGGATAAGGTACCGGGTGTGATTGGACCAGAGGGACGTCATTTCTTCATCCATGACTACCCGCCAATCCGAATGTTGAAGAGCATCCTGCACAGATGATGAGGTAGAGATAGAAGATAACATAGTGGCAAACCATTGAAGAGATGGAGACAACCGATGTAGAGAGACATAATTCGAGAGAGGATGAGCAACAGAGGCTAGAGTCGGATCAGCAGACCGTGAGTCATTAGTTATAGAGGGCCAATGTTGCAAGGCATCTCGACGAGGAAGACATCGAGAGTAGACAAGGGGAGGCGGGTCAGATGATATGGTGGTGTGTGTTGGAAGAAGTGGATCAAAGGAAGAATGGATAGGCATGACAGGGCGTGGAATGGCGGCAGAGGCCAGAGTAGGGGCGAGGATTGAAAGGACTTGTTTTCAAGGAATGTCAAATCCGTCGAGATAACCACTTTGCATTCTGTCGGAGAGTAGCATGCATAGACTTTTCGTGTGCGAGAATAGCTGACAAACATGTACTTAGTGACACGGGGAGCAAGCTTGTCGATGGTGGGGCCCAAGTAGTACACATAGCCAGTGCAACCAAAGATGTGCGGTGTTAGGGAAAAGGGCGGTGTAAAGCGAAAGAGAAGGGTGGGGTGGCGCCCCAAAGTTGAGAGTAAAGGATGACACCTGATGAATGAGATAGATAGCAGTAGAGACTGTGAAATGTCAATAGACTTTGAGAACCTGTACCTGAAACATAAGAAAGCGAGCAACCTCAAGGAAATGAAGATTCTTGCATTCTACCACACCATTTTTGTTGTGGTGTGTACTCACAAAAGGTTTGGTAGATGATATCCAGCTTAGTGCAGAGATTTTGAAATGCATGACTATTGACTAGTGTACTCGTGTGCGTTTCATCAGTCCGAAGAGTTACGCGTCTTTACGATAAATGCACGAAACATACGAAGCTCAGAGCGATCGCGCAATAAATATAACCATGTAATGCGGGAATAATCATCAATGAATGTAAGAAAATATTGATAACAAGAGATACTGGAAATTTTATAGGAATCCTAAACATCAGAATGCACTAAATCAAAAGGAGCACTACTCTGAGTACAATGAGGGGGGGGGACGATGTTATTTCCCGTAGGTTCAGGATTGGCAACTGAAGCCGGAGAGCAATACATTTGGAACAGTTTTATTGAGAATAGGAGAGGAGCGTGCCCAAGGTGTTGATGTCAAACATCAGAGAGAGACCACACCATCAGTCACTGGGCGCGAGCTCAGTGAACACAAAAGGGGAGGGGAAAACGCAGCGAGCAAGCGAGCAGGTGGAAAGCATGCGAGTTGTGCGAGTGCAGCAAACAGTGCTATTGGGCGAACTTAGCGAGCACGCAAACTCAGGAGCAAGGCAATTGCAGGAAACGAGCATGCAGGCTCGGCGGCCAGCGGAAGAAACTGCAAGGAGGCGGACACAACAGGTTTTGCGGATTGGAGAAATTTGCAAGGAGATGGACATAGCGAGCCTTGTGGGCTTGGCGGGCTCTGCGGTCACAATGCAGAGGAGGCGGAAAATAAAGAGGAAGCAATCTTAAGGAGGAAGCGGTCTTGAGGAGGAAGCGGTCTTGAGGAGGAGGAAGCGGTCTTGAGGAGAGCGTGGTCTTGAGGAGGTCGCGTTCCCTATGACAAGAAAGAGGGTGATGTGGTCACGGCGATGAGAGGCTCGAGTCGAGCCTATAAAAGGGAGAGGGGGGGGGTTCAAAACCCATGTTAGACGGTCGAGAGAGAAATGATTTAGCTGAACAACAAAATTGTAATTGACTTCAATACCAATTCTCGTGGGAATTAGAATTGGGCCAATACCAATTCCCGTGGGAATTGGAATTGGTCCAATTCCAATTCCTGCATCACATTTCCTGCCGGGCGAACGGAGCCTAAATGTTTTTGAGGTTGAATGTTTTTTTATAGTTTTTGCTTCCATCATCATCCTTTTAAATTCCGAAATTGTACTCCATTATTTCATAATATGGTGCATGTTCTGACTTTTTTGTCCATAAATCATCGGAGAAATGGGTCAATGTTCATCAGAAGGCGAATGTTTTTCTTAATTGAGATTCATATTTGTGGTATCAGTCATGAAGTAGTTTTGTTAGTGCTAGGTAGTATTAAATACTGATGAATCCTCCATTTTGAATATTATATTTGTGGTGCCAGTCATGAAGTAGTTTGGTTAGTGCTAGGTAGTATTAAATACCGATGAATACACCTTTTTGAATATTGTGTTGACTACAGCTTGAAGAGATACAAACTTTGAGATCTGTTATACAAACTTTGAATACTCATTGAATATGCATTTATTTGTTTTGATTTATTGGTTTTCCCCATTTAGATTATATAAATATTTCTGATGCTTAGGTGGATGTGTGGACACACGAGATTGGATAAAATTAGGAATGAAAGTATCAGGGATAAGACAAGAGTAGCACCAATTTCAGAGAAGATGTGAGAAGCTCGTCTAAGATGGTTTGGACACGGACAGAGGAGACCATTAGAGGCACCTGTTAGGCGTTGTGAGAGTCTAGTCACTAGGCATGTTAGACGAGAGAGGGGTAGACCAATAAATACTTGGAATGAAACTATAAAGAAAGACATGATTTACTTAGGCATTAGTGTGATTATGACAAAAGATAGGGCACAATGGCGACAAAGGATCCATATAGCCGACCCCACTATAGTGGGATAAAGGCTTGAGTGTTGTATTCAATTATCCATCAGTTACTTCAGCAGATTCCATTAGCCTTGGTAAAGCATGGGTGCACATTGGGATTCTTCGCTTTCATCTTTTACTGTATCCAGATGGTTCTGATCCTACTGTGAAGAATGCTTTGAAGAGTTCATGGATTCATTGGAGGATGTCCCTTCTTGAACTTGAGATGAAGGTTTCTTATTGCTTTATGTTTTATAAATGTTGTCTTACGTGCCTTGTAGTGTTTTCTAAATGTTAAAGTTTGTCTACAAGTTGCATTAAAGAGTTGATTATAGTAAGTTGTGGATAAATTGAGGTTGTTTTGTTGAAATTTAAGTTACTCAAGTAATTTGAACCATCTTTAGGCAATCAGGACATTGGGGCCATGTGACTTGTCCATTGGGGATCTTCAACTCATGGGACCAAACTTGAAGTTCAAGTAACATATATCATAACCCACGATTCTGTAAAGAAGAAGAAAAATGAGAGGGGAAAGATCTTCCTTGGGAGAAATAGGTCTCTCGCAATACCTCAATTATAAGTCATTAGGACTATTGTACAACTCTCCTTCGACATTGCCCACCTCCGATTATTCTAACATGATATTAGAGCAGGATTGTCTACGTCCTAGCATCACTCCCTGTATTCACCATTCATCATCGACACCATTGACTATGACATAAAAGTTGTTTTCAGATGTTAATGGTTGTCTTCTCATCTCCTTCCTCTTGGCTCCAACTAATGTGTACGCCTCTTGCTTTAGATTTTGCTAACTCTAGTTGTATGATTCTAGTAGACAGCCCATCAGTATGCCGACTCTAGCAGCATGATTCCAATATGTTGACTCCAACAATACATCTCCAACAATAAAATGGCTCCAACATCAAGTTCGTCGGCTCCAGTAGGTTCTTTACACTCTGCTTTGTGAGTGGAACCTAAATCTTTTAGATAGATTGCACTAAAATGAATTGTCGACTCCAGCATGATTTCGAGCAATGCCCTAAGTGATCCAAGAATGCGGGAGTACTTTGGTGATAGCAGTAACGTCCACTGAAGTTCCTTCACTCATGCACACCTTTTCTAAGACATGCGCGGCTCGCACTTGCATTACAGTTGCTTGCACTCCATTGACAGAGAGCGGATGCAGGTGGTTATCTTCTGTAGTGGTGTCAGTTAAACAATGAGGAGGTTGTGAATCTTCTATATGTAAATTTGGAGATTAAACAGGTTCGTCTCAATGTGATCCAAGAGGGGCAACCGAGAGAGCTAATTGCTCTTTGTGGGTGACCAATGAGCTGGTGATAGGCATGTACTTGTGGGGTCGGGGGCGATGGCTTGAAGGAGTTGGTGTTAAGGGGAGCGAGAGACCACATGGTTGTGGTTGAGGAGGATGTGAATCTTCTACACGGAGATCTGGAGATCAGACAGGTTCTTTTTGATGTGGTCCGAGAGGGGCAACCAAGGGAGCTAATTGCTCTTTGTGGGTGACTATTGAGCGGGTGATAGGCATGTACTCGAGGGGTCAGGGGTAATGGGCCAAAGGAGTTGGCGTTAAGAGGAGCTGGAAGCCACATGGCCGTGTTTGGCACATTGCGCACACCTGAAACGAGGGGTGGCTAATTTATGATTTTTATGTGAAAGGGTTTCAGTTGCTCCTTCAAATAATTTTGGCAGATGAATTAGCATCTTATTTATGGATTTTTTATTTCGGTACTAGAGTCAAAGGTAATTTCACCATGTTTTTTTCCCATAAAGCTAATCCTTGTATGTTTCTAGTACATTTTGTTTTCATTTGTTGTTTAGCTCACGATATTTATGCCATTGCATAAGTACTAAATTCAAGGCGTTTCCACCATGTTTTTCCCATAATACTGACATTCAAATCTGTGTATGTTACAAGTAAATTTTGTTTTGTTTGGTTGTTTAGTTCAAAGTATTCATACTTTTGTAGTACTGCAGATTTTACACTAATGTAACCGTATAATTAGCGAGTCATATAAAGATTGATCAGGTATGGATGAAAAGTTTCCAAGGATGGATACTCAAACAAATGTGCATCATAGAACCGTATGGTTGTATTCATAGTCAATTTTTTGTTATATCATTTCTAACTTTTAATCTTCTATGTGACGGCGCGCCACGGCCGACACATGTGTATTCCCGCAGGAGGCGGTGATCCGCTGCCCAGATGGACGATCAAAGTTTGTGGTTGCGTCCGGATGTTCGATTCGAGTCACTTTCATATTTTACTTTTTTTTTAATTTCGATGTATTTAGCCCCCGGATGGACGAGAGACTAACATCTCAGAGAATCAATTTGGATTCATGTCAGGGCGGTCGACCATGGAAGCTATACATCTCTTGAGGAGACTCATTGACAACTATCGAGAAAGAAAACAAAATTTGCATATGCTGTATTGATCTTGAGAAGGCTTATGAAAGAGTTCCAAGAAAGATCTTATGGAGAGTCTTGAAAAAGAAAGGTGTAAATGTATCATATATTGATATAATCAAAGATATGCATACCGAAAGATATGATGTACTTAGGCATTAGTGAGATTATGACAAAAGATAGGGCACAATGGCGACAAAGGATCCATAGAGCTGACCCCACTATAGTGGGATAAAGGTTTGAGTGTTGTTGTTGTTATGTATTTAGCCCCCGATCGATCCGGGCAGTTTGAGCCATCCGATTCGTGTTGTTTGATTTTACAGTTTTATGCTGTAGTTATTTTTTGGTCTTTATATTGGCATAGGCAGTTCATTTGGGGGTTATCAAAGGTTGTATTGCAGTTGAAACCCTCCGGTCCTCTTTCTCCCAGTGCGACGCTGGGGAGATACCTGTCCCGCGCCTGGTGCGACTCCAGGTAAGCTCTTCCCTCTCCGCCTCCCTCTTCCTGTTCCTTCCCGATCATTTCCATCCCCCTCCAGCCCAACGACACCTCGTGCCGTCCGTATTTCCCTTACCTGCACTAATCCAAGCCTTCTGTTTCTTCCCCGCCCAGCGCCCAATTATACCCGTCGAGTCCCACCACCGCCTGAAGCCTTTCCCTCCTTGCCCCCTCCTCTTTCCCACCACGGCCTGGTTCTTTGCTCAGAAATCCCTCCCAGTCTACCACCTTCCCCTTTTATTTTCCAGTCCTAGTTAGATGCCCCCCTCCACACCTGATTTCAACATTTCTGCTACTCCTAAATCCTCCATCCGGGCTTGAAACCCCCATCGCCTGTAGCATCCCCACCCCTCCAGCACATCATCCAGTGCCCCCACCTAAGCCTATCTACTGCACCAACCCAACCCATCTCCTCCGCGCTAAAACTGTCGTGGATTCCACCCCTAAACTATTCGGCCTCTGTCCCCACAACCCTAGCCAAGCCATATCAGCCCAAATTTCCTATTCCCACCCTTCGACGTTGCAACGAATTCGAATGCCCTCCAGCAACTGGCTTCGCCGCCGTCTACACGTGTGAATTGTAAGGAATCCGGAGCGCCGAGAAGAGGAAATTCGAAAACGAATAACAAAAAACACAGAGCAATCAAACACACAGATATTACAGAGGTTCACCCAAAACCGGGTTACGTCCTCTCTCCCCTTCTTCCTCACCTTCTTGTATTCACCAGAACAATACAAAATTACATAAAGGTTACAAGGATCTAAAGCCCGATCCTACCTTCTTTTCTTCTGGACAAGAAAACTGTAGAAGAAAACCTTCTGGATCGACCTCCAAAAGACTACCGCCGCCTTAACCGTCGTTTTCCCGTCGTACCCTAAAATAACCAGAAAACGCCTTAAATAGGCTCCAGCATGACAACATCGTCGAACGCAGAACGGCGCTCGACGATCGTCGAACTCACCCCGATCGGCGTTCGACGATCGTCGAACTCAGCCCGAACGTCGAACGTCGAGCTGCGTTCGACGCGTCGAACGTCGATCTGCGCTCGACGTTCGACGTCGAACCTAGTTCGACGATCGTCGAGCTGGGTTCGACCTCCGCCGGGGGCGGCTGCCCCCGGAACCCCCGCTGTCGTCGGCGCTAGATATGTCGGAGGGGGATCACACTTCGATTCCTCTAAGCTCACGTGGGCTAACCCGGTGTGAGAAACAAGAAGACCGGAAGTGTTCCACAACCCCAACATTCTCCCACTTGTTGGACAGCTTCCGCAGATGAGAGCAGCTCCTCCAATCTTCCTCTTCAACCCCACTGCTGTTGCACACCATTCGAACTTAGCAACAGGCACAGCCTTGGTAAGAAAATCAGAACTGTTCTCCTTGGTATCAACCTTCTCCAGTTGAACCACCTGCTTCTCTACCTTTTCCCTGATGAAGTGAAATTGGATGTCAATGTGCTTGGTCCTAGCATGGAAAGCCGGATTCTTGGCTAACTGAATAGCCCCTTGGCTGTCACACCACAGCTTCACAGGACCCTGCTCAAAATCGAGCTCCCCGCACAACCTCCTCAGCCATATGGCCTCCTTACTGGCATGAGTAAGAGCCATGTATTCCGCTTCCGTTGACGAGAGTGCCACCACTCCTTGCCGCCGACTCATCCAACTAACAGCACCACCAAATAATGTAAAAACATACCCACTGGTGGACCTCCTGCTATCCAGATCACCTCCCCAGTCAGAGTCCACGTGCCCAACCACGTCCAGGACTCTTCCAGTTTCAGCACCTTCATAACATATAGAATAGTTTGAAGTGCCGCGAAGATACCTGAACACCCGCTTCACAGCATTCCAGTGCTCCTTCCCTGGTTTTGCCATGTACCGGCTCAGCACTCCCACTGCTTGTGCTATGTCAGGCCGAGTACAAACCATGGCGTACATGAGGCTCCCCAGTGCACTAGCATATGGAACCTTCACCATGTCCTCCATCTCCTCATGTGTCTTGGGACACATCTCCGCAGATAGCTTATTCCCCACGGGCATAGGGGCACCAACAGGCTTGCAGTCAGCCATGTTGAATTTCTTCAACACCTCTTCGACATACCTCTGCTGCCCCAACCAAAGCTTCCTTTTGCTTCTATCCCTGGTAATCTGCATCCCCAAGATCACACTTGCTGGCCCCAAGTCCTTCATTTCAAACTTGGCTGAGAGCAGCTTCTTCACATGTTGGATCATCTTGACACTGTTTCCTACGAGCAGCATGTCATCAACATAGAGTGTCAAGAAAGTGAAGTGCTCTCCCTTCCTTTGGATATAGATACAGTGGTCCGAATTCGACCTTTCAAAACCCAACTCCAGCATGTAGGTGTCGAACTTCTGGTACCACATCCTCGGAGATTGCTTAAGTCCATAAAGGGACTTCTTCAACCTGCACACCAGATCCTCCTTGCCCTTAGCCTCGAATCCTTCAGGTTGCCGCATATAAATCTCCTCCTCTAGATCCCCGTGAAGAAATGCCGTCTTCACATCCATTTGTTCAATCTCCAGATCATGTACAGCCGCAATGGAGAGAACCATCCTGATAGAAGTGAGCTTGGCCACCGGCGAGAAAATCTCGTCGTAGTCCACACCTTCCACCTGTGAGAAGCCCTTGGCAACCAACCTTGCCTTGTACTTCTCTATGGTGCCATCCGCCTTAACCTTCTGCTTGAAGACCCATTTACTCCCAATGGCCTTCCTCCCTTTTGGAAGCTTGCACAGACCCCAGGTCTGATTCTTCCGCAGAGACTCCATCTCATCAACCATAGCAAGCTCCCACTGATTCGCATCAGCCCTCGACCTCGCATCCCTGGCTGAAATGGGATCTTCTCCAAGCATGTTCAGGCAATGTTGTGCTCCAACCGCACCAAGGGAGTACCGGATTGGTGCCCTCCTTTCCCTCGTTGAACGCCTCAGAAGTGGAGCATCAGCAACTTCATCTTCTGATTCATCATCAAGGCTCACCTCCTCCAAAACATCAGATTCAGAATCTGAATCCGAAACAGCCACTGTAGTGATCTGAGCATCCTCCAGAGGAACTTCCTCCATGCCCCTTTCCACTACCACCTTTTCTGCAGCTTTCCCTTCCTCCGCTTGTGTAGTGACTTGAGGACGGGCTTCATGAAAGACCACATCCTTGCTATACGTCACCGTCCTCGTCACCGGGTTCCAAAGCTTATATCCCTTGATGCCATCTTTGTAGCCCACAAAGATGCACCGCTCGGACTTCATATCCAGCTTCCCCCTCTTCTCCTTTGGAATGTGAACGTATGCATCACATCCAAAAACACGAGCATAAGCCAAATTTGGCTTCTTCTGGAAAACAGCCTCAAAGGGGGTACACCCCTCCACTGCAGATGTAGGGGTCCTGTTCTTCAAGTGATTAGCTGTAGCCGCCGCTTCAGCCCAGAACTCCGTCCCCAAACCAGCCCAACTGAGCATGCACCTGGCTTTCTCCATCAATGTCCGATTGAGCCTTTCCGACACTCCATTCTGCTCTGGAGTATACGGCGTGGTCTTCTGCCGTGCAATCCCCTGCTCAGTACAGTACCGCTCGAAGGCGTCCGAGCAATACTCCCCTCCGTTGTCAGAACGGAGAACCTTCACCTTCCTCTCAAACTGGTTCTCCACCAGGTTCTTAAAATCCTTGAACCTATCGAGAACCTCTGCCTTGGACCTGAGAAAATAAAGCCAAGAATACCGAGAATAATCATCAATGAAAGATACATAATACCTAGCCCCACCAAGAGATGGGACTGGAGTCGGCCCAAATACATCGCTATGAATCAAGTCCAGTAAACCGGTAGCCCTCGTCCCTGCTCCCTGAAAACTAACCCGGTTCTGCTTGCCAAGTAGGCAATGCTCACAGAACCCAAAGCTCGAGGTGCACACGGGCACACCCACCACCATCTGGCCGGATGTCATAGCCGACATCCCCTTCTCACTGATGTGTCCAAGCCGTTGGTGCCACAGCCTGGACTGCTCCTCCTGGTCCTCCTCTTGGCCTTCAGAGATGAAGGCCCCGCTAGGCACCACTGTATCAGCAAGTAACTTGTACAGTGTCCCATGCCTCACGCCTTTGGCGATCACCATCGCCCCTCGTGTCATCCTGCACGAGTGCATGTCACAACTGAAAGACACTCCCGCATCCGCCATAGATCCCACCGAGATCAGATTCCTGCTCATCCCAGGAATGTGCATCACCCCCGGAAGGGTCTTCATGGTCCCGTCGGCCATCTTCAACATCACCTTCCCACGTCCAATAATCTGCACAGCAGTATCATCGCCAAGCATGACGTCACCACCATCAAACCTCTCATACTCACAAAACCAGTCTCTATGAGGGGTCATGTGATATGATGCTCCTGTGTCGACATACCACACATCTGAATCCTTCTGGGCAACACATGCAGCAGCAATATACATGTCACCCCCTTCAGTCTCCTTCTTTGCACCCGAAGTTGACCCAGCATCTTTCTGAACGGGCTTGTTGGGACATTGAGATTTCACATGCCCAACCTGATTACACTTCCAGCACTTGATGGGCTTCTTCTCTTTCTCTCTTTCTCTGCTCTTGGATCTACCCCGAGATTTATCTCGAGATCCTCCTTGCTTATTATCCCTCCATTGAGGGCGAGATCTGGACACACTCAATGCACCTTTGCTGGTCTTCTCAGAACTTCCTCTCCTGGTTTCCTCAGATAGCAAAGTGGCACATACTGACTCATTGGAGAGAGCCTTATCTCCATTACCACCTATGGCAACAATAACATTGTCCCAAGAATCCGGCAATGAGCACAGCAGTGTAATAGCTCTGTCTTCATCCGAGATTTTTTCACCAATTGAGATCAACTGACCCACGACAGTGTTAAAACTGTTCAGGTGCTCTGAGAACGAACCGCCTTCCTGCATCTTCAGATTGTACCATTTCTTCCTCAGCAACAGTTTATTAACCAGAGACTTGCTCTGGTAGAGAGATTCCAACTTCCGCCATAGGCCTTGGCTGGAAGTTTCCTCCATGACATTTGTTAAAATTGAATCTGTGAGAAAAAGCCTGATCAGACCTTTGGCTTTCCGATCTGCCTTTGTCCAGGTTGCAAAAGCCTCCGCATCAGACTTCTCTGTTGGAGGAGTATCCACTATTGCATCCCACAAATCACGATCAACCAACAGATCCTCCATCTTCATCTTCCACAGATCAAAACGACTGCCATCAAACTTCTCTATCTCGATCCGCACTCCTCCTGAACCCATCGCCAAGAAAACCAAGAACCTCCCTCTGATACCAAATGTAAGGAATCCGGAGCGCCGAGAAGAGGAAATTCGAAAACGAATAACAAAAAACACAGAGCAATCAAACACACAGATATTACAGAGGTTCACCCAAAACCGGGTTACGTCCTCTCTCCCCTTCTTCCTCACCTTCTTGTATTCACCAGAACAATACAAAATTACATAAAGGTTACAAGGATCTAAAGCCCGATCCTACCTTCTTTTCTTCTGGACAAGAAAACTGTAGAAGAAAACCTTCTGGATCGACCTCCAAAAGACTACCGCCGCCTTAACCGTCGTTTTCCCTTCGTACCCTAAAATAACCAGAAAACGCCTTAAATAGGCTCCAGCATGACAACATCGTCGAACGCAGAACGACGCTCGACGATCGTCGAACTCACCCCGATCGGCGTTCGACGATCGTCGAACTCAGCCCGAACGTCGAACGTCGAGCTGCGTTCGACGCGTCGAACGTCGATCTGCGCTCCGGACCCCCGCTGTCGTCGGCGCCAGATATGTCGGATGGGGATCACACTTCGATTCCTCTAAGCTCACGTGGGCTAACCCGGTGTGAGAAACAAGAAGACCGGAAGTGTTCCACAACCCCAACATGAATTGTGGTATAAAGTTTTGTCCTTTCCTATTGTTTATTTCTGCACTCATACCGTGGTGAATATCTGTTTATTTTGTTATTAGTTCAATTGTTGTAGCACTTGCAGAGTTTATTTTGTACGTGTTTAATTAATTGCACCTCTTTTTGTTTGAAAATTGTTATGTGTTTTTCCTTTACTCATTACTTGTAACCGCACGTGCCTATGTGAATTTTTCCTTTATAATAATTAATTACTGTTGTAAAAATTTTGGGTAGGCCATTCTTGCACTAACATTCCACGACATTGCATTTAGAAAACCCCTCCGAGTTGACCTACTACTGCATCACTATGACAGTCCTGATTCAAAAGAAAGTCTGCATGTAGAAGAAAATCTGAAAATTTTGTATAATTCTTTTGATATTATATGCAATTTCTTCGTATGTTACCTTGAAATTATTTTAGTTCCACTTGTCATATAGTTAACTTCTTTCATTTGTGTTTAACTCTGATTATTATCCACTCCAGAGTATTGAAGCGTATTGAAGCAGGTAAAGGAGGTATAGAGAAAGATTTAAAGGCACATTCAAGGCTTTTCAGTTGGGAACATCCCGGTACTCATTCATCTTTGGAGTCTTTCTCAGCAAAAAATCTGTAAATTCGTTCAAAAATTCAAACCATCAATCACACTTAATTTTTCATATATAATATGCATTTATATATATTATGTTCTTTTTGGGTTTCAATGTAGAGAAGGATGAAGAATAGGTGTTCCAGTACTAACAGGGAAGGATGAAGATTATAGGCTTCGTTTGGCTCAGTGTTTGGAGCTTTCTGTTTGAGGCAAATGCCGCCGCACGGCGGGTAACCAAATGATCAGCGGCGACGTCTGCTCCGTTTGCACCAGCTGCGGCATGAGAAATGGAGGAAAACGGAGGGATTCCAACCGCGGTCTCCCTCCTTCGGTTCCAAAAGTCCTCCAGCCGCCGGAGCAAAACGCCAAACCAAATGAAGCTTAAGAGGATGAAGAATAGTCGGCTCTTCGTCTTTATTCTTTTTGGTGTGTCAGTTCTTCTAATTTCAGTTCTCATTGTGATTATATCATTATTGGTTGATTTTGAATTGTTTCTTCATAACATGAAATCTTTAGAAGGAATGCTGATACATTTTTCCAAAAAAGACTTCCATCAATCTCGATTTCTTCTTCAAAAACTTTTTATAAAATTATCTTTGAATTTGATAGAGAAATCTTTCTTTTAGTGTATCTCCCAACAGTTAGAATTATGTGAATAAATTTCATAGAAGTTCTTTGAATCAAGTTTGAAACAATTCTCTGAATATTTTCATTTTGGACTATACTCGTCGCTGTATTTACTTCATGTAAGAGTAACGTCGACTTCTTACATCATGTAAAAGTAACGTCGACTTTTTGCTTCAACATTCTGGACTATACTCGTCGCTGATGAACAAGAGTTGAAACATCGATGAAACAGAGCTGAAATACTACTATAACGAAGCTGAGATGTTAAAACAACTCAACCAAGGCTTCGTTTGGAGGGACTTATTTTCACCGGTCAAGCGTAACAACCGCATGAACCAGATCTTAATTATGAACCGCATGAGATGTTAAGTGAAATGGACTTAGAACGTTGTTGAAATGATGATAAAACTCTTGTATCAGCATTGTAAGTTAATATGAATGTTAATATTATTAGTTATAGTTATTACAAGTCCATGCTGAAAATGGACTTAGAACGTTGTTATAAGTTAATATTATAATTAAGTTTATAATTATTATAATTAAATTATTACCTTATATAATATTTATAAAATATAATTACTAAATATAGTATTATTTAAATAATATTTATAAAATATAATTACTAAACAACATTTCAAACGCTGTTTTTCCATAAAGATTTACAGATTCTTCCATCACTCTGCAAAACAGTTGATTATTCCACCACTGTTTCTCCAGTTGCTACAGTTGCATCAAACAGAGCCTAAGACAACACTGTGAAATAGTGTTAAAATGCTGACGAACGTAGCTCATACGTTGATAAAATTGTGCCCAAAACCTGCCTAAATTGAGAACCATGCCCAAATCTGAGCCTAAAACTAAAGGCATGTTTGAGATGGTTTTTAGCTCCTTTTCGTTTTCCGGAAAATGCTACACCTATGAAATCATTTGGATTGTCTACCGTTGGGAAAAGCTATCATGAAAAACTTTAGGCTTGTTTGGGAGAACTTTTTAGCTCATTTCCGTTTTCTGGAAATGCTACCACACTTAAGAAAGCATTTAGATTGTCCACCGGTGGGAAAAGCTACCGCGGAAATCTTCATTTTTTCCTATTTTTGAAAAGTCACTTGTCACATACTTTTCAACTTTTTCGAAAAGCATTTTCTCATCCCAAAACCCTTATCTCTTGAAAAAAAATATCTAACTTGATTTTTTTGTCTAGGCCCGATTTTTTTCGCCCAGACTATTTTTTCGCCAATGTACAACCCCATATTCGCGTGGTGGGACCCCGAGGCATCAGCGGTCGGGGTTGGACCAGTCTCGGGCTAGCTTGGGCCTGAAAACCAGAAGAGCTCTCGCCTTAGAGAAGCTCCCGCGGGCGAGATAGCTTGTTTCAGGCCAGAAGAGCTCTCACCTCGGTGGAGCTCCCGCCTATGAGCGGGCGAGATCCCGCCCATGACCAAAGGCGGGCGAGGAGGTGTTGAGTGGTCTCAACGCCGCGTTGAGTGAGCTCCACTCACTCAACGCCGCATCCAGCAGCAAGGGCGTTGAGTTAGCTCCACTCACTCAACGACTTGGTTAGTGGCAAGGGCGTTGAGTGAGCTCCACTCACTCAACGCCGTGGTAAGCGCCAAGGGCGTTGAGTGAGCTCCATTCACTCAACACCGTGGTAAGCGGCAAGAGCGTTTAGTGAGCTCCACTCACTCAACGCCGCGTCCAGCAGCGACAGCGTCAAGATCACCGGAGGCGAGAAGGTTCTCGGCACAGAGTTCTCGCCGTGGTAAGCAGCAAGGGCGTTGAGTGAGCTCCACTCACTGAACGCCGCGTCCAGCAGCGATAGCGTCAAGACCACCGGAGGCGAGAAGGTTCTCGTCACAGAGTTCTCGCCGTGGTAAGCAGCAAGGGCGTTAAGTGAGCTCCACTCACTCAACGCCGCATTCAGCAGCGACAGCGTCAAGACCACAGGAGGCGAGAAGGTTCTCAGCACAGAGTTCTCGCCGAGTGGGGCCCAGGGTAAAATTAATTAATTACCCTCGGGTAAAATTACCCATATACCCCCAGGGGCTGCATTTAGTACTTTACAAACAGCGGGATTTGACTATTGGCAGACCAGCCAGGGGTATTTCAGTAACATCAGGTCAGCAAAAGACTATAAATAGACCCATAAGGACTCCTTAGAGAGTAAGCTTTCATTATTCTCCAAATCTCTAGTGCTTTCTGAGGAGCTCCTAGCCCAGCTTTTGGCTTTGGAGGGGAAGCTCTCAGAGATCTTCCGGGTGTGAGGTGGGACCTCTCTGCTGAGGCTTTGAGTCAGTCCTAGTTGCTTAGCAACCAGTCGAGGGTCGGGGCTTGAGAGAAGTAGGTGTTGGCTGTACCCATATTTTTGAACTCCCGTTGAGGTCATTTTGGCATCAACAGTCAAAGCACTTTTTTTTGCTCGGACGCGAATTTTTCGCCCGGGCTGACTTTTTTAGCCCAGACGCAGGGTTTTTCGCCAGGGTAGGTTTTTTTCGCCAGGGTGCGGTTTTTTCGCTCGTGCACGATTTTTTTACGCTCGCTCGAATTTTTCCCCTGAGAGCGATATTTTTCACCGGAACTCGTTTTTTTTCGCCCGGACACGATTTTTTTGCCCTAGCTCGATTTTTTCGCCGAGGCGCGAATGGCTTGTGCGCTGTTTTTTTGCCCGGTCGCGATTTTTTTGTCCGGATGCGAAATTTTTTGCCCGTGCGCGATAGTCGGAGCGCGTTTTTTTGCCCGAGCGCGATTTTGTCGCATGAGCGCGATTTTTTCACCTGAGGGTCAATTTTTTGCTCAGAAGTGAATTTTTCGTCTCGACGTGATTTTTTCACTCGTTCGTGCATTTTTGCACGGTCATGTGTTTTTTTATTCTCCCGGACGTTATTTTTTTCGCTCGAATGCATTTTTCGCTTGCAGGCAAAAATATCAAGTCTGTGAAAGAATATCGTGTCCGGACGAAAAATTCAGGCCCATGCAAAAAATTTGTGCCAGGGCGAAATATTCATGCCCGATTGAAAAATTCGCGTCCGTCTGAAAAGTTCGCGCACGTTCGAAAATTTCACGCCCGATCGAAAAATTGAAACCCGAGCGAAAATATAGCGCCCGACCGAAAAATTGGCTTCCGGGTGAAAATATAGATCCCGCAAGAAAACATCGCGGCCGGGCGAAAATATCTCTCCCGGGCGAAATATCGCGCCCGGGCCAAAATATCGCGCCCGGGCGAAAATATCCCGCCCGGGCGAAAATATCGCGCCCGGGCGAAAATATCGCGCCCGGGAGAAAATATTGCTCCCGGGCGAAAATATCGCGCCCGGGAAAATTATTGCGCCTGGGTGAAAAATTCGCGGTCGGGCGAAAAATTCGCGGTCAGGCAAAAAAATCACGCCCGGGCGAAAAAATTCGCGCTCGGGCGAAAAAACAGCGCCCTGGCGAAAAACAGCGCCCGGGCAAAAAATTCGCGCCTGGGTGAAAAAAGCTTGCCGAGGCGAAAAAATGACGCCTTTTCCTCGGCCGCGTATTTTTGGTCGGGTGCGCATTTTCAGCATGTCCGTGTATTTTTCGTTTGGACGCGCATTTTCCGCCTGAGCGCTCATTTTCCCCCGGATGCGCATTTTTTATAAAAAAAGTTACCGTAACAGAGATTTGCCAAACGGTTTATAAAGTGATTCTTTTTTCTGAAAATTCTGCAAAATGAGTTTACCCAAATAAATCTTCTTTTTCAATATACATTTTCAAAAAATCATTTTCTTACTTCCTTTTGCCACCACTCATTCCCTTTCTAAAGAACCTTTCCAAACAGACATAAAACGGTTCTTTACAAGGGCTGAACAAAGCCCAAATCCTAAAAAAAGTGGGCCTAAATGAGCAGTTTGAAAATGACCTTTTACAAGGGCTCCTCAAACATGCTGGAATTGCCTGGAAAATGATGACAAAACCGACATAAAACTGACATATAACACGTACATAAACGGTTCTTTCGAAAAGGGCATTTCCAAATGGCATTTCGAACGAGCGTTTCCAAAACATTTTATTAAATACATTTATAAACGAGGGTGCGAAGAGATGCTCGTGGATGGGAGTTGATCTGTTTTTTCAAGTGTGGCGAGTTGGGGCGAAGCTGGCCGTTGTGGCTGCGCTCATCGGCGGTGGTGCCGCGTCCGTTGCCATCTTCTCCTCCGACGATCTCTCCACCGCCTTCAAGATCTGTACTGTGGTGCCCGTACGCCTCCTTCGTGACGCATTTACAGCCGCTACCATCGCCCTCGTTCTGCGCACGTAACCCTAATGCCTTTCCATGCCTCCAGTCCTTCTTATTCGCATGAGTATTTATGATTCTATGCCAGGGTTTTGCTTGCGCTCTCTCTCCAATATGTTCCATACGTTAAGCCATTTATAATACTTCGTGATTATATTTGATCAATTTTAGGGTAAATTTAGTTTTTCCCATTTTTATTTTTCTGATCCTCCATGCCTATTGCATCGTGGATTTGTTTTGATTTTGTCTGCTCCTGTTACCTTTAAGTTATTTAGAGATATCAAATGTCTTCTAATAGCCTGGGATGTTTTCAGTCAGAGTGGGAAATCATTGGTTTTTCTTCTGCTGGGTTATAGATTCAGAATGATATCCTTTGTTACTTGAATTGGCACATCACGGAAAGTTTGCTAGGAACACCTCACTATATATTAACTCTGCATATTCAGAAGAAGAAGTGATATGAAATAAAAATTACATATAAAAGCATATTACTTAAACAACTAATTTTCATGAAGAACTCTTAAACCTGTAATGGCTCAAGATTAAAAAAAAAGAATTTCTGAAAGCATCATCTTTCCTTTTATCTCATTCAACACCCTCTCAGATGTCTTGTGCAAACATCTCTTAAATGATCCAAATAAAGATAAATTGTTAGAATCTCTTTTCGAGCAAGAGGGAATCTCCTTGGATTGAAGGCAAGAGAATGATAAAAATAAAATTAAATGTTATTGTCTCTATGGCAAGAGGAGTTTTTATACATATATTATGTTGTAATGAATTATAAAAAGATGCTTAAACATACTACATTTTATATTAATTGTTAATGATAGTCAACAAAAGAAGTTTGCCGTTTGGTACTTAGTAGAGGTTACTCAGCAAATGATGTTGGAAGAGAGATGTTGGTGTATGATTGTTTTCATTCATGTATTTTAAGCATGCGGTATAAACTAAATGCATTACATTTATTTTACTTGAAATTGTTTCATTTGACGTGAAATAAGTGTAGGGCAATATGTATTGTTGTTTGGTTGTAAGATTTGTTACCTTTATTATTTAGTTAATGAGAATTTTATTATTTTATTGCGCAGTAATTTAATAATTAGATGGTATGTAGAGGTTATATCACCCTTTTTAGACTCACAACTCCGCCGCTATCCAATTCATATTAGAAGGTAGAAAGAAGCCATGCAAGGATATATAGAGCTATACTTAAACATATTTTTCATATAATATAACAAATTGTATGCGGTGAAGCTATAGCTAAAGTAAATACTACAATATTAAGAATGCTTAGGATTTAGCTTTAAGACATCACAAAGCCAACTACTACATTTATAGGTTCTTTACATATAACTCTATTACATTATACTTGTGACCAAAAGTTACAACATTCAATTACAAGCTTTACCTATGTACAAACACTCATGCATCAATAATTATCTACGAATACTCCAACTATTTAGTTCACTCCCGTTATCCCACAAAAATTTTAAGCTAAAAGCATTATAATTAATCACGACACTTTAGGCCAAAAGAATTGAAATTATTCATGAAATTTCAAGCTTAATGCATCATGCGATATAATACAAATGCGTTAGTCTTAGCTTTTACCGAAAACATTAGCACAAATACACTCTTTAAAGTGTTTGTAAGCACATGTTTTCATCCCATGTTCATGCATTATTAAAGATGAGGAAGCACATAAATTATATACTATTGTATGTTTTGGCCATCATTCATCTTACACTAAATTCATGCATACAATATCATACAATAACATGTAACAGCATTAACATGCATTTCATTGCAAGGAAAAGAAACTGACAAATATTATGTATTTAGTAGCTCCTCATTTCTGGCTAAGCAACACACATTGTATAACAAATCAAAAGTTTATACTTCCCTTATCAAAATTTCTATGTGTACACCCACCCACTATTGCCAACCAAATATTCATCTCTAATACATTTTTTTTGTAAGGATCACACTGTCCATGTATATATCATCATGCTATTTATTCATTTACTTTGATATGTGATATCCTATCCCAAAGTAAAAAAATTTTCACACTTGTCTTAGATTTTACCAAATAAAATTTCTATATAATAGATTATGCATATAGTAAAGTACCCATTTTTCTCCCCACTAAAGTTTCTTTTAACACATATATCACTCACAATTGTCCCATTTTCTTTTGATTCCATTTTCTTAGGAGTCAAAGCTAAACTAGAAGTTTGATTATTTATCAAAGGAGTCTATTATATAGGAGTTTAGAAGTTCATACATTCATTCATTCAATACATGCAAACAGAAGTGTACGCACATGCATAATGAATTGTGTTTGTGAAATCATCTTTGTCTAGGACCATGAAGATCCTATCTTCCTTTCACCATACTTGTAGTGTCGGACCAGAGTCCCAAATACATTTTGCAGCTATGAATAATTTATTGAGTCCCACATAAATTTTCCTCCTTTACTTTTGAGCATCCTCCCTTAAGGACTCAATCTTCATCTTCTTTTAATAAGGAATATCTTTCTAACTGAAGTATAAAATGGTCTAATGAAGCTATAATAAGATTATTTCAGCCTACCCAGAACCTTGATACTCACCTCTTCAACATATGCATGGATAATTGGTCTTGTAATTCATGACAATTTAAGTGAAGGCAAACAACATTGCAGTCTCCAAGTCTACTTTCTATAATATGCTTGATAATAGTTTCTAAACGATTCGCCCTCGTTATGTATATAAATATATATGAATATGATTTGTTATATATTTCCTTATGGTGGATGTAAAACCAAAGTACCCATAATATATCACCTAAAACACTAATTTTATCAAAACTACAATATACTTGCATAAAAAGTCAAAGAGTGTCATGCAACACCATTTCTCACTAAAAAGAAAGGAAAGCCCTGAACTTAATAGAGGAAACATGTTACTTTTGAAGATCTTTTGGGAGACATGACTGGTCATGTGCTACTTCTGGCTAAGAAATGGAAGCTAAATGCCCTTTCTTCTTCTCTCTCTCTTCTTCTTCTCCTTGCTTGAAACCTCTTGATTGTGTGTTCTCTCTCCTTAGCATACTGATTTCTTTCTTCCTTTCACTCAAAATTGTCATCCAACTTTGATAATAAGGAGGGTGAATGAAAATGAGGGTTCTTAAAGATAGAAATGGCTTATTCCTTAAGAAAACTCAAATCTATCATACATTTTTCTTTGTACAAGAAGGGTTAATATGATTTCATCATGTGGAGATTTTGTTCACCATGCATTTAATGCTCTTTCATCTCCCCTCTAAAATTGGAAAAGAAATTTCTACCCCTCCATGTGGTCTTGTCCATAGCTAGGGATTGTTTAGGAAAGCGATGGAGGGTGGAGATAGAATGTTTGTAGATTGAGAATAAATGACATTTTTGAACATGCCCCCTCCCCCCTTGTTGAAGTTAGGCATAAAACAATGTTTTTAGGGATCTGAGTTCCAAATGGAGCTTATTTGAACGAGTAACAATATACCGTTTGTGTTTTTTTCAAAATAACAACGGAGCACCCAGACAAAGAAAGCCTTACTTTTGTAAAATAATTAGAATGCACATTTTGCTTGATGCCTCGTATCTTTGTTTTGTGTTAAATGAAAATTTGATCAAAATTTAAAGGAATTTGTGCAAACCTCTTTGCGGGGATTCACAATCGGCTTTTTGGTGCCGATGTTGTTGGGGGTCTCAACCCTAAACGGGAACGCAACTTGACTCTATCGATGTGTACGGAGGGTGGGGCAAAATTGATAAAGATAAACAGAGCGTTGACGTGGCTATCGTGGACAAGGTGTTTGAGGGGGAGCTCCAAAACCCTTTGACCTAAACTATGAGAACTAGAGAGGAAGAGGAACTTCAAAATTACTTCTTTGGTATTCATGATCCCAGTGGTCTATTTATTGATTTTATTAAAGACACAATGATATGACCTATAAATAAGTCCAAACCTAAAACTACCCAAAATATTAAAATGCTTTAAAAGACAATGACTCAAAATAAGATACTTTAACATTGTCCTATAAAAAGACACATAATAACATACTTAACATAAGGATACTTAATAAATCCACCCCCCTTCAATTCGAGCTTGTCCTCAAGCTTGAAGAAGGGAAAATGTGTGTGCGAAATCCTCAAGTTACTTTATTTCCCGTGAAAAACTCCCTATAATGGTCTCCCGGGCTAATCTTTTAACATGAATGAATCCTAGCTCGTGCTTGCTGATGGTGTGGAGAGTGGTGATATTGTTGTGGGGTCTTTGTTTGCCTTGAGATGGCGTCGACCTATTTGATAATTGATCAACACCAAAGTTTAGATATTGTGAGGGTGGGCTTGGATAGAGGTTGAGAGGCCTGCTGGAGGAGGACCACAAATGTCAGATGTTGTACCGATTGTTGTTGCAGAACTGTCAGTTTTGACAACAAAGGTGTCTTCTTGGGGGGGGGGACAATTTAGGGGGATGGTCTGACGTGACAGACGGTGAGTGATGGGGGTTCTCCGTTCTCTGGTCGGATCGGGCCCCGGGCCCCCCATTTGTCAAAAGATTCCGTCAATGCTGGTGGCAAGCTGCGAAACCGTGAATTACGTTGCTGCTGAGATCTGCAGTAGCTTTTGTAGGATCATACAAATGTCATCCTGTTCGCCGGTACTCGTCTCCATGTCCATTGAATATAATAATCAATCAATCAATGCCTTAACTGAATAAAGTATTAATCAAATATTAGTATTAGAGACTTTGATTTCAGAGGGGTCTACTGTTGGAGTGGGGCTCGAGGCATGTAACCCCGTAACTAGATTGAAGGGACATGCAAAGAATACTATGGAACGACAGGTCATCGACTGACTCTGGAAGGTAGCGGTTCCCCGGTGTGGGGACATGTTGCACCAAAGCAGAAAGACGATGTTGTGTTTATGCGCGGTTGACACTGGTTTCTATCCACTCAATCGTGTACCTCATGCACAATATCTAAAAAGGAAACTATGCGAGAGTGTGGTGATATGAGATTGCCACGGCAGATGAGTTCGACATAAGATAGCTCGCAAGAGGCCTGAATGTAGACGAGTGAGGTTATATTGTGTTTCCCGATATCGTCTAGATGGAGGTGTTGATTGGAAGAGGGAAGTGGTAGAGGCCAGTCCCGATCAGGGCTTCGCAAAAGTACCCGCCGCCGCACTCGACTGGACCTCTATCGGCTCTAAGTCTAAAATATTTTATTTACGTCACTTTTGTATTTTAGTAATTTGTATGTAATATATATATATATATATATATATATATATATATATATATATATATAGGGGGCGCTGGAAAAACGCGTCCCGCGTTTTTGACTAATATACGCGTGACTCAGAAAAACGAAAAAAAGGCCCTCTAAACAGCATTTTTAGAAAAAGTGGTCAACATGAAAGTTGTAGATCTCGTCGAGATCTACAACTTTCATGTTGACCACTTTTTCTAAAAATGCTGTTTAGGGGGTCTATTTTCAAAAGGCGCGAAGGGGGGTCCGCGCAAAAAATATAAATCGTAATATTTACCAGGCGGAACCCCCCTCGCGCCTTTTGAAAATAGACCCCCTAAACAGTATTTTTAGAAAAAGTGGTCAACATGAAAGTTGTAGATCTCGACGAGATCTACAACTTTCATGTTGACCACTTTTTCAAAAAATGCTGTTTAGGAGGCTTTTTTTTCGTTTTTCTGGGTCACGCGTATTTTAGTCAAAAACGCAGGACGCGTTTTTCCAGTTTTCCGATATATATATATATATATATATATGTAAATACATATATATATATATATATAAAATTTTTCTGTTAAATATTTATAAATATATATTTATAAAACATAAATATATGTGTGTATATATATATATCTTATATATATATAAGGGAATATAGGTATTTGGAGGCACACCATAGAATGAATATTGGCCATTGGATCATGAGAGAGAACATGAGGGGATTTGGAGAGAGAGAGAGAAGAGGGAGAGGGAGAGAGAAGAGGGAGAGAGAGAAGAGGGAGAGGGAGAGAGAGAGGGGGCGGGAGAGAGGAGAGGGGGGGGGGGGGGGAGAGAGGAGAGAGAGAGGGTGGAGTGATAAAGAGAGAGGGAGAGAAGAGTAATAAATTGTTTTTATAGATTAAAATTTGCAAAATTTTATAAAATAAAAATATGAATAATAATTCATATTTTTTGCGGTCATTTTAAGTACTCATATGTATATGTTTTGAAAAAAATAAGATTTCGGGTGCGTGCGCAACCCACAGTGGTGCATCGAGCACGGGCGAAGCCCGTGCGCAGGCGGGCGAAACCCGCCTTGATGCGGCCGAAGGCCGCCTGAGAGCTTCGAGCACGGGCGTAGCCCATGCGAAGAAGCTCATATATATATATACTTAGGTTAACACCGTGGAGTTCCAATCAGTAAAGTTGAACTGGCCCAGCCCCCTTGGCACTGTTCCTCTTCCCGTTTCAGCGGTCCATGCATGGTCCAAACACGATCTAGGGCTCCCGTCTCCGCCATTGTTGACCGCAGGAGCTGCGGATTTCACGCTCGACCACTCCCCCGAAGCCCCACATCGACGCCTTCAGCAACCGCCAACCACGCTACGTCAACAACCGACCACGACGCCTCGGTTCCTCCATGGCCGCATCTTCCATGACATGTTGTTTTTCTTATTTTCTCTCTGTTTGTAATCCTATAAAAGGGATGCTTGTATTTTTTTTTGGGTGATGAATGTTGATGAAAAATTTAAGATTGCGGCTTGTAATCCCGTGTGAGGGTTTGCGTTTTTGCGTGCTTCCTGTTAGAAATTAGGCGTGGGAGAAGCTCTGGTTGAGAGCTGTAGGTTAGGAATTAGTTTCGTTTGAGTTCTGTGAATGCTGAAATTTGGAGCTTGAATTCCTGTGTTGTTGAGCCTGCCGCTGCTTCTCGTGAAGAAGATGAGCAGTAACATTAAAGTGACTGTGCACTTATTCAATTTCTGATCCCTTCTACAATGAATTAGCGTTTGAGGTTGCTCCCGTGAAAACCCTGCTGTGATATGCTGCCGATAAATGGAGTTGAGTTTCCTTTGCTGTTTGTTTCCATGAAAGCTCCAGGATGATGAACAGTAATATTTTAATGTATTACCTGTTGATGGTTTCCTTGAGAGGAGCTTTGTAATTGTGAAACTTTGCTTTGTGGAATTCGTGAACAATAAAGAGATTAAAATATATTTTAGTGTGCTGAGATTTCGTGGAGCCACCGCGAGTATTTGAGATTTCGTGGAACCATTTGAGTGCGAGAGCGAGTGAATTTTAGGTTGTTAGTTTGTGGTTTTCTTGCTTTGTTGAGTGATTCCGTGAAACTACCTCGTGTGAGGGAGTGATTTAATTCCTTGGTGCCCGTATGCGATAATGGCCGACCTCGGAGCGGAGATCGAAGGTGACGAGTAGTTTCTCGCGTGATCGCCATCGACTTCGAATACGAAAAAGGCGTCTCTTTCTGTGGGTAATTGTTTCCATCTCTTCCTTTGTGCGAGCCTCAATATTTTCTCGTAGGATATTAGACTCTTTGTTGGGCTTTCGCCCGAGTTTTGTCAGCGAACGCTACGTCGAAAACTCCAAACAGAAACGTATTTGGAGTTCACAATTTCCGCTATGCCACGACAAAGATAACGGAATGAAAGTTGCGAGCTTTCTTCCCGGATTTAGAAATTGAACCATTATTTAAGAAAATCCATATTTTTAACAAAATAGTTAATTTTATGTTTTCTCCAGAAGTTGTTAATTTCTTAAAGTATTTACATTGCACGCTCAAAACCTTTGTAAAATTAATTTAAACATCGCATGCAATTAGGGTTTCCTAGAAAAGCCGACAGGCGATTCTTGCTATCCGCCGGGTTATTTCTCCCTCTTTGCTAGACGCCCGGGGGATAATTATTGAAGGGGATGCTGTCAACGTCCTGGACTTCTGCAGCACGGTGGTTAGAAGGACGGCGCGGCCTTCACTGTTGGCGGATGAGGTGGACCTGACTTTCTTGTTGGATTTCACGGCTGTGCGGTTCTCTCATATTCGGCGAGATGCCAACAAAGCGGCGGATTATTGCGCAAAGTTGGCTGTTGACGGGGACTTCCTGTGGCTTTCCGGGGAGGGAGCGGATGTAGCCTTCCTGGGCCTTGTGGCTGCTGATAGCCGGGGCATGGAAGGCAGTTAGTTGCTTTTATTTTTCAGCTTTCTTGTTTTGATTCTCCTTCTTGTATCTCCCTGTTGTTTCTTTCTCTTTTATGCTAATGCAATGTTCATGAAAAGCCGACAGGCGCGCAAACCCTACGCGCCGTCCTGCATCAGGAAGGCTCCTGATTACAATCGGGGTTCCGATCTGCACAAAGAACGGAAGATGGGGGAAGGACTTGATTATCTGATAGTAGTTGTTGCAAACTTCCGCGTGGGATTCACGATCAGGGGTGAGGACTCGGTGGAGTTGGGGGTCTCAATCCCAGAAGGGAGTGGGTGATGCAGGACGACACACAGGGTTTGCGCGCCTGTCGGTTATTTCTAGGAAACCCTAAATGCATGCAATGAATGATTGTAATTTTGAGCGGGCGTTGCATGAACTTTGCGAAATTAAGCAACTAGATTTTTTTATAGTACAAAATTACTATTTTGTTTAAAAATGAATTTTCTTGAAAATAAATGGTTCAATTCTAAATCTGGGGGAAGGAAGTTCGCAACTTTCATTTTATTCCCCATGTCGTACCAAAACGGAAATTGTTGGATCCCTAGTTGGATTTGGGCTAGGTTCACTAAATTAGGTTAAGTCTGACCCACCTTGTATAGCCAGGGTCATTTTCTTTGAGTCCTAGAGTTTAGGCTAAGTCATTAGGCTCAACTTTCTTGGACCAGCCAGAAGAGGACCTCAGAAGACTCAGACTTAAAAGATTTAGAGAACAGATTGTTTAGTTCGAAGTTCTTCGAATTCAGCTCGACGATCGTCGATCTCAGTTCGACGAACTCAGAGTTATTTCTCTGAGCTGAGCTCGACGATATTCGAGCTCAGGTCGACGATCAGTTTTCTTCTGGCAGTTACTCAGCTCGACGAACTCAGAGTACAGATTTGGCAAGTTATTCTCAGTACGCAGTTAGCAGAGCTCAGGTCGACGAACCGGAATTCTCAGGTCGACGAACTGGAATTCTCAGGTTGACGATCTTGGAACTCAGGTCGACGAATTCTGTTCAGAGGTCGACGATTTCTGTCCCGCTCCAGAATGAGAAGTTCTCTTCCTTCTGTCCCTAAATTTATATATTATTTAGCAGTAATATTCCTGAGTAATTAATGCTCATATTCCTTTGAATATAACCGTTATTGGCAGCATTAATTATGGTATTCATCAGAGTAATTACTTGCTTATTTTATTAAGGACAGTTGGGGAAACTCATTTATGACAGACATTCCAGCCGTTTGTATTCTCCAGATTAGTCAACAATTAATGACAGAATTCAAAATTCGAAGGAGAAATTAACTGCAAAATATAAAAGAGATTCTCTCTTTTCAGTCGACAAGGATACAAAGAAAATAACAAAGAATAATATACTCACAGAGCATTACAGAGAAGAAAATCCAGAGCCTTAAACAGATCCTGATCATTCAGAACTTTCTTCTGTGTACTGAAAACATTTCTGTTCTTTTTCTTGTCAGTCCTGAAATCTGAAGAAGAACATTCATCACAAATCAAGAGTCTTCTTCATCTTCAGAGCCTGGAATCTTCAGAGACATCCATTCAACATCAATCTACTGGATTCCTGTACATTGACAAAACAAGGTTGAAGATCTACACCCTGAAGCAAAGCTCCAGTCTTTCTGAATCATTCAATATCTCAGGGGGAGCTTTGTCAACATCAAAGATCCACTAGTCTTCTCTGTTGATTAGATAAAGAGAAGACACCATCACCTCCTCTCACCTCCTGTAAAAGGGTAACTCCTTTCAAAAGTTAACCACTTGGTTGTCAAGTCACCTGATCAAAAGGCTTGGTTTTTGGGCACTTGATCAGAAGCCTAAAGGGTTGCAATATCTCCCTGCAAATAGATATTGTGGTGGCAGTCACCTGATCAAAACCTGCTAGTGGATTCCTACCGGGGTGGTAGAAGAGTGGATGTACCCAGTTGGGGAACCACTATAAAATTCTTGTGTTGTCTGGTTGTGCTCATTTTTTTGTTTGTTCTTGCTGTGGCTGTGATAGAATAACAAAACCTGTTTTTTTTTATCTTTTCTTTATATATTATTGGTATCACCTACTTTCACTCTGATATAAAAGTTTAAAACAGCTAAAATTTTTAATACTCTATTCACCCCTCCTCTAGAGTAAGTCAGATCAAACCCCTCCTTTCAATTGGTATCAGAGGGATTTTTCTTGGTTGAACAAAGTAACACTTGAACCAACAGATCCTTCTTAGATCTTAATTTCTCTAGTATATTTCTGATAGCATGACACAAAACAAGGATTATGCAAGCACCAGACCTCCAGTGTGCAACTTAAATAAGTTTGCCATCTGGAAGGCAAGAATCAAACTATATATGAATTCTATTGATGAGGATATTTTTAATTCTATTTTGACAGGACCTCCAGTTCAAGTGACTGCGTCCACATCAACTTCAAGCACTCATGCAGTTCCATCACCTGAGTGAACTGATGCTCAGAAGAAAGTCAAAATAGCTGATGCCAAGGCTATTAACATTCTGGCTCAGACCATGTCTGATGATATCTTCCAGAAGGTGGCTGAATGCACATCAGCCAAGGCTATTTGGGTCTCTCTTAACCAGATGGTAGCTGGTTCTTTTGATGAGAGGAAAGACAGAAGATCCAATCTCATGTCTCAGTATGAGAACTTGAAGAAGGATGAGTCAGAGTCTGTTGGTGACATGTACAACAGATTGAGCTCAATAATTAATGAGCTAAAGACTTTGGACAAGGACATCACTCTTACAGAAGTGAATGATAAAATCCTCATGTGCTTCCCCAGCTCATGGGATTCAAGAATCTGGCCTATCAAGGAAACCAGAAGTCTTAATGAGATTTCCACTGAATCTCTCCTTGGCTAGCTCAAGTCTTATGAGCAGTTGATCAAATACAGAGAGGCTGCTGAACATAAGACTTCTACACCCTCAAGGAAGGAGCACAACATAACTTTCAAGGCAAATGAAGAATTAGAAACCCCAATAATCAATGAAGAATTCCTGAGTCTCTTAGCCAAGAGATTCTACATGATGGGCAAGAAAGATTTCAGAAGAAAGTCATCAAGGCAAGATGACAAGCCCAGGTATGACAAAACACTAACTAAAGAAGTTGTTTGTTTTGGCTGCAGGAGCCTGGACACTTCATCTCAGAGTGTCCAGAGAACCAAAATAAGGAGAGGAGAAGAGTAAAGAAAACCAGGAAACAACATTACAGCAAGCCTTCCTCCAGTAAACATAAAAAAAGGAGAAAGGTTTCATTGCTGAAACCTGGAGTGACACTGAAGAAGAATCTTCATCTTCCAGCTCCAGTGAAGATGAAGAGGAAGTAAAGGCCAAGGAAATGTGTTTGATGGCTATTGATGCATCAAGCACCCATTCTGAAGCTGACCAATCAGACACTGAAGAACCTCTATCTGAAGAGGATTAGGTATTATATTCTTTTGATTTTGATTCAGAAGAATTTAAAACTGAATTTAAGTCCCTATGTTTTGATTTAATAAATTCTGAAAAAGAAATTAAGAAACTTAGAGAGAAAGTAAATGAACAAGAAAACCTGCTGTCAGAAAACAACAAATTAAAGGATGAAATCACTTTAGCTAATGAACAAATCATTAAATTAAAGACTAAATTATTTGAGGCTAGATAACTTGAAGAATCCCTGAATGGGAGAAGCATCAAGTTAATGAACATCACAAGCACAGTGAATGCTAGACTTAATGACAAGATGGGCTTAGGTGTTTCATCAAGCCAACCCCCACTTATTTAGAAAAACATTTTATCCACCCCTATAAAATTTGTTTCTGAAAAGGGTAAAGAGAAAATAGAAGATAACCATGTTAAACAAATAGTATTAAAACAAAAGAATAAGAAAAGAAGAAATAATAAGAAAAATCTTAACCTTAACAAAGTTCAGCAGATTTCGTCGAACTTAGATCGACGAAATGTATACAGTTCGTCGAGCTCAAGTCGACGAACTCCGAACGCAAACTTCTACTATAACTATTCTCTGAACTGCGATCGACGAAACCCGTATGGTTCTTCGACCAGAGATCGACGAAATTGAGGCCCAGAAAATGAATACCTTCAATAAGATTTTTAATCAACTAGACAGAACATTAATCCTTTCAACCAATGGATAATTTCACCAAGAAAATATCATCTTTTAGGTCACAAAAGTCAACCTGAATTTTCTGTTATATCAAGCTTTTCATATCAGGAAAATAAAGGGCCCAAGGTAATCTGGGTCAAGAATAACTAAATTTTTCCTTTGTAGGTAAAGAGCTGTCCAGCTTTTAATCAACAATGGTATCTGGACAGTGGATGCTTCAAGCATATGACTGACATCAAGGACAACCTAAATAATTACAAGTCCAAGCTGGGACCAAATGTGATCTTTGGTGACTCAAATTGTGGCCAGACTAAAGGCTTTGGAGAAGTTAAGATTGGAGCAGTTACTTTCAAAAAGGTTGCATATGTAAGTGGACTGAAACATAACCTCATCTCCATAAGTCAACTATGTAATGAAGGTTATCAGATACTTTTAACTCCAGCTCTTGTATTATTTCTACTAAAGAAAATCAAACTGTTTTAATTGGAAATAGACAATGCAACATATATGTAATTAATTTTCAATCTGCAACATCAGATATTTGTTTATTTAATCTTGTTAGCAATCAGAATGAATTATGACATAAGAGATTAGGTCATGTTAATCTGAAAAGCATTGCTAGGTTATCTAAAGACAATCTTGTTAGAGGATTGCCTTCTGGTCCCTATAAGAATGAAGGCCTCTGCAGAGCTTGTCAATTAGGCAAGCAAACTAAATCTAGCTTTAAATCAGTTAATAAGAGTGATTCATCTAGGATCTTGTACTTGCTACACATGAACCTTTTTGGCCCTATTGCTGTACAAAGCCTATGAGGGAAATCTTATACTCTAGTAGTTGTAGATGACTTCTCAAGATTCACTTGAATGTTCTTTCTGAGATCTAAGTTAGATACATTCAAGGTTCTCACAGATTTTCTCAAGACCATACAGATTGAGTACTCTACTCAAGTTGCATTGATCAGAAGTGATCATGGTACTGAGTTTGAGTCTCTTCTTATGCAAGAGTTCTGTGAGAAGGAAGGTATCAGACATTGCTTCTCAGCTCCTAGAACTCTTTAACAAAATAGGGTAGTTGAAAGAAAAAATAGAACCCTAATTGAAGCTGCAGACACATTACTTGCAGATGCTTATATGCCCCTATCATTTTGGGCAGAGGCTGTGAGCACAGCAAATTATGTACTGAACAGAAGTTTGATACATAAACTCAAGCATAAGACTCCCTATGAATTGCTTAAAGGGAAGAAACCTAAAATCACTTATTTTAAAATATTTGGTTGTATATGCTATATTCATAACAATGACAAGAAATACATTAGGAAGTTTGAAGCTAAAACTGCAGAGGGAATTTTTCTAGGATATTCCCAAGTCAGCAAAGCTTATAGGGTATTTAATAAATTCACTTTGAAAATTGAGGAAGCTGTTCATGTAATTTTTGATAAAACTAACATGTCTTATAAGGAGAAAAAAATTCTACCAATAGCACATTACAGGTACCTCAGTTGTGTGAGAGATTGGATGATTTAAGCCTCACCTAAGAGGTTCCAACACATCCCTTTCCACAAGTTGAAGAAGAAAGTGAAGAAGAAAGTGAAGAAGAAAGCTTAGAGGTGGCTGAACCCTATCCAACTGCTAATGAAATTTCACAAGAGGAATTTATTTCCCAAACTGTTGCCCAACCAGCTCCTCTCACTGATTTTGTCACACTTAGAGATCATCTTAGATCTCAAGTGATTGAAGACATTTCAGTTGGTGTGCAAACAATGCATCAACTCAACAATGATGTGATGCATGCTTGCTTCATTTCTCAACTTGAGCCCCAATCCATTAAAGATGCAGAACAAGATCCCAACTGGATCATTGCAATGCAAGAGGAGCTCAATCAATTTGAGAGTTGTAGAGTTTGAGATTTGGTTCCTAGACCCAAAGACTACCCAGTCATTGGAACCAAATGGGTGTTCAGAAATAAATTGGATGTTGATGACAACATTCTAAGAAACAAAGCAAGACTAGTTGCTCAAGGATACAAACAAGAGGAAGGCATAGACTATGACCAAATCTTTGCACCTGTTGCAAGGTTTGAAGCAATCAGGATATTCTTAGCCTATGCTGCCTACAAGAAGTTCACTGTATACCAGATGGATGTCAAAAGTGCATTCCTTAATTGTGAACTCAAAGAAGAGGTTTATGTAGAACAACCATCAAGTTTTATTTCTCCTACTCATCCCTCTTATGTCTTTAGATTGCATAAAGCTCTCTATGGTCTAAAGCAAGCTCTAAGAGCTTGGTATGAAACCTTAGCAAACTCTCTTTTAGAGCATAATTTTTCTAGAGCCACAGTAGATAAGACCTTGTTTACTAAGCATCATCATGATAAAATCTTGTTAGTACAAGTATATAGATGCCATTATATTTGGTTCTACAGATCCCAAACTATGCAAAAGGTTCTCCAACCTTATGCATTCCAAGTTTGAGATGAGTAGCATTGGTGAGCTCTCCTACTTCCTTGGTCTCCAAGTGAAGCAGACATCTGATGACATCTTCATATCTCAATCCAAGTATGCTAAAGAGCTAATCAAAAGGTTTGAGATGTCAGATGCCTCAGCAAAGAAAACACCCATGACTACAAATGCTGTGGTTGATTCCGATGAACATGGAAAACCTGTTGATCAGAAATTATATAGGGTCATTGTTGGGTCCCTTCTATATCTCACAACAAGTAGACCAGATATTATGTTTGCTACCTGTCTTTGTGCTAGGTTCCAAGTGAATCCTAAAGAATCTCACCTTATTTTCCTAAAAAGAATTTTGAGATATATAAAGAGTTGCCCTAGCTTAGGACTCTGGTATCCAACTGTGTCAGAATTTGAGTTAATTGGATACTCTGATACTGACTTTGCTGGATATAGAGTAGACAGGAAGAGCACATCAGGAACATGTCAGTTCCTTGGTGCTAGACTTGTTTCTTTGTTTTGCAAAAAACAAACATCTGTATCCACATCAACAGCAGAAGCTGAGTACATGGCAGCTGACAGTTGCTGTTCACAGATGTTGTGGATTCAAAACCAACTCCTAGACTATGGGTTCAACTTAAATAATTCAACTCTACTTTGTGACAATACTAGTGCAATTTCCATTGCTCAAAATCCAGTTCATCATAGTAGAACAAAACATATAGAGATAAGATATCATTTCATTAGAGAGTGTGTGGACAAAAAGAAAATAAATTTTGTCTACATTTACACTGATTTGCAAAGGGCAGACATTTTCACCAAACCCTTGGATGAAAGAAACCATGTGTTCTTTCTAAATCAGCTAGGCATGATGAATGAAGAAACATTAATTTAATTTATGTCTGAGGTCAAAGAATTTTTCACAGTTCGTCGAACGAAGATCGACGATTTGAGGACAGTTCTTGAGAAAATTCGTCGACCTGATATCGACGAACTCTCTAAGTGAAGCACTTTCGTCGACCGGAGATCGACGATCTGGCTTCTGAAAATTTTCGTCGACCTGAGAACGACGAAAGTTTTCCCTTCTTCTGACTGAGATCGACGAACTCATTTGTTAATGAAATATTTTGTCGACCTCAGATCGAAGAATTTTTCTTTTTCACAGGACGAAGTTTGTCGTTTCATATTCTGAAAAACCTTATATCTAGGTTTTCTTCGAGCTCCGTCCCGCATTTTCTGTTCCCCTTGCACTTGATCTCTCTGTATTTCCTTTGCAGGTGATCAATGACGATTCCAGCTAGCGCTCTTGCAGCAATGAAGGTTGACATGAGTTTTGATATAGATTTTGAATCATTTCAACATTCCGACCAGATCTTCTTGGAAATTCTGAAACTATTTGAAGACTAGCAATTAAAGAATCTGATGACCACCAGAATGAAGATAGCTGCAACAGAAGTTCGGGAATGAGTTTTCACTTCTTCCTCTCCAGATGTTGATACTATGGTGGGAACCATATCGGGTAACGTCGTCTCTCTTACCCCCGCCGTCTTAACTGGAATTTTTGGATTAGTTAATGGAGACGAAGAGTTAGAGATCGACAATGCTGAATTTGATGAGATGTTGATTAAGATGAGTTATTCTGGAGAAACACCCCATAAACTGCTGAAGAAACATTTATCTGCTGACTACAAGTTTCTAGCAGATGTTGTAGGCAAGGTACTGCTGGGCAAGCACACAGCCCATGATTACATCATTAGGCAGCAGTTCCTTGTGATGTGTGTTGTTGTGAACAAGAAGCCCGTGGATTGGGCTAGAATCATGTTTGAAATGATTAGGAAGAAAAATACAAAAAAAAGGTGTGTTTTGGAAGAATTCTCGGAATCTTCCTTCAGGCCAAGGCTGCTGAATCAATGGTCTCCCCAACCATATTCATTAATGCCTCCAAGAGGCTTACCTGCGCCTTATTTGGCAGGTGGGAGAGGAATATCCCTAAGCCATCCAAGACTTCCTCTTCTAGACCTTCTGAGGATACAAGGGCTTCTCCAGCCACTCCCCACCCTGCTGAGGATGTTTCCATTCCCCCTCCACCTCCTCTTATTCAAACTCACTCAACATCCCTCCAGCATTCTTCCACATCTCAAGAACATCAACCAACACCTCCTGCTTCCCCAATCCATATTTCTTCACCAGTTCATTCTCCAGTACATCAACCTTCACCACATCAAGCCCCTCAACATCAACACTCACCTATTCAATCTCCAGTACATGCTAATACACCAGAGCATGTTGCTCCTCCTCTGTCTCCTCCTCCTTCACATCTTACTGATATCCCCCTTCATAACATATCTTTCTTACCATCATTTGAACTGATGTCATCCCCCTCCCATACTCCACCTCAAGATGAGCCAATGCCAGATTCTTCACCCCTTCATCCATCATCACCCTCCCTTAACCCATCTGTATCCACTCAAACCCTTCTGAGTTCATGGTCATAGATTCTCCCTTCATTGTCTCCATCCTGGAGCACATCACTCCAGTCATCAAGCAACTCATAGCAGAGGCTATTTCACCTCTTGCTGCTTCCATTTCTTCTCTAGCTCCCCAACTTTCTGCCTCCTCTGTCCCTCCTTCTTCAGTTAGGGGCCTGACTCCAGTACCTACTGAAACCAAGCAGGGGGAGATACTCAATGAAGAAGCAGCTCCAGTAGCAGCAGTAGCGGCAACAGCAACAGTATTACAAATACCTGAGTTAACAGCTATAGATAGGTTCCAGAGGCTGATATAGTAAATGCAGATATGCTGATTGCAGAGATTGTGATTGTTGTATCAATCCCTCAGTAGTCATTTTAGATTTGTTATATTCTTTCAATACAATTCATCAATATTCTTTTCTTCCAGCTATCAAGCCATCTTTGGCAATAGTATGCTATACTCCTTCTGTAAGTCCTGAAGTTGTTAGTCAACTGAAGGCATGGTTTACTACTAACATGGTTGTGGAATCTGTAGGCCCAACCTATGTAATGGATGATAGTCCTATACCCAGCTTAGATGATTTAATTGCACAAGATGTTGCACAGATGCAAAATGATCCAGAGCTAAATGATTTTCTATGGACTGATAAGGACATAGAAGATTCACAGATAATTACAGAGATTGTTGCTCCTCCTGCAGTTGTTCTACCTCCAGCTCCTCCTCAGGCTGATAAATAGATTTCAAAGGAAACAATGAAAAAAATAGATGATTTATATGATAATCCTCAAAGTTTTTCTGAAGATGACACAGATGATGATTCTGTTGATCCTAAATCCAAGAAGAAAGTTATCAAGAAGAGAAAGATTGTTCCAAAGGCTGCCCCTAAGCCTAATCCTAACAGTGACACCCCTTATTATATCTTGCAAAAAATAACTCCATACCCAGGGATGCCTCAATGGATGTGGCTATCCAAGAATGAACAAAAAAAAGGAAGAAGAGGAGAAGGTACAGGTCTCCTCCTGGGCAATTTAGGAAAGACCCTCCTCCTCGTCCTTCTTTAGGTGCTTCTGGAAATATTACTCAAAGAGCTGCTCCAGTGACCAAGACATATCAAAGACATGCCGGGCATGGTAGTCAACAATCTTCTCAAAGCCATCCTCCTCCAGCTTCATCCAAGAGAACTCCTACAGACAATATTGATGAATCAAAGCAGGACTCTAGTCCAAAAAGGCCAGAATCTCCTCCAACTCCCTTTGTAGATCCAGAACAGGAGAATTCAGCCAGAATGACCAGATTACATGAACTGATAGGACTCTCACAGATTAACGAAGCCAAAGCTGAAGGAAAGGATCCTTCTCTATTTTCAACAATGTCATCTTTCAGAAAAGAAGAACTTCTAAGGTATGCAAAAGCTAATAAATTCTTTAATGTTGATGAATATATGAGACTACATCCTGAAGTTGTAGTGCTCAGAGCAACTTCTCTCAACATCATTGGTGCGTCTGACATGACAATGTCTAAGAAAGAAGCTGCTGATCCAAATAGAGAAATCATCTTCAGACAGTCTGTTGAGAAGTCGGAAAAAGCAATTTCTAAACAGAAAAAGTGATTTTGTTTCAGAAAAGAAGAACTTCTAAGGTATGTAAAAGCTAATAAATTCTTTAATGTTGATGAATATATGAGACTACATCCTGAAGCTGTAGTGCCCATAACAACTTCTCTCAACATCATTGGTGCATCTGACATGACAATGTCTAAGAAAGAAACTGCTGATCCAAACAGAGAAATCATCTTCAGACAGTCTGTTGAGAAGTCAGAAAAATCAATTTCTAAACAGAAACAGTGATTTTGTTATTGTGTTGTTCTTATTTTTGAACTCTATTCTGTTTAATCATGAAGCACATCTTGTAAATATCTGCTGAATGTTTTAATTCTGTCAGATATATATTTTCTTGCTTTATGATTGTTTCTTTTATTTTGTGTTAGTGACCTCACCCAAATAGGGGAAGATTGTTGGATCTCTAGTTGGATTTGGGCTAGGTTCACTAAATTAGGTTAAGTTTAACCCACCTTGTATAGCTAGGGTCATTTTCTTTGAGTCTTAGAGTTTAGGCTAAGTCATTAGGCTCAACCTTCTTGGACCAGCCAGCAGAGGACCTCAGAAGACTCAGACTTAAAATATTCAGAGAACAGATTGTTCAGTTCGAAGTTCTTCGAACTCAGCTCGACGATCGTCGATCTCAGATCGACGAACTCAGAGTTATTTCTCTGAGCTGAGCTCGACGATATTCGAGCTCAGGTCGACGATCAGTTTTCTTCTGACAGTTACTCAGCTCGACGAACTCAGAGTACAGATTTGGCAAGTTATTCTCAGTACGCAGGTCGCAGAGCTCAGGTCGACGAACTGGAATTCTCAGGTCGACGATCTTGGAACTCAGGTCGACGAATTCTGTTCAGAGGTCAACGATTTCTGTCCCGCTCCAGAATGAGAAGTTCTCTTCCTTCTGTCCCTAAATTTATATATTATTTAGCAGTAATATTCCTGAATAATTAATGCTCATATTCCTTTGAATATAGCCGTTATTGACAGCATTAATTATGGTATTCATCAGGGTAATTACTTGCTTATTTTATTAAGGACAGTTGGGGAAACTCATTTATGATAGAAATTCCAGCCGTTTGTATTCTCCAGATTAGTCAGCAATTAATGCCAGAATTCAAAATTCAAAGGAGAAATTAACTGCAAAATATAAAAGAGATTCTCTTTTCAGTCAACAAGGATACACAAAAAATAACAGAGAATAACAGAGAACAATATACTCACAGAGCATTACAGAGAAGAAAATCCAGAGCCTAAAACAGATCCTGATCATTCAGAACTTTCTTCTGTGTGCTGAAAACATTTCTGTTCTTTTCCTTGTCAATCCTGAAATCTGAAGAAGAACATTCATCACAAATCAAGAGTCTTCTTCATTTTCAGAGCCTGGAATCTTCAGAGACATCCATTCAACATCAGTCTACTGGATTCCTGTACATTGACAGAACAAAGCTGAAGACCTACACCATGAAGCAAATCTCCAGTCTTCCTGAACCATTCAATATCTCAGGGGGAGCTTTGTCAACATCAAAGATCCACTAGTCTTCTCTGTTGATTAGAGAAAGAGAAGACACCATCACCCCCTCTCACCTCCTGTAAAAAGGTTTTAACTCCCTTCAAAAGTTAACCACGTGGTTGTCAAGTCACCTGATCAAAAGATTTGGTTGGTTTTTGAGCACCTGATCAAAAGCCTAAAAGGTTGCAATATCTCCCTGCAAATAGATATTGTGGTGGCAGTCACCTGATCAAAACCTGCTAGTGGATTTCTACCAGGGTGGTAGAAGAGTGGATGTACCCAGTTGGGGAACCACTATAAAATTCTTGTGTTATCTGGTTGTGCTCATTTTTTGTTTGTTTTTGCTGTGGCTGTGATAGAATAACAAAGCCTGTTTTTTTTTCTTTTCTTTATATATTATTGGTATCACCCACTTTCACTCTGATATAAAAGTTTAAAACAGCTAAAATTTTTAATACTCTATTCACCCCCTCTCTAGAGTAAGTCAGATCAAACCCCTCATTTCAGAAATCGTAAACTCTAAATACGCTTTCATTTAGAGTTTTCGACGTAGCGTTCACTGACAAAATCCGGGTGATAACCTTATAAGAATCTAATTATCCTAAGAGAAAATTTAGATGCACACAAAGGAAGAGATATAAGCAAGTTACCCACGGAAAGAAGCGTCTTTCCGCAATCAAAGTCGACGGCGATCTCGCGAGGAATTTTCTCGTCATCTTCGATCTCCCGCTCCGAGGTCGGCCGCTATCGCACATGGGCACCAAGGAGAAATTTCACTAACTCTCACACGAATGTGGTTCTGCGAAATCTCAAACACTCAACAGTATAAGGAAGACACAAACTAAACAACCTAAATACACTCACTCTCATACAAGAGTGGCTCCACGAAAGCTCTAAACAGGAAAAACAATTCTTTCCCTCTAACTCTTCCCGGAATCAAGATTCACACAGTAGAATCAAAATTCCCAAATTCCTACAGTAATACTCACGGGAAACAAAGCATTAAGCTGCAAATTAACTCACTCAAAGCATTAGATAACACTGTTCATTAATCTAGACCTTACAACAAAATATTCAAGTCACTGTTCAGCTTCTCTGCCGGCGGAAGGCAACAAGACAACAAAAATCAAACGGGAACACTTAAACTCACAATCAAGGTTGCAGATGTCGGATGTCGGGTTCATGCCAGTTTGGGTTTGAAATGTCGTATGCCGGATTGCGTGGGATATATCAGAGATATTTTACAATGTCAGATTTAATATTTAAATAATTTTATTCATATATATATATATAAACATTTTTTTGTAAATATATGCAGTTACATACATAATGTATTTTTATAAATTACACAATAAACATATATACACATAATTATTTTTATAAACTATACAATAAATATATATACACATAATGTATATTTATAAATTACAAAAAAAAGCGTTGATGACAGTAAACGACATAAAGAACACCAAATAAAAGTGAAATGAGAAAAAGTCAAATCTTGGCTCAGACAGATGCACAAAATATAGCATAAAACAAAATATTACCGCTCAGATGATTAAAAGAAATGATATATATAGTACTCGTCATATATCGTCTGTGAGATATCGCCCGATATATCAGGTAAGATTGATATATCGTGGCTTGAAGACCGATATATCAGGAGTATTTTCAAAAATGATATTTTTTCTTAAAATGTCAATATTGTGGCGTTTTCTGCCCAAAAATTTTATGTCGGCCAACATTTACAACACTGCTCACAATCAATAGCAATCTCCGAAATCATACATCAACAACCAACCAAAAGAAAATTTCAGCAAGCCCTATTTATAGGGTTTTGAAAACAAACATATGTAACTGGAGGAGCTTTGAGGTGCGGCCATGGTGAAAGCTGGACGTGGAGCCGTAACCGTCGAGGGGAGGGCTCGTGCAAGTGGCGGAAGTGGGCAGACATCTCGTTGGAGTAGATCGTGGGCTGAGATGCGCGATTTGCACTGCGCCATTTTCGGGGATTGGTCGTCGAAGCCAAGCCCTATTCGCCTGTGCGGCACGGATCGAGAGGAGGACTGGACCGATTCACTTAATACATAATATATATACATATATTTTTACAAGCAGTCGTGCACGGGGGATCCCGTGCGGGCAACATTTGTCGTGAGGGCGACATTTATCGTGGGGGAGACATTTGTCGTGGGGCGACATTGGTCGTGGGGACGTGGACATTGGTCGGGGACGGGGACATTATCCGGGGGCGGCGACAATGGCCGGGGGCGGCGACAATGGCCGGGGGCGGCGACATTGGCCTGGGGCGGCGACATTGGCCGTGGGCGGCGACATTGGCCGGGGGCGGCGACATTGGCCGAGGGAGGCGACATTGTCCGGTGGCGGAGACATTGGTCGTCGACGGCGACATTGGTCTTGGGTACCAACATTGGTCTTTGGCGTGGACGTGGGCGACGACATTGGTCGTGGGAGCGACATTGGTCGTGGGAGCGACATTGATTGTTGACTATGACATTGATTTAGGACTATGACATTGATTGTGGACTATGACATTGGTTGTGGGGTCCGGAAGTCGTTGACGTTGTCAAAGGAACGATAATTTCTTGCTATATTTCGACGTCTTGTTCTCAAATAGGGCGCAATATGATTATCTTCAATTTCATTTGATTGATTTGAAGGTTCTTGCTCGTTTGGTCGGACTTCCACGGTTGATGGTAAAGTCATCGATGAGTGTAATTGTCTTCTTCTCGCATTCAGTGCACACCGTTGTTCTATAGTCAATGACCGCTCCAATCACTAACACGCACTCGGGATGACTCGAGTTTGCTCAGTCATTATCGTCAAAGTTGAAGGCCTCCCTCTTTTACGTTGGACTGAACCACCCCTGTTTGACAACGATGATTACACCTCAGCTTGATTTTTGTGTCAAAGTCTGATTAAAGATCCCTACTGAATGTAACTATTGGGCAAGATCCCTACTTGATAAAATAGAGAGTTATATTTGCAAGGGTATCAAAGTCTGAGCAATTCACAACATAAAGCTATTTGTATTAAAGCATTCACAACATAAAGCTATTTGTATTAAAACATTCACATCATAAATCTATTTGAACTCCTTCATTCATTTAGTAACAGTTATTGATCTTGTTGATTTACAGGAAAAACTACAACATCTAGCCAATGATGTATCCAAAGATAATATACACGCGCGGGTGGAGCTGCAGGAGGAGCTCTTGCATAAAGAAGCACAGGTAGTGGTCCAAAGGTAAGCCCGTAACGTGCCTGATGAGGGAAATGAACTCATCCATGTAGTCATGAAGGGACTTGGATTGCCAGATGCCGCATAATCCTTTGACCGTGTTTCTCAAGTAGCAGACATCATAAGGCTTTAAGGCATCTTTCTCTAGGACCTCCTATATGTGGCTGAGGACGATTGATGAATTGACCACATCCATTGGAGAGTGGAATCCTTCGTCCCCAAGAGAATAATTGTAACCTTTTATGTCTATAGTGTCCGATGGAGGTGAAAAAAATGCTCGGCTTTGACGAGCCATCCAATGATATTCGATCCATTGAAGGGAGGGAATTCAAGGGCTCACAGAGCGTGGGCGGAAACTTCGGTCACCATTGGTAGGTCGAGTGAGTGGACCGACACAGGCCGAAAAGTGACGAGAATTCAACAACAATGAATGCGGAGGACAACATCAAATGGTTAGGAGATTGGTGCTCAAACTGTGTGTCGATGCGAAGAAAGTTGATGGATGAACTATAGGAGTTCGTCATGGGTGTCATGGAGTATGAGTGAGGATTGCATATTGTTGATGTGAGTGTTCATCATAGAACCAGTGCAGGACATGCACCAGAGGTGGGCATTGAGACGATAAAAATCAGAGCCTCAGAGGGGTTGGGCTTGGGGTTCGATGCGGATCAGAGCAGCTAGGGCAATGGAGAGAAAGATCGAGGGAGCAACTAGGTGGGCGATATGTAATGCCCCAATTTTTGTAAGTAAAGGGGGTAATCTGGGAGCTACCGCGACGCGGTAGCAGTTACCGCCATTTATCAAATTAATTCCAAAACTAGTTCATTTCGACCCTGGTCTGTATTTAGTACTACAGGCTGTTGGGGGCTACTGTCGTGCGGTAGTTCCCACCGCAAGTGGTAGCGTGCGCTTCGAGTTGGTAGTGTCTGGGGAAATACCGTCAAGTGGTTGTGATACCGCGACGCGGTAGCTCCCAAACAGACTGTTTTTGTTTAATCTTCGCGATTTTGGCCATTGGATCTCCATCAAAGCCCATCGGATAGCCACGATATGTGCGCCTGAGTGCTATTATAGGAAGGCCGAACCCTATTCCTTTCATTCCATTTGTTTCATCTCTTTTGGTGTCTAGGTCAAGAGTGGAAGACAAAAGAGGGTTCTCCTCATCCTTTAGGAAGGTGTTGTCGGAGCTCCGCCGCTCTGATTGTCGTTTCGTCGTTGGAGAAGGACTCCTTGGGTTGTTGCGGTTCTTCTCCATCCAACCATCTCGAAATTTCATGGATTCGTTTCTTTCTCCTAGGATAACAATCCTCTCCTTTCGATTATTAAGATTCAAATTTTTATTTCTTGTATATCTCTATGCTCCCTCTTGATTGTGAGTATGTGAAGTCGATATCGTGGCGTGCAACCTGATCCCGTGACGTTTATGTGTTTTCGTTTGGGGAAAGTTCAATGGGGGATGTTAGGAAGGCTTTAAGGTTGTGTGGTTGCAAGGATATGCGATTGTGGAGCCTTGAGAAGGATGAAATCGGGTGGGTTCTTGGATTATGGGAGGTACTACCGGGCGGTAGATATTACCACAAGCGATAACTTCTAGTTGGCCTGTATAGGTACTTCTAGGCACTGTAGATGGTTGGGGTTAGCCATGTGATGTTTATGTGGTATGCTGAGAGATTGATGTAGTACCGAACTAGATGGCTTGGGTTATGTGAGGTACCGTCAGGTGGCAGCTATTACCGTCGACGATAACTTCCTGGAGAGATTGATGTAGTATCGAACTAGATGGCTTGGGTTATGTGAGCCCTGTCGGGCGGTAGCTGTTCCCGCCGACAATAACTTCCTGAAGAGGATCTCTCAGGAAGCTGTCCTAATTCTATGGATGAGATTATGGAGGCCTGTATGAGAATTGATTTATGGAGTGTCAATAGTGGCATTGATGAGTATGATTATAATATTGAGCGTGCATCTCATAGGGGATTGATAAATGTTAATGGTGGTTAATCATGATGATCATGAGTTTAGTTGTATATGGGACAAACTTCTCAATGAGAGAATTCATGGAATGGGATGATGGTCTTGTGTCTCGAGGAAATGCCTTTTAGTACTATTTGTGATTTGTTGGATGAGGTGTGATTATCTCATTTGAGTAATAAAAGGTGTTGGAGCCCTAGTGAGTCATCAAGGACTTTACGTGAAGCGTGGGTATGAACTTGGCTTGGAAAAGGGGTTTGTAGACATGACCTGCAGTGTACTCGGTTTAGGAAGAGTGTCTACCGTTAGGACCTGCCGTATGTCTATCGTATGTGCTATGAATGTGATATTCTACCCTTCTCCATGAGTGTGATAATGATTGTTCCCATGTTGGTGGACGAGTCTTCGTGGTGCTGAGATTCCATGTGCGAGTAGGGATCCCACTGGGGTAGCGAAACCGAGTAGGACCTTCATGCTTGGTTGATGAGTCCCCGTGGTGCTTAGATTCCTTTTCCGGGTAGGCGTCCTAATGAGGCTATCAGAACCGTTTTCTTTGTTAGTAGGGGGCGTGCATACCCCATTGTATGTGTGCAGTGTGTACCATATGCGACATAAAATTGTGCTTGAATATTGATTGTCTAGCTTGTTAGTATTTTTTAAATACTGTAGTCTAACTTGAAAACTCTAACAGAGCCTACTAAGATGTTTTGAGAAGTGATTGTGGTCCTATTCCTGAAGGTGTGTAGATACTGGGAGGTATCGAGGTGTGTAGATACTGGGAGGTATCGCTGGGTAGTAGTTCCTATCGCCAGTGATAACCCCCAGACAACAGTTTAACATCATTGCGTGGTTGTGTTTTGCACAACTTTCTTGCTTTTAGTACTACTTTACTTATATTTATATATATCGAAGTGCTGACTTGCAAGGCGATGGATTTTCCCAAGGTCTGCTAGGGCGGCCAGGAGGAGAGGTGTTGTTACATAGTTTGTGGTCAGCTCATAGTTGACCCATGTTTTCCCGCTTATGTGATTTGGTTGCACGACTTAGTTCAGAGGAAATTATGTGCTAACTTGCAAAAAGGAAAATACCTCATGATGTGTTTTACTTTTCTTGCACTACTACCTTGCTTATTGTCCGTCTTGCATGCTTTGTTAGCTTGTACTCTTTTTATGTGATGTAAGAGCATTTCCAACCGATTAGCAAAATTGGCATTTCGCCATTTTTAGAGGAGAATTTCTCTCCAACCGATCAACATATAGGACTGCATTTTTACAGATTTTCTCTCTCCTCCTCTAAATATAGAGGAGGGGGAGAGGAAATGCCGTGACCGACATTTATATTTTTAATATTATTTATATTTTTAATTATTTAATTGTTTGTTTTATGAATTCTTCGTATAATCTATAAATCGCCATAGCCGCTATAATAAATTTTCAATTATGACATATAAAATATCAATAAATTGTTTTTTCGAGACCTACAAACGAGACTAACATTGAATACTTTCTAATTATTATTTGTCATATAAAGGAGAGAAGAATACCTATTTACTGATTAAACTCGTGCAAAAATAAAAATACATTCAAAATTACATAGCTTCATTCCCATGTCCTTCCCACAAATGTTCAATTAGTGCATCTCGAAGTGTAACATGCACATCTCTGTCCTTGATCTTTTTATGTCGATTTAGAAACTGACGAAATCGTTCGGCTTCACTTGTGTTCAACTCTTCAACATTCTGAGTTGGTGCTGGAGTAGAAATAACGACATATTCATTTTCTTCTCGCTCGTATTCGACGATCATATTATGCATTATAACACAAGCAGTCATGATATCGTGTAAAACGCGCTTATCCCAAAAACAGGCCGGCCCCTTAATTATCACAAATCTTGATTGAAGAGCACCAAATGCCCGCTCTATATCTTTTCGGCATGCTTCTTGCATCATTGTGAAGTATTGTTTTTTTTGTCTTGTGAATGAGAAATTGTTTGAACTAGTATTGAACACTTCAGATATATTCCGTCAGCTAAATAATAACCAACGTCATAATTTTTCCCCAATATTTGATAATTAGTAGGAGGCGTAATACCCTGTGCTAAGTTGGAAAACAAAGGAGACGATTGCAGGACGTTAATATCATTGTTCGAGTCTGGTAAACCAAAATATGCGTGCCATATCCATAAGTCATAAAATGCTACTGCTTCGAGTATAATTTTTGGCCCATCATGACGTCTTGAATATTGGCCTGCCCATGCTGTTGGGCAGTTCTTCCATTGCCAATGCATGCAATCTAGACTTCCCAACATTCATGGAAATCCTCATTCTTCACCTTTCTGTAATAATCTAGCAACATCATTGACATTCAGATATCTCAAATATTCTTCTTTGCACACTTGTACAATCGCCCTACAAAATCTTTTAAACATTGAATTACGGTTGACTCACCGATTCGAATATATTCATCGCAATTATTAGCTGCTGTTTCATATGCCAACATACAGAATGTTGCTGTTATTTTTTGTAAAGTGGACAATCCAAGCTTACCAACCCCATCTTTCTTTTGCTTGAAGAAATTATCGTTCTCCTGCACCGCGTCAACAATACGTAGGAATAAATTTTTTTTTCATGCGAAATCTTCTTCGAAAATATGTTTCCTCATATGTGGGATGATTAGAGAAGTTAGTCATTCCACAATCTAGTAGCACCTTCAATCCTGCCCCGGTTGATTACCACGTGACCGGGCATTGAACCTCGACGTCTCGGAAGTTCATTTTCATGAAGTGCCACTATGTTGGAGTTATAAGCAGATGTGTCTTCTTCCCACTTTTGAATTTGCTGATAAAATAATTCATCATCTGAAGACGACGAAGATCATAAATGAGATGATCCTTCTCCGTAGTTCATTATTTGTATGAGGGAAAGATAGTTTAGTGTTTGAAAATGAAAAGAGAAGTGATGCTTAAATATGATTTTTTTAGATTAAGCATTGGATTCTCTTGTCACTTCATCATGAGGATTGAATTATATCTCCAGCATTGGATACCTATCACATGTCCCTTTATGACAAGCATCAGAGATAAGAATCCAATGCTGTGGATGAAGTGATATGAGAATCCAATGTTGGGGATGAAGTGATAAGAATCCAATGCTGGAGATAAGAACATCTGACAGGACTTATTTCGTCGAGCCGGGCTCGACGAACGTCGGGCTTTGCTCAATGAAATAAGTCCTGTCAGGTGTTCTTATCTCCAATATTGGATTCTTATCACTTTATCCCCAACAATGGATTCTCATGTCACTTCATCCCCAACATTAGATTCTTATCTCTAGTATGTTCTATAAGTAGCTCACCAACATGAAGAGCAAACATTGTGCTAAGCATGACTTCCAGTCGAGAAACATCATTCTCAGTGAAAGAAGATCAAGCATTATGCTATGCATGGCTTGAGGTCTCTGAAGACCCAGTTATGGGTAGCAATAAAAAAGAACAAAAGATGTGGGAAAGAATTTCTGTTATATTTCACAACATAAGACCGACTACTTGCTCAGGACAGAGAACCCCAAAATCTCTCTCATGTCGCTGGTCATTGTTAGCAAACAAGGCTAGCATATTTAGAGGATGCATTCGACAGATTGAGCAAAAAAATCCGAGCGGTGCTTCTGAGCTGGATATTGTAAGTATTTATTTACATTTTAAATATTAGATCAATGAATTTATAAGCTATTGTAATTGTTAATTTTTGTTGCTTAATCAAGCAAAAATTTTGTACGGCGAAAATCCGAACGAGAAAAGAGGTTTCTTGTTTGATTATGTTTGGTCAATTTTGAAAAATACTGAAAAGTGGATAGATCATTCCGGGGCTACAGCTTGTAAGAACTCTCGGCATGATGACATGTCGCAAGATTTTGATTCTAACTCTCCCACACAACGGAGCCATATAGACCTAGATACAGACAGTAATAAAATGAACCCTAATAGTACTGGTGATGAAGAATCTCCAATCTCAATTTCAAATACTCGACCTACTGGAAGAAAGAAAGAAAAAGAAAGGAGGAGACAAGTTACTGGTAAGAGTTGTGGTATGAAAACACAAACTAAAGCAAATGGAGAAATCTTAGAGATTTTGAAAAGAGGGCAGGAACAACGAGCAAATGATAGGTCTTCTATGAATGAACTGTTGAAGTTAAAGGTCGAAAATGAAAAGAAAAATTAGAGCTTCATAGTGCTAAACAAGATCATGATATTATGATGATAGACTTGAATAACATAAAAGAAACTCCGGAGCGGCAATATTTTCGTTAGAAAAAACAAGAAATTATGAATAAAAACATAAAACAATCCCTATTTAGAGGATCATCATTACTCGAAGGAACCGAATATGGAGGAAGCCAGCACGGAAGAAGCCAGCATAACGGAGCCCAGCATAGAGGTGACCAATATGGTGAACATCAGTTTGGAGTCGGCCAGCATGGAGGAAACCAATATGGAGGAAGCCATTATATAGGAGACCCACATGGAGGATCTCAATTTGCAGGGCCTCAATTTGGAAGGCCTCAGTTTGGAGGACCTCAATTTGGAGGGCCTCATTTTGGAGGAAGTCAGTACGGCGGAAGCCTACATGGAGGAGAACAATATGCCGGAGCTCGATCCGGAGGACACCAACACGGAGGAAGTCAGTATGGAGAAAGCGACTATGGAGTTCCCGGGTATGGAGGAGAACAACACGGGGGAAGCGCACGCGGAAGTCGTAGCGAACCCGATGATGACCTCCCAAAATTTTAGCATTATTTTCAAATGTAATATTTTTTTTGAACTATATAATGTTTATTTTATTTTAGTTATGTAATTAAATTTTAAATTAAAAAGCTTAAAAATTAATATAATATAATATTTTATTTTGGTGTTTATATTTTAAAATTGTTTAAATAATGTTAAAAAATTCATGCTCTCCAAATATGGAGAACATGGTTGGAGTTGATTCTCCATGTTCTCCATATTTGGAGAACATAGTACAAGAGGATCTCTAAATATAGAGATCCCCCATTGGAGTTGCTCTAAGGCCTTAAGGAAAAAGACTCTTTTGTTTATTGAATTGGATGTGGACAGTCTCTGAGTTCTCTTCTAGTTTCTGCTGTGCTAAGTAATCCAATTGTTAAGGTTTTGATTCTTTTATCACTTTATAATAGACGATTGTATGCTGTGCGGTCTGGCTAGACCCATTTTATACAATCATTGCAGGCAGGGTGTTACACGATCGCTAGTACCCGATGATTAAGGGCAGACAATGCGAGGCAGGTTGGACTAAATGACATTCTAGGATATCACAACCCCAAAGTGAAGAAGCGTGGAAGAGGAGAGAAAGAAGCTGAGAAGAAAGAGAAAAAAAATCAGCCCTTAGCTCTTAGATATTACTTCAAACATAAGTTTTACAACCAAACGTCATATTAATACAATCCCCAACCATAGGGGAAAAATAAAAATAACAAAATGGAACAACACTTAAAAGTAAATGCTGAAGGAGCTGTATCACCCCCTTTTCCAATACTCGTATTCCGGCACACCTAGAGAACCATCATTCCAGCTCGAGCCATATTAGGGCCACAGTATTGAATCATGGGCCTGCTTTGCCAGAGGCTCAATTCTACCACTCTGCTCCATGCTTCTCGCCACATGTCCTTTATACATGTGATCCGAAGTGTGTGCGTCCTCCACATGTGGTTGTCGGGCCCACCCGCTTCATGTTCAATAACAACGTTTTTCTCCACTGTGTTTACAACCTTCATTGCTCCCCAAGCAGAACCTTAGTCCCATATTAGATAAGTGGCAAACTGTTACGGACGTGCATGTCGACGAGACGACGTGGAGGATCTACACGCGGAGGAATACGACGACGGATCCGTCTGGAGGAGAGACCGAAGACGCGCCGCTGACATGATTATTTTTATTTGCATTCAGTTATGTCATATTATCTTTGTGTACAATTTTCTATTAGCATCGTCTTTTCGCTATCTGCATCTCGCACCTATAAGGGGTGATGTTGTACTCTTTTTCATTATCAATGTATGAGATTTGGGATTGCTCCCTAGCCTTTCCTCTCGATGCCTCCTCCTTTCTTCTCCCTTACCACCGCCGGCCTCCACTTGTCGGATTCCTTTCCGGGATCGTGTCTATTTGGTCCGACCTGCCTCATCGTCCGCCCTCTAGCTGTTAGTGATCGAGATCACGCAACGTTCACGTCTTCCCTTCACGTTTGACTCCATCGATCGTCTTCCGCCCTTGCGCACGTTCCGCTACAAATCTGTCTCTTCCGACGTTCGGGTCGCCGATCCGCAAACCTAGCGTCCGCCTGACTGCCAATCTGTCGATCCCGACGTAGGAGCCATCGATCCAACCCCCTCGCATCGTCGTCCGTCGCTTACAGCCTCGAGCAGTCCGCCGATCCTCCGATTTTGAGCCACGATCGGACGCAGGAAGGCCCAAGCCTCTGTTTTCGTCGACCTTCACCAGATCCGCCCACTTCCGGCTGTCGCCCGACATCTCCAGCCCCATGGCTCCCACCACTCGCTCCTCTGGTGACCCCGTTCTAGATACTTCTTCCGAAGCTCTGAGCCGTCACGTCGAGGCTCAAGAACAACTTGCCGCCTCCTTGCACGCCTCCCTCCTCTCCCTCCACTCCAATATGGACTCCCTCCAGGTGTCCACCATCATTGTTTTCGTCGCGTTCGGCTTCGGCTCGCCCGCGGACGGCGACTCTCTCCTATCGTCGGGCCGCCATCCATTCCCTCCAGACACCCTCCTCCCGCCATTCAGGGCCGACCCACTCTCTCCCTCGATATTCCCTCTTTTGCCGACGTTGACCTGATGGGGTGGATCGCCAAAGCGGAGTAATATTTCGACCTCAACTACACACTAGAGCACGACAATGTGTCTACGGATGTGGCTGACCTGGACGACTCGACCCTCTCCATTGGGCTCTGTGGCTCCACCAATCCAACTCGTGCCTCTCCTGGCCCGAGCTCAAATAGGAGATGATCCGGCGGTACGACGCTCGCTACTCTGACTTTTCTGCTATCGAGCGGCTATGCGGCTTCCGCCAGATAACCGGCCTGAACGACTATATTGATGAGTTTGTATCCTTGGCCACTCATGTTCCCGGATTGCCACCCAACAATTACCTGGGTTTTTTCATGCAGGGGCTCCTGCCCTATATCCTCCGCCGCCTCCGCGCGCACCATCCCCGCACGATCTTTGACATCCTTGACATGACACGTATGGTGGAGGTCGACCTCCCCTCATAGGGCGCCTGCAACCAGTCACGACCCTCCTCAGCCTCCCTAGCAGCCACCTCCTTCAACGGCCCCGCAACGGCCGCCCCCTAGGAGGTACCGACCTGGAAGACCGGCGGTTCCCCAACGCATTGTTATGTGGCGTGACGACGCCAATATCTTCGTATCTTCAAAATTATGTTATGTTATTTCGTGTGTTAGTTTTAACGTTTTGTGCCCACTGTCGTAAGCCCAAATGGGGGGGGGGGCGTGTTTGTGAACTTAAATAGTTTCTGGTTGAGCCTTGATGGTATGCAAGAAATTAGAAGTAAAAATCTCTCTCGTAATCTCCCTCTTTCCCTATCTCTCTCTTTAAACCCACGGGAAAGACCCTGTATACCCTAGCCACAACCCGCGATACGCCCCACCTTCCCGATCGACGTCGCCCGCTTGTAGCATTTCCTAGTCACCTCCATAGCTTCGCTGCCGGTCACATGGTCAAGCGGGAAGGCCCATAACCGTCTGGTATCAGAGCCCGACTTCTCCGACACTTCCTCCGCTTGCCCAACCCTGCATGATCGACACCGCTCAACTGCCGATTCTTTTTCCCGCACTTCGTGCGCTCCGGTACAACATCCCAGCCCCACGAACACTACTCCGTCACACTGCACGCTCGCCGTCTCTTCTTCCAGTCCCGCGGCCACTACCCCGCTGCACCGCACGCTCGCCTGCTCGTCTCCCAGCCCCGAGACCCTTACTCCCCGAGTATTATGCAGCTCCCACAACAAGGGCCTATTTTTTCAATGTCGTCAACCCTACTCTCCTACGCATGTGTGCTCCATCGAGGAGTTCCACGCCATCATCGACGACTTTGACTTGGAGGTCACCTTGGAGGACTTCGAGGCCCTCGATCTATTCGAGGGTGACGGCGCGGTGGACACCGCCTCGCCTACATTCCACCTCTTGGAGCTGCCCTGTTTCTCGGTCGGCGGAATTTCAGGTCCTTAGACCATGAAGCTGGCAGACACGTTGTGTGATCGTTCCATTGCGATCATGGTGGACAGTGGTGCGAGCTACAACTTCCTCTCAGCCCAGTTGACAAACTACCTTCACCTTCCCTTGGTTCCCTCTCCTGGTTTTACAGTCTGTCTGGGCGATGGGCGTCGCCGGCCAACCCACGGGTTTTCCACTGCTCTCTCCCTGACGGTGGGGTATTGCCCGGTGACCGCAGTTTTCTATGCCTTCGGCCTCGACGATATTGGCGCTATTCTTAGAGTGGTTTGGCGCCGCACACTGGGCGAAGTGCGTGTCAACTGGGAGAGTATGACTATGCAGTTCTTCCAGGAGGGCCAGACATGCCACCTGGTGGGCATCTCCGCTCCGCTTTGCTCTTTGGTCTCCTCCCGTGTGATTCAGGGGATCACCGACATCGAATTTTCCGTATGTCTTTGGCCGCTCCCCGCTCCGACACCGCCGCCTCGTTCACACCCGGCCGACCATCAGGCGTTACTCTCTGAGTACGACGACATCTTTGAGGCCCCGACCGGCCTCCTTCCGGCTCACTTGACTGATCACGTCATTCCCCTCCAACCCAGTATTGTGGAGGTGTCAGTACGCCCTTACCACTACGGCCATGTGCAGAAGGACGAGATCAAACCGCTGGTCCGTGAGATGTTGATGGGAGACCTCATCCGCCCCAGTGCGAGCCCTTTCTCCAACCCGGTTCTCCTGGTCCAGAAGGGCGATAGCTGGCGATTCTATATGGAATACCAGGATCTCAACAAGGCCACCATTCCGAACAGGTACCCTATCCCAGTTATTCAGGAGCTCCTGAATGAGTTCTACGGTGCCATATTCTTCACCAAACTGGACCTCTGAGTGGGCTATCACCGGATTCGGGTACGACCCGAGGACATCGCCAAGACCGCCTTCTGGACGCACGATGAGCACTACGAATTTTTGGTCATGCCCTTCGGCCTGACCAACGCATCGACCACCTTCTAAGAGACGATGAACGACATTTTTCAGGCGGTACTTTGTCGACACGTTTTCGTTTTTTATGACATTTTGGTATACAGTTCATCCTGGCAGGATCACCTTCAGCATGCCCGCCTCTATCTGACCACCATCAGACGCCTTCACCTCAAGCTCCACCCGAAGAAGTGTTCCTTTGGTGCGTCAGAGGTGAGCTACCTCAGGCACACCATGTTGGATCGGGGGGTCTCCATGGACAAGGAGAAGATTGCAGCGGTCCTTCATTGGCCGATTCCTACATCCCTTTGGGACATCTGGGGATTCCTCGACTTGACGGGATACTATCGCCGCTTCATCCAGGGGTACGGGGATCTAGCTCGCTCCCTCACGCAGCTACTGAAGAATTCGGAGGAAGACCTTTTTCAGTGGACGACCGCAACCGCCGCCGCCTTTGCTGCCGTTCAGCAGGCCCTAGTCAACGGGCTGCTGCTGGCTATGCCCGATTTCTCTTTGTCGTTCTTAGTGGAGTGTGATGCATCGGGCTTTGGCGTTGGAGCCATCCTCATGCAGGCCGGACGACCGATAGCCTACTTCAACCACACTTTCTCCAGCACTGTCCGCAGCCGCTCTGCATACGAGAATGAGCTCATGTGTCTCGTTCTCGTTGTTCACCATTGACGCTCATATCTGTTGGGCTACCACTTCGTGGTCCTCACCGACCGCCACAGCCTACACTACCTCCTCCAGCAGATGATCGCAACGCCCACCCAGCAGGTGTGGGTGGCCAATCTTTTGGGCTATGATTTCACCATCGAGTTCTAGGTTGGGAGGGCGAACCGAGCGACCGATGCCCTCTCTTATCAGAGGTAGTCGTCGGAGCTCACAACTATGTCTCAATCAGTGTGGGAAGACGACCATCCAACACGAGGTTGAGGCCAACCCCATTTTATCGCGGATTCAGACGGTTCTCATCACGGACGCCACCACCCATCCACCATACTCGCTTGTAAGAGGGCTCCTGTTCTTCATGGGCCGCCTTGCTCTAGTGCCCTCTTCACCGAGCAGTCCCCGCCTCACTGAGTTTCGCGCATCGCCCTCCGGAGGGCTCGCTAGGGCCTTCCGTACCTACCACTGTTTAGAGGTCTCTCTCTACTGGCCCCACATGTTCCGACAGGTCAATGCATTCGTGGCCATCTGTCTTGTCTGCCAGAAGGCCAAGTACGAGGTAACGTTTCCAACCGGCCTCCTTCAGCCTCTTCCCATTCAAGGCCGCATTTGAGAGGACACGACCATGGACTTCATTACTCGGCTACCGCGCTCCCAGGGGTTTGACTGTGGATAGAATATCCAAATGCGGCCATTTTATTCCCCCTCGTCACCCTTACATCGCCACCACAGTCATTGCCAGATTCATCAGCAGCGTCGTGCATCGTCATGGGTTTCCTCGATCGATCATGAGCGATCGTGATCCGCTTTTATTGAGCACCTTCTGGACCATGCTTTTTTGGCTATAGGGCAATCGCCTCCGCATGAGCACTGCTTATCACCCGCAGACGGATGGCCAGTCCAAGGTTCTCAACCGCTGCTTGGAGACGTACCTCTACTGTTTTGTGGCGGAGCAGCCTCGCGAATTGTCCAAGTTGCTCTGGCTTCCAGAGTACTCCTACAACACCGCCTACCACCGTGCGGTAGGTACCACCCCTTTCGAGGTCGTTTATGGCCGGCCTCCGTCCTTCATTCTCCGCCATCTGCCGGGTGATAGCCAGGTCGAGAGTTTGGACATCACTCTGCAGGACCATGACACCATCCTGGACCACTTGAAACATCACCTTCTACGGGCCCAACAAAAGATGTCCTTTGCGAACCAGAAGCGGCGCAACCTCTCCTTCCAGGTGGGGGAGAAGGTGTTCATCAAATTGCATCCATACCGCCAGCTTTCCGTGGCCCGCAGGCCCTGCTCGGAGCTAGTCCCTCGGTTTTTTTGCCCCTTTGAGATACTAGTGTGTATTGTTGCGGTCGCCTCCGTCTTCCCTCCGAGAGCCGCACACACTCGGTCTTCCACGTTTCCTAGCTACGCCGCGTGGAGGGCAACCACACCACCACGGATCACATTCTGGCCGATGTCGATCTCGTCGGCATGATGCCGTATTACCCGACCAAGATACTTGATCGCCGCTGCCTTCTGCCGGGAGACCCCACTTCAGAGGAAATCCTGGTTGCCTGAGCTAATCACCCAGACTCTGACGCTACATGGCTTCCTCAGGATTACTTCCGTCGTCAGTTCGCTGATTACTGTCTAGAATACAAGACAAATATTTCAGACGGTGGGATTGTTACAGACGTGCACGTTGACTAGTCGTCGTGGCGGGTATACACACAGAGGAAGAAAACGACGGGGCCGTCTAGAAGAGAGATCAAAGACGCGCTGCCGATATGATTATTTTTATTTGCATTCTGTTATGTCATGTTATGTTTGTGTACGTTTTTTATTAGCACTATCTTTTCGCTATCGACACCCCACACTTATAAGCGGTGGCGTTGTACTCTTTTTCATTATCTTTGGATGTGTGAGATTTAGGGTTGTTCCCTAGCCTTTCCTCTTGATCCCTCCCCCTTTCTTCTCCCTCACCACCGCCGGCCCTCCCTTTGCCAGATTTCTCTTCGGCATCGTATCACAATCTAAGCCTTAGTTTCACATTCAATCAAAGGCCTATTTAACCAGAGGTTTAATCCTCCCATTTTGCTCCATTCTTTTGGTCGCGCATCCGTACTAGGCGTGATCCGAAGTGTGTGCATCATTCACATGTGGTTGCCGGGCTTACCCGCCTCCTGTTCAGTAACAATGTTTTCCCCACCGTGTTTGCAGCTTTCACTGCATTAGATAAGTGACAATATTTTTGGTTTAGAAATATCACATGGGTGGCTTGGACCTAGAGGCTTAACCTTTTAAGGTGAAACATGTTTGACCACTAGTATTTCAAACCTAATATTCATCCTTTCACACTTATTAATATTGGTAATTTGGTATATGGTGAATGGTTAACTTTATTGAGTAGTTCATTTGATTTATGCTTCATATTGTTGAGTTCATATTGTTGCCTGGCTTAACATGTTTGCGGCCGTCTACTATGATTGTGTAGGTTTCAAAATTGGTTTGATCTTTGTGAGAGTTTTAGTTCATAATACTTGATGATGTTGAGAACTTATGCTTGATGGTTAATGCTGGGCTATGTGAAGAGCTCTCACTTGACGAGGACACTATTAAGTCTACTCGAAGAGTATTAAGACCATATTAAGGATATGCATGCCCTTTGTCGACTCTGATGAAGAATTTAAGGATACTCTATTAAAGTGACACTCCATCTCAAGTACAACAAGATATTAAGCAAGTTTCTTAGGGCTATGGAAGAAGAACATTGTGTCAATCTTTCTTAGGAGATACATATAGCCTATATCTTGTTGTCCGCATCACAAAAGAGATTTTTGTCATGAGTTTGATGGGTGATTCTAATATTACCGTCAACATGGAAGATATATTGACCTCTGTTATGTGGCGTGACGACGCCAATTATCTGCGTATCTTCAAAATTATGTTATGTTATTTCGTGTGTTACTTTTAACGTTTTGTGCCCATTGTCGTAAGCCCAAATGGGGGGGGGGGGGCGTGCTTGTGAACTTAAATAGTGTCCGGTTGGGCCTTGATGGTATACAAGAAATTAGAAGTCAAAAATCTCTCTCTAAACCCACTGGAAAGACCCCGTATGCCCTAGCCGCAACCCGCGATATGCCCCGCCTTCCCGATCAACGTCGCCCGCTCACAACATTTCTGCCTCGCCGCCATAGCTTCGCTGCCGGTCACAAGGTCAAAGGGGAAGGCCCATAACAGTCTGGTATCAGAGCCCGACCTCTCCAGCGCTTCCTCCGCTCGCCCAACCCCGCGCGATCGGCATCACTTAACTGCCTTTTCCTCTTCCCGCACCCCGTGGGCTCTGGTACGCCATCCCAACCCCACATCCACTACTCCGCCGCACTGCACGCTCGCCAACTCTTCCTCCAGTCCTGCGACCACTACCCCGCTGCACCGCACGCTCGCCAGCTCGTCTCCCAGCCCCGAGGCCCTTTCTCCCGGGTATTCTGCGACTGCCATCCTCCCTCCTTGCCCCACAGCAGCATCCCCGCGACCCTCCTCTTCCGTCGGCCTACTTCCGTCACCGCCGACTGTCTGTCCAGCCCTATCACAGATGGAGGACAGTGCTCCCTTGTTCGCCGAGATCATGACACTTTTCCAAATCTTGCTTGCGACGCAAAACGCCAAAATGGACGCCCTTAACGCACACTTGGATGCCTTACAGGGGCTGGCTTCTCCTCCGCCCTTGCACATGTCCGATCACCATTCGGCAAGCCGCGTGGACTCCCCCGCTCCTACAGGCGTGGAATACCCCGCCTACGCACGAACTATCCGGATGGATTTTCCCATCTACTAGGGCCGCGAAGATCCTCTTCCTTGGCTTACCCGTTGTGATATTTTCTTCGCCAACCAGCGCACGCCAGAGGAAGAACGCGTCGACATTGCCTCCTTCTACTTACTTGGCCCAGCGCAATTGTGGTTCACTCAGCTTCTGCGGGAACACCCCACCACTTCGTGGGCAGAATTCAGTACGGCCTGCACCCTGAGGTTTGGTCTTTCTCTACAGGAAAACCCACTCGGCGATCTTGTGAATCTCAAACAGGACGTCTCCATCGACACCTATCTCGAACAATTCCAAATTTTACTGTCGAGGGCAACACCCGTCTTACCGGAGCAACAAGTTCCCCTCTTCACTGCCGGCCTCCACGAGCGATTACGTTGGGATGTGGAATTCCTTCTGCCACGTGATCTCAACACAACTATGAACCTCACCAGGGCTTGTGAACGACAACTGCTACTAGATCGTCCGCTTTTGGGACGTCAGGACTATCAGGGCACTTACTCTCTAGCCAGCTTGCCTGACAATGCTCCATTCCGGGACGATACACCGCGGCCTACTGTTCGCCGCCGTTTGTCCCGCACCGAGATGGCCGAGTGTCGCGAAAAAGGCTTGTGCTACAATTGTGATCAACATTTCACGTCGGGACATTGATGCAAACATTTATTTTGGCTCTAAGTAGATGATCCTCCCAATGATGACGCAACATGCGGAGAAGACACTGCAATACCCTTCGATCCAGCTTGAGGACAAACTGTCTTCGGACGAGGGCGGCGATGTTATGTGGCATGACAACGTCAGTTATTTTCGTATCTTCAAAATTATGTTATGTTATTTCGTGTGTTACTTTTAACGTTTTGTGCCCATTGTCGTAAGCCCAAATGGGGGGCGTGTTTGTGAACTTAAATAGTGTCCGGTTGGGCTTTGATTGTATGCAATAAATTAGAAGTCAAAAATCTTTCTCTTAATGCCCCTCTTTGCCTATCTCTTTCTCTCTCTCTCTCTAAACATACCGGAAAGACCCCGTATGCCCTAGCCGCAACTCGCGATACACCCCGCCTTCCTGATCGACGTCTCCCGCTCACAGCATTTCCGCCTCGCCGCCATATCTCCGCCGCCGGTCACAAGGTCAAAGGGGAAGGCCCATAACAACCTCTTAAGAGGAGATAATCACATTTTTATGAGAATTAATGTTGATACTTACATGACTCGTGATAAGCTTATTGCCACTACTTTCTTTGTTTATCTGACTAGTAACTTCTTTCAAATATCATGAAATGTGTAATCACAAGTTGGTTTGCAAAATTGAAGTTAGTTGGTCTGCCAAAATAATTCTTGGGAGATCTCCTAGCTGTTATCCATCGCTTATACGAGAACCAATTATTACTTTACCGTGAAATACGGCACTCCCTATAACCACATAGTTGTCATGTGGTTGCATCCAAAACTTCACATGTTCTTAAACTTTAGAAGTTCATCATCCGATTCTATAGTTTTAGAGGGAGCTTAATATCAAACTTTAGTGATAAAAAATGAAGTAAATCGTGAGCAAATTCAGGTGTTGATCGTGCACATTGTTAGCCCAAGTTACTTTTTGAACTTTCTAAAGGCCCATGTATTGAGAAAAGGAATTATGAGAATCAGGCCCCAAATAACATATATTAAAAAAGGGTCCTTTTACAAACTCTTCTGATATGTGAACACTTTGCACGCTCGTGCTTGGACGACCGTCCTCACTACATGAGAGTTCTCTGGGATATGCGACGCCTTTATGGATTATCTTATATTTCTCAATTAATTATGTAATTTCCTTTATGTATTTCATCATGTAGTGTCTTTGTCTTGCAGTGGTATATAAGGAGCCCCTTTGGTTGTGAGATCTCATCTTTGTAGTCTTAGGGTTTTTGTCTCTCTTTGAAGAGACGAGTGCTCTGAAAGACCCAACCTTCGTGTGCTTGGCGGGTACGTGCCTTTTGAGTTGTATCTTTTATTTTCATGAATGCAAGCTATTGTTCATGTTCTTCGTTCTTGATATGGCTTTGATGTATCAATTGATCAGACCTGCTGCTCTCTGCCCTTCACTTTCGGCCATTGGAAACCACCAATCTCCTTGCTTCCCCCCGTCATGGCCTCCACTGTGGATTCGTTCTAAGCTCGTTGCGATCAACCTGACAATTAGCATCCTCGTCGTCGCGCACGAGCTTCACCACCAGCTCCTTTGACATGCACACATCCAACCACTGTTCCTTATCCTTGGCGAACTTCCCTCTCGCACTAGTACTGAAGTTTGGATCCAACCCCCTTTGTGCTCCTAGTCTCCGCCCACATCTCCAACCTTTTGGACGCTGTCCACCACGATCCTGGCCGCTTGAACCAGACCCCACCCTCACCCGATGCTTCCACCATCATCCAGTCACCGTCAGGCATCAGCTCACCGCAGATGCTCTTCAATCCAACGCCCTTTTTGTCCCCACCTACGTCCAATAGCGCTGCCCACGCTATCAGTGTTGACCCGGATACCCTTCTCCAGCATCGCCGACCACTGTCCATCGAATCACACACACCACCCTTCCTCGCCGAGTTCGAGCGTGCCAATTTTATTTCCCTGCTGGCTGTCCGATCGCGACTGTTTCTCTCTTCCGTCGTTCACACGCTGCCTGGTCTCTCTTTCTATCCCGATGCCTCTCCTTACCTTCCCATGCCAGTCCTGTTCTGGTCCCGTGTCGTGAACCCTGTCATTTAGTGATTCTCTGCCTCCTTTTCATCTAATCAACCCTTTCCTTCCCGCAGGACCCACTCCACCCCCTTTACATGTTTTCTTTTTCATGTCTGATATCAACAGCTCTCCACCACAAGCGACATTTTCAGTTTCACGCGTGCACCAATTAACATCCTCTCCTCCAATTTTGTACGGTTGTTATTTTTGCGCATAAATTTTCCAATGGCCCCTACAACTTCGCTCCACCGCTTTCCAGCCAATTTCGACTCCGCCCGAGATCATATCCAAACTGGCGCGTTTCGGTCATTGTGGCAGCCTCCGCCTCCGCGCCACCACGCTCGACCTTGAGGACAAGATCAATGTTCAAGTCGGGGTGTTGATACATATACGCCTTGCCTACACTTGCTCAGACGACCTCCTCATTACGCGAGAGTTCTCCCGGAGATGCGCGACCTTTATGAATAATCTTATATATTTCAATTAATTATGTAATGTCTTTTATGTATTTTGTCTTGTAGTGTCCTTGTTCTATAGTGAGGTTTCCATTTATATCAAGAGCCCTCTAGCTTGTGAGATCTCATCTTTGGAGTCTTAGGGTTTTAGGCTCTCTTTGGAGAGGAGTGCTCCGGAATACCCAGCCTCCTAGTATTTTGCAAGAGCGTAACTCCTAAGTTGTATCTTTTATTTTCAAGCAATGCAGGCTATTGTTCTTGTTCTTGATACGGCTACCATGTATCATATTCTCCCAATACAATTTAGCCCTTAAACTAGATTGTCTCCCAATACAATTTAGCCCTTAAACTAGATTTTGTTGACGATGTGTTTCTGGTGATGAACATTATAAAGGTATTCTGATGATTGCTGGACTATTCCTTTGGTTCTCTAGTTTGGTGACTATCCTAGTATCCTACCTTCCGCTATGTAAATTTCCTCGTGTTGATGTTTTGAAGTGTTTATGTGACTGCCAATGAGTCTACTCTCTCTAACTGATGCAATAAGGAATCTCAAATTTCGTTGTTAAATATTTCTTGATCAAATTAAATTAAGCTGCTCAAGTTGACTCAATAGGTAAATAAACATAGAAAATTATTCTAGGGTTTTATAAGACTCATGCTAAAGGCATAACAATTGAACAATAACAACATGATAAGATTCTTCCAGAGGTAAGAGATTAAAAACAATAAGCAAAATATGCATTAGTTGAAATCAGGGGTGGGGTTTGTGGGGGTGGGAGGATCTTTCCACAAATTAATTTCTGTACTCATTAAATATAAAAAAGCGTTAATAAAGAAGGAAGTAATTACAGGGAAATAATAATTATGTAAGCTCATAGTCATAAAACACCTGCAAAAAGATTCATAAATAGAATTTTCACAATGAAAATAGATGCATAGTTTAGCTGGACACCTTGCTACAATGAGAAGATCCGGATCCAATGCGGTATGTAGGCATCCAGAGAGAAATAGGACAAGGGAGGCTATTTGAGGTTGCGGTGGAACCTATGTTGTTAAAAGCGCGTCTAAGGCTCAAGGCTCATCAGGCTCAGAGGTTTGCGCTTGCGTGTGCCTTTGGAACATAAAAGGTGCGCTTGAGTGAGTTTTTTGTCGTAATTTTTTTTCGAAAATAAAGAAAAAAATAATGTAAGAACTCAATAAATTTTGATTGATTAAGTATTTCTGAAAGATAATTGTGCGTTAAAACTTAAATATGATGCAAGTGATCACATTGATTCTATTTCTTAAGAGATATAAATGATAGTAATTAATTATTAATTAGTAGAATAGTTGAAGAATTTGATCTAGAATATGAAATGATGTTTGATGTTGATTATTTAAAATGGATGTGATTGCGCCTTGCCTACGTCAGGCGCGCGCCTGTGCCTTGAGCCTTGCGCCTAGGCTCCAAGATCCCTTTGTGCCTTGGTGCGCCTTGCGCCTTTAATAACTAAGGACGGAACTTGATTTGGGTAACGAGGCATGCTGCTCAGATGTGCGGTGAACTAGGAAGGTTTATGGGAGTTTGGAGCAGGTTTATGGATTAATTAGGACGGTTGGGGGTAATGGCGGATGGAAACCGGTTGCAGGAATTTAATTTTGATGGTTGACAGTAATTTGGAAGGTGGTTTCTTGATTCTAGGGGGTGCATGAGAGAAGGGGGAAGCCATTGATTGCTTGGAGGGAGTCCTGAATTGGGTATGGAAAGTCACTTCAGTGGCTGGAGGTCTTGAGAGGAGCCTGGTTACTGGCTGGACACGACAGGGAGGGATGAAGGCCAGCGAATGGAGGGCCTGGAATCTGCTGGGAAGTAAGGAGGGTTGGATCAAGCTCGAATGGAGTTGGGATGTGGATTCGGCGACTTGGTGGACTTTTCAAAAGGTTGGGGGGGGGGGGGAATTCGAGAGCTTAATGCCTGTTAGGTTTTAAAGTGGGGATTTCCTTCACTTCATGTCCTATTTTTTTGTTTCCTAAAATTTGAATCCTCCCCACTCTACTAATTTTATAATTGGGGAAAATCGAAAAAAATCAGAATAATATCTTGTTTCTTTTGCGAGATCTTTAATTTATTTGTTCAAAATGCTTACTTAATTATTATATTCTCTATTAATTAACAGATTTTTTATTTATTTTATTACTTATTGGATGATTTTGCCAACAAGCTGATAAATACCATCATATGTGAAATAAAACTATTATACATGAGTAAACTTTAAAATAACGCGTGCCTAGTGCTAAGACGGTTTGTTTGGTGTAGCTGGTGTGATACTATTTGCATCAATTTTCGCAGGGTTAAATGGACTCGAGCCCATCGAGAATTCATGGTAACCTGCTATTGAGAGGTTTGGATGTTGTTGCTAAAGCTCTGCTGCACTGATCCAGGAGTTGGGTGTGATGCTCCGCCCTATGCTAAGAGACTAAGCATTGCTTATATGTTCCTTGGCGAATCTGGTACTCTCTAACATCTAGAACCAGATCGATCTCCTCGATGGGGGGGGGGGGGTTGCAGATGTTGAATCATGGATGGAGGTGAGAATCACCAGGCTATTGATGTTGGATTAGGAACGACTGTAGGTGGATCGCCACAAATTCAATAAGGAGGTACTCAGCCGCTTCCTTACCTGGAAGGACCAAACATTCTCCATTGCAACTTATCGTAGGTACCTACGGGAAATCTCTCCTTAAGGAAAGCATACACCCAATCCACTTCTAAAACATATAATTCCCAATGATGGGTATCGACAATGCCTATATTTTTCGGAGGCTTGCAAGCAACATTTTATGCAAAGCTATAATTCGTTCAATATGTGTGCGTTCATATGATATGGAGTAATGTTCAAATAAGTGTGGTACAGATTAACATACTCAACGAGACCCAGTGGAATCATCCAATACTGGTATTTCCATTGTCTTGTTAAGCACCTATGAATGTCTACTAAACTCTGACTAACTATTGAGAATACAAAAATATAGAGAAAAGAATTGAATTTTTTATTAATTTCTCCACTCACATACATGAATACAAGTATTTGTACATAATATAGGAAGAGAAAGTGGGAAATCTATCCCAATCTAAAATGTGGGACTAACATAAAAGGAGGAAGAGGACCCTATATGAGCCTTGCTTCTAATACTCCCCCGCAAGCTGGAACATACACATTTTAAACACAGCTTGGAGAAGAACGAATAATTTAATTTACATGGTAAGGATTTAGTGAGAAGATCAGCAACTTGATCGGCAGTCGGAACATGTTTCAATTCTAACTTCTTCATTTGAACTTTCTTCCGAATGAAGTGAGAGTTTACCTTAATATGTTTGGTCCACTCATGAAAAACATGATTCTTAGCAATGTGTATAGCCACTTAACTGTCAGAAAATAAAGTAGATGGTGAGGAAAACTTGACTTCAAATCATCAAGGAGACTTTCTAACCACGTAAGCTCAGATACAACCGACGCCATCGAATGATACTCAACTTCGGCCGAAGAGCGAACAACCACCGATTGTTTCTTGCTGCGCCAGGTAATAAGGTAGCCCCCCAAAGTAGGTACATAAACCACTTGTGGAACGCCGATCATCCAGGGAGCCAGCATAATCAACATCCGAATAAGAAACCAGCGATAGAGAAGGGGAAGAGGGTTTGTATACTAGCTCTTGTCCAGGGGATGTTTTCAGATACCTTAGGATGCGCTCGACAGCCTGGAGGTGAGACTTCTGTGGAGAATGCATGAATCGGCTGACAACTCCAACAACAAATGAGATATCCGGTCTGGTAACTGTATGATAAATCAATTTTCCTACAAGACGACGATAATATTCCGGATTTGTAAGATTTAGATCAGTGTCGGAGGCTTGAGCATATAGCTTGTGATTGACATTCATAGGAGTATCAATAGGCTTGCATTCAGAATAGCCAGCATCATGAAGAAGATCAAGAAGTACTTCCGTTGGGATAGAACAAGACCGTCAAGACGCCTTGCAACCTCTAGGACAGGGAAGTACTGCAGATTCCTCAAATCTTTAGTTTGAAAAACTGAATTCAGGTGCTAATTGATCATTTGTATTCCTTTGAAATCGTCTCCCGTGATTAGACTGTCATCAACATAAACTAAGAGAATCACCGTGGTTTTTGTTCGATGGCGAGTAAAGAGAGAGAAGTTCGCCGAACTCCGAGTGAATCCAACATCACAGACAATCTTACTGAACTTGGCAAATAATGCACGTGGAGATTGTTTGAGACCATAAATTGATTTCTTGAGATGATAGAAAAGTGACTCCCTTGTGGTCTCAAACCCCGGAGGTTGGTGCATGTACACAGTTTCTTGAAGGTTGTCATTGAGAAAGACATTCTTCATGTCGAGTTGATGAAATGGCCACTAGCGATGCACAACCAAGGAAATTAAGACACGAACAGTGTTCAGTTTGGCAACGAGAGAGAATGTCTCATCATAATCGAGGCCTTGCTGCTGAGTAAACCCACGAGGCACAAGACGAGCTTTGAAATGGTCAAATGTCCCATCGAGAGCATGTTTGATTGCAAAAATTCATTGACAACCAACACAAGTTTGCCTTGGAGGAAGAAAAACCAGATCCCAAGTGTGATTCGCCAAGAGGGAACTGATTTCCTCATCCATGGCCGCACACCACCCTGGATGTTGGAGAGCCTCCTGCAAAGAGTTAGGTATAAAAATGGAGGATAAAGATGTGACAAATTTGAGAAGTGGTGCAGAGAGAGGATGCAATGATGCATAATTCGCCTGGGCATGAGCCATGGAGATAGGAGCCGGATCAGCCGGCCGCGAGGTACCAGAGGTAGAAGGCGATTTTTGAGGGGCGTGAGAGCGAGGAGGACGACATGTGTAGACACGAAGAGGAGGTGTTTTGTTCGGTACAGATTACAAGGTTGGAAGGAGTGGTGGTAGAGGAGAAGTAACATGGCAGGATGTGATGCTAATGGTGGTGGAAGAGGAGAGGAAGGAAGAGAGCAAAAGGGTTTATCTTCCAGAAAGGTAACATCAGCAGACACAACACCCTTACGATCAGTGGGAGAGTAGCACACATATCCTTTCTGAGTATGAGAGTAACCAACGAACATATATTTAGTAGCTCGAGGTGCAAGCTTGTCGATGGAAGGACCAAGAGTATGGACATAACAGGTACAACCAAAGATCCGAGGTGTGAGGGAGAAGGGCAGTGTGGAGGGAAAATGAAGGCTAAAAGGAGTGACATAGTTGAGAATTGAGGAGGGCAGACGATTGATGATATAACATGGCGTTGAGACTGCAAAGTGCTAATAAGCCTTGAGAACCTGCATTTGATACATGAGGGAGCGAACAACATCTAGAAGATGTCAGATCTCCATTGATGCGTCTAACAAAAAGAAGATTAAAAGGAGAGTTCGGGATATGAAATACCGAGCAAAGAGAGATAGAGCGGATGAGAGGCATATTAGCAGAACCGGAGACAGGAGCGGTGCCACCATTGGCCACTTTGATAAACTCTGGTTTCAGAGATGCCAAGTACTGAGGTGGTTTTTGCGAAGTGATATGGTGAGTGACACCAGAGTCTACAATCCACTGTGGACTATTGGAGAGACAAGTGATACCTTCGGTGGAGATAGAGAAAACAGAGCCAGGCGGACGAGGGAGTAACCCTTGGAGATGTCAATATCAGTGCGAGCGGCAGAGGATGTGTCACCAACAATGGAGACATTAAGCGAAGGGGCAGACCATGTTTATGATAACAAGTTGCCTCAAGATGTCCATCCCTGACACAGTGAGTACACTTGAATTTAGGCCGGCTGTTGTGACCTCTCCTGCGGTTGCCGGTGCGACCTCCTCATGTAGATGGAGGGAGTGGAGAGACAGATGAGTGTTGAAGTGGTGCCAAAGAGGAAGGTCCAGGAGCATCTGGGGGTGGTGTCACATTCAACAACATTGAACAAACAATGGAGAAAGAGGGAATAGTGGAGGAGGACAGGATCTGAGCCTGAACATTGCGAAGATGAGGCGGAACACGAGCCATCATCATTGTAATATTAACTGTTTCCTTTTGAACACGTTGCTCAACACGATCAGGAGTAGGAGGTTGATTCTGAATCCATGCCTCCACTAAAACCTTGGACCGCGCCACAAAGAAGGTTAAGTCACCAGCACCGCCAGAGTCGAGAGATTGAAGATTCGTGATGAAATCAAACAGATGTTGAAAGTTGTCCTTGCCTGAATAGAGGGAGTGGAGTTCATTCCTCATAACCTTGGTCGTCTCATGATACATGGCCATACGATAAGGTTCACCATCCGGCGAGTTGAAGATTCATGTTTGGACACGACCATCATCACGTAGCCAGTCATTAGTGGGAGCAGAAGGGGTGTCCTTAGTCACATGATGCAAGAGACCCTTAGTCTGAAGAACACGACGCACGAAATGCGCCCGTTCATCACAATTCTTCTTCCCACTAAGAGAAATAGTGGTGATCCACAGCTCATCACAGACTTCAGAAATAGAAAGAGCAACACGAGAAGGAAGGGAGGGCTAGACAGGAGCGGCTAGCGGCAAGATACAGAACAACGACCTTGGCTTGGATGGAAGAGCTGCAACAAGCAAGGAGAGAGCTGCGGCGACGGCTAGATTTTCGACTAGATAGATGAGTGTAGCGACTGCGGTTAAACGTTCGAGACTAGGCGAGAAGAAGAGCAGCGGTTGCAGCGAGTTTAGGCGAGAAGAAGAAGAGATGTGGTTAAACGTGCAGCGGTCGTGGAGAGCTTAGTAGCGGGGTCACATACCTGATGAGAAGAAGAGAAGACGATAGTTATCAGGAAGCAGACCAAGCGACTTGAATAATAGGTAGCTTTTAATTCTTAAAGAGGCCAAGCGAGCCAAATTGAGCTTCCGCGCGCGAAATCATCTTATTGTCCGAACTTCGTGATGACCGTCCATTATTATTCCAGAGAATTTTTTTTGCGTATTTGTCGTTTTGAATCGCCGCGAGACGTGTAATTCCACAAACAATATCACAAGTAAGAATTTATGAAATAAACGGTATTTAGAGTATCGAGAACATTCGAGGCAACCTATAATTAATTAATTTAGGCGCATAATATTAAGCCAACAAGAATAACGAGGCGGTGAGATTACCCTATAGTGCGTATGATTCTAACACATCATCATATAACAACATCCAAACAGGTACTTCCAATTTCCCCTAACAGCAGTCAAGCCGCCACACGGTATTCTTGCCTAGGCCCCACCCGCTCGTGGGTCTCAATACTCGTGCTTCCCCACAAGCTCTGGCCCTCATGTTAGTTCCATCACACAAACAAACCGATGCTAAGAACACTTGCTTGACCCCACCCGCTCGTGGGCTTCATCGCCCGGGCTTGTCCAAAGCTTGGCGTTCTCGTCAGTTTCACAGAAGGGACTTGTCTTGCCGGGACACTCTCCACTCATGACTTTGCAACGTCACGGGCTAGCCAGCCGAGCACAAAGACAAAGCTACACCCACACACATCAATCAATCACATCATTTCCGCCCTAACTCGCCATTCGTTTTTACACGAAAAAGAGGGCAAACATCACAAACGACATCTTGCCGCAAACGGATTTCTAGCAAAATCCTTAGTGCTCGTCATACAACATCACCGCATTGGACCACTGGTCGCGATTACGGCTTCACCCACAATGCCTAATCCACTAACGGAGTGAATTTGTAATGCCACATCATGCCGGGGACGGACATGATGTGATTGATTGATGTAGTTTGGACGTAGTTGATATGTAGTTAGGACGTAGTCAGGAAAATTATTTTGTTTGCGCATTGTCATTTCAAGACTGTGTACATCGGTGCACAATCCAGTCAGATTCTGCGTGAGTTCTGCAGTAACGAACTCAACGTTCTTCATTAAAGTTTTCATTCGCTCTTCAAAACTCTCCATTTTTTTTATTTTTTTAAAAATAAATAGAATAATGATTTAAAGTTAAAGACAGTTAATAACCATTTTCTTTGTTTTTTTAAAACACTTGGAAAAATTTAAAATAGAAGTCTTTTTTAAAATTTTGAAAGCCGGATCGCGTGATTCGCGATTGGGGCGAATCACAAATCCTCTGATACCAAACTGATGTAAACCGGATTCCTCAAGGAGGTTTTAAATAAATAAATTTGTTTTGTCTTTTAAAACTCGTAGTGTTAGTGTGATTTTCTCGAGCAAATGGTGAGAGACAATTGATCTAAATTTCATAAACGCGCGTATAAGTTTAACACTCGAGCATAATTAACGACTTGACATAAATCTTCCACAATCATAGGTGAGAAAAAAAAGTGCGGATATGAAAATTATCGGCAAATAAGTTCAATATTAATTGAGGCAAACGATGCTCTTAATTTTAAAAGATCAAATAAATAATTAAGCATATTGTTGAAACCGTAAAACCGGCCCCTGTGGAGTTCGACCCTTGGGGAAGGGGTGGTCGCGCACCTACTCTGCTCCTGCAAGAAAACGACAGGAAAGTGAAGAACAAAAGACTAGGCCAAGGGCCCGGCGCGGAGGTCCCACCACACACCCGGAAAATCTTAGAGCGCTTCTCCTCCTTAGCCAATTGCCGGGCTAAGGTACCTCAGAAAGCGCTTTGAGATCTGAGAATTAGTCAGCCTCCCTCTCTGAGGTATCCCTTGGGTCCTATTTATAGAGAACTGAAAACGGCCTGCAAATAACCTACCTCTGCTGGTCTGAGATTACTGAAAACCCCCTTGGGCTGGTCTGCCAACAGCCAAACTTCGCTGTTATGAGGGGCCAGGGGCAAACCACCTGGGGCGGGATGGCCACTGGATCCCCTGCTCGGCCAGGGCGGCGAGAACCCGATGGGGCTGGCACTCGCCGATTCTGCTCGGCCGATGGCGAGTGCGAGCTCGCCTGGCGAGCAGCTCCGGTTTGGCGAGTGCGGGCTCGGCTGGCGAGAAGCTCCGTTTTGGCGAGTGCGGGCTCGGCTGGCGAGAAGCTCCGGTTTGGCGAGTGCGGGCTCGACTGACGAGAAGCTCCGGTTTGGCGAGTGCGGGCTCGGCTGGAAAAACTCTGAGCTCGGCCCGACGATCTCCGAGCTCGGTACGACGATTTGCCGAGCTCGAGCTCGGTGGTGAACCCTGCCCGGTCGTGAGGCGGTCTGGACCGGCCGGTCTGGCCTTCGTGGATCCACTCGGCGGATACGGGGTTGTACACAATCCCCGCTCTTTGCGAGGTTGGGACAAGCTTGGAAAGATACATCCAACCCCGCAGGATCCGGCGAGTGGGAGGCATGCGCTAAAGGAAGAATCTTCTGGTAGGCCCCACAGGCAGCTATATATATGTACCCCTACGCATTTGACTGACCCTTGCCCTTCCTGGACTCCTGCTAAGATGCCGCTTCCCAAGGAAGTCCTAGAGCAGCTCGCACGCACTCGCGATGAGATCGCCGCTCAAGCTGCGGGCCTGACCAACCTAGAGGTCCCTGCTCGCCGCTTCACTGATTTTGGCTCGGCTAAGCGGGCGAAACCCTTTCCTCCGGGGGCCGAGCCCATTCTAGCCGATTTTTCAGCGGCCTTGGGGAGCGGGGCTGGCTCCTCCAACCAGCCGACTCTTGATTCTCCTGCAAAATACCTCGTGGAGCTTTCTTCCAGCCGGGAGAATAGTGGCGAGGCGTCCACCCCGCGGGTCAAAAGCATTCCTGACAGCTCGCCAAGACGGGAGTCCGAGGTCAAGGAGTCGGACTCGCAGAAACTGGCGTCGCCGAGTCCTCCCCCTTCTCGGCAACCGTCCCCTGATTTTGTACTCGCGGGGGGAGGCGCCGGGCATATCCCCGTCCCCGGCTATCAACCCATCCATCAAAAATTAATGCATGGTCGTGGCAAGGACCTGCGCCACTTCTCTCCTCGCGTCAACCTGGAGGAGCCAGGCTCGCGCGGTAAGTCTTCTACTCTGTATTTTCCTGTTCTGGTGGTGCCTGCTCTTCAAATTGTTTCGATTCTTCATGTAGACCTTCCTGGCCGGACTGAAGACGACGAGTCCGTGGATCGACCCCCTTACTCGCCCCTCCCCTCTCCACGCGCCCTGGATGCCTTCCTGGACCCCAAACTGAGCAGCCCCGAGCGTGCAAAATGGGAGCAGAAGGTTCTCAAGAAGCTCGTGCGCGAGCTCCACGACCTGCGGAAGGACAACAACAGGCTGCAGTGGGAGTGCTCGCGGCTTGCGGACGGGGCGAGGGTCAGCTTGGCGTTCGAGGAGGGGTCTTCCTTGGTTCTGATGGATGAGATTGACGAGAACCTGCGGGTGGTGAATAGGAATATGGGGTGGCTTCGCGAGCTCCACGCGCGGCGATCTGCGGCGGCGGACCGACGAGACCGGGGAGAATAGGACGGCTCCTCTGTCGGCCGACCGGTGCTCGCGCTCGCCCTCGCGTGGTCCTTACGCCTTTATCTTTCCCTGCTCTGAACAATTTAACTGTCTGTAATAATTTAAACAAATTTTATGTGACCTCGTATATATATATGAAGATGTGTTTTCGATATCCTGATAAGCGTCCTTTCGAATTCCTCCTTCTTGGACCGGGCTAGCTCGCGGGTCTTGGCGGGCAGAGGGCGGCGAGGCGGCGAGGCGGCGTGGAGGGGCTGGGCGGATCGATCGGCTCGCCCTCGCCCTTCCCTGCCTTACTTTCTCCTTCTATAAATAGGGCCTCTCACCTACCCCCTGGATACGCCTTTATTGCTCCCGAATCCTTACCTCCCCTCCGCCACCCCGAGCTCGCGCCTTTTCCCCGTTTGCTAGAATGGTTAAAACTAACCCTGACGCGGATGGCCGATCAAAGTGCGCCCGGCACTTCGTCGACCACTGCTTCTTTGAGGGGCACATCACAGAGGAGGAGCTCGCCGAGTTCACGGCTGAGTTCGTCCCTCCCGGCTTCCAGGCTCGCGCGCCCGCCGAGCACGAAGCTATCAACTCTTTCCCTGAGGGTGAGCTCGCCTTCCCCATCTCGCACTTCGAGGTGGGGCTGCGCCTCCCCCTCTGGCCAGAGATCCGACAAATTCTGAAGTATTATGGCGTGGTGCCCGCGCAGCTGAACTCCAACGCCATCGCCATAATGGTGGCGTTCGCCTGCTTTCTCCGCCGAGAGCGGATTGAATTCAATCTCATGGTCTTCCGTAAGCTGTTCTCCTACAAGGCCACCCCCGATGGGGTCGCCTACTTCGGCGGATCCCTCGTCAAGGTTCGCGAGCTCGCGAACAAGAACCATAACTGGATGACCCGGCTCGTCTTTATCAAGGGCGAGCTCGGCAATATCCCCTTCTGGCCCCTGCAGAAAGGCGAGGAAATCTACCGTCCTCCTTCCCTGTCCGACGGCGACGCCGACCTCCACAAATTCTTCCTTCACAAAGACTTCGAGGTCGCCTACCTCCGCCGCGGCCTCGACTCGCTTCAACCTGTCCTCCCTGGTGAAGGTACACCTCGCCCTGTTTTCTCGCGAGCTCTGTCAAAGTGAACCTCGGTTTTTCTGATCAAGTTTTTCCTGCAGGGGAGCGACTTCTGCATGAGCATCCGCCGTTCGCCGACCCGGGGATATTCTCTGATCCCCTGGAGCGGGCCCGGGCAGCGGCGGAGGCCTGCCGAGACGAACAAGCGCGAGGCCAACCCCTTAGCAAGAAGCGCTTGGAGCTCGCGGAGTCAAGCTCGCGCCCAGATCCCTCAGCACCGAAGAAGAAAAAGGCCAAGGTAGTCTCGCGCGGGCGGCTGCATCTCCCCTCCTCGCCCGTCAAGTTCATGAGCTCACCGGAGGCTTCCTCCGACGACCCCCCGTTGAGCCCGCTGAAGGAAGCGTCCTCCCCCCGAAGGGAGAAGAAGAAGAGGGATGGTCCTTCCCCCTCTGATTCTGCCGAGGGGGTCGTCCTTCGCGAACCCGGCCTGCCGAAGGATCACCCCCACTTCGGCAAGGGAGGAAGGAGCAAGGATGCGGCCGACGAGCCTATCCTGAAATGGGATGAGGGGGCCCACCAGGTCTCCGTTTCCACTTGCGCCCCCTCCTGGGGGGCTCGCCGGCCGCCCACTGGTCACGCCTTCGCCTTCGGCCTCTACGGCCGTGACAGTGCCGAGTCGTATAAACAGCTAACCCCCCGCCAGCTTGGCCATGAGGGGTTGCAGGCCCACCTGCGGGCCTTCGAGTTTCACCACATGATGGTCCGCCGCGGCTTCCAGCTCAGCAATGCCCTGCAGACTGCCGAGCAGGAGCGTGACCTGGCGAAGGAGAGCGCGGCCGACGCGGAAAGGCGGTTCGGCCTTCCCGACGCTCTGTTCGCAAAATCCGCCGGTGGCTTGGTAATCACTGGATATCTCTACTCATCTTACTTAGGATCATTCTTGTGCTTGTTCTGAACTCTAGTCCCGCAGGACGCCGAAGCCGCCGACGCGCTGCGAGGCGAGGTGGCTCAGCTGCAAGCTCAGCTCGCCGAGCGGGAGACCCAGCTTGCCGAGCAGAGGACGCACTCTCGCGAGCAGGAGGCTGTTGCTGCTCAGCTGAGGATGGAGGCGGCGGATTTGAAGGAGAAGAACAAGGAGCTCCATGGCGAGGTCCTCCGCCAGGCTGAAGCTCTCATTCCCCCAAGCGCCAGCGAGCCACCCTTCCCCTACAAGAGGCCTCGGGTCTTTGGCGAGGCTGACGTCGCAGAGCGGCTTCGAGTCAACTCCATTGAGTCTGCCGAGTGTCTCCTGAAGGCCATGCGGGGGACGGGGATTTTGGCTGAAGGCTGCGAAGGAGTCACCGTCCGGGATCTCCTGCCGACCTTGTTCCCACCCAGCCCGCTCAGCGAGAAAGAAGACAGCTTCGACTCGCTCTTCGCAGGGATGGGAGAGAAGGACACTCGGCTCGGCGGCGAGGAGGATCGCCACGCAGGGAGGGAAGGCGAGAGCTGACGGGGCTCCTCAACCCTTGTTTTCTTCTTGTTTTCTTCTTCTTTTTGTACCTTGCCGAGATAAACCTGATTTTGTAATCATAATAGTAAAACGGACAATTTTCGCACAATTTTTCTAACTTCTTTTTAAGTTTGCTTGCGATTGTATCTGTGCGCGCGATACCCCTTTATGCAATCCTGCCGAGTCCGACCCTGTTTCTAGGATGTCTTTGAGCTAGGGCGAGCGCTTGCGGCGAGACCCTAGGCGCCGACCGTAACTGGACTCGCTGATGTCACCGGTGCTCGCGGCGAGGTCGGACTCGCTTGAGGGAACTATCCCCCCTGAGTCCGAGATGAGACCATGACCTCCTGGGTGGCGAGCTGGGGGGAGGCGGAATATCCCGAACTCGCCGTCTTTGCTGGCGAGCTCGCCCCTGGGGCTTTTCTCAGATTCACTCAGTCGTGCCAACTAGGTGAGAGCCTAGCAGGGGAGCGACGAGACCCAACCCTAGAGCGAGAAGACTTAGAAACATTTGCCTATCCCGGGTGCTACCACCGGGCCAGTCAGCTAGGTGAGAGCCTGATGACGGGTGTTGAACATCCTCCGGGCTCAGCCCCAGGGTCATAGCGATGTCCATCGTGACTCAGCTGTGCCAACTAGGTGGGAGTCTGGCAGGGGAGCGACGAGACCCAACCCTAGAGCGAGAAGACTTAGAAACATTTGCCTATCCCGGGTGCTACCACCGGGCCAGTCAGCTAGGTGAGAGCCTGAGGGCGGGTGTTGAACATCCTCCGGGCTCAGCCCCAGGGTCATAGCGATGTCCATCGAGACTCAGCCGTGCCAACTAGGTGGGAGCCTGGCAGGGGAGCGACGAGACCTAACCCCAGAGCGAGAAGACTTAGAAACATTTGCCTATCCCGGGTGCTACCACCGGGCCAGTCAGCTAGGTGAGAGCCTGAGGGCGGGTGTTGAACATCCTCCGGGATCAGCCCCAGGGTCATAACGATGTCCATCGAGACTCAGCCGTGCCAACTAGGTGGGAGCCTGACAGGGGAGCGACGAGACCTAACCCCGGAGCGAGAAGACTTAGAAACATTTGCCTATCCCGGGTGCTACCACCGGGCCAGTCAGCTAGGTGAGAGCCTGAGGGCGGGTGTTGAACATCCTCCGGGCTCAGCCCCAGGGTCATAACGATGTCCATCGAGACTCAGCCGTGCCAACTAGGTGGGAGCCTGGCAGGGGAGCGATGAGACCTAACCCCGGAGCGAGAAGACTTAGAAACATTTGCCTATCCCGGGTGCTACCACCGGGCCAGTCAGCTAGGTGAGAGCCTGAGGGCGGGTGTTGAACATCCTCCGGGCTCAGCCCCAGGGTCGTAGCGATGTCCATCGAGACTCAGCCGTGCCAACTAGGTGGGAGCCTGACAGGGGAGCGACGAGACCTAACCCCAGAGCGAGAAGACTTAGAAACATTTGCCTATCCCGGGTGCTACCACCGGGCCAGTCAGCTAGGTGAGAGCCTGAGGGCGGGTGTTGAACATCCTCCGGGCTCAGCCCCAGGGTCATAGCGATGTCCATCGAGACTCAGCCGTGCCAACTAGGTGGGAGCCTGACAGGGGAGCGACGAGACCTAACCCCAGAGCGAGAAGACTTAGAAACATTTGCCTATCCCGGGTGCTACCACCGGGCCAGTCAGCTAGGTGAGAGCCTGAGGGCGGGTGTTGAACATCCTCCGGGCTCAGCCCCAGGGTCATAGCGATGTCCATCGAGACTCAGCCGTGCCAACTAGGTGGGAGCCTGGCAGGGGAGCGACGAGACCTAACCCCAGAGCGAGAAGACTTAGAACCATTTGCCTATCCCGGGTGCTACCACCGGGCCAGTCAGCTAGGTGAGAGCCTGAGGGCGGGTGTTGAACATCCTCCGGGCTCAGCCCCAGGGTCATAGCGATGTCCATCGAGACTCAGCCGTGCCAACTAGGTGGGAGCCTGGCAGGGGAGCGACGAGACCTAACCCCAGAGCGAGAAGACTTAGAAACATTTGCCTATTCCAGGTGCTACCACCGGGCCAGTCAGCTAGGTGAGAGCTTGAGGGCGGGTGTTGAACATCCTCCGGGCTCAGCCCCAGGGTCATAGCGATGTCCATCGAGACTCGGCCGTGCCAAATAGGTGGGAGCCTGGCAGGGGAGCGACGAGACCTAACCCAGAGCGAGAAGACTTAGAAACATTTGCCTATCCCGGGTGCTACCACCGGGCCAGTCGGCTAGGTGAGAGCCTGAGGGCGGGTGTTGAACATCCTCTGGGCTCAGCCCCAGGGTCATAACGATGTCCATCGAGACTCAACCGTGCCAACTAGGTGGGAGCCTGACAGGGGAGCGACGAGACCTAACCCCAGAGCGAGAAGGCTTAGAAACATTTGTCTATTGGGGCTTTGAATCGCGAGCCTTCCAGCCATCATAATTTTACAAAAGCACAAGATATGATAATGAGATTCATTTTCACTCATGGAATAAGAGTACCTACAATATTTTCAATGGTAAAAACGTTTCAGATCACCGCCATTCCAAGTGTGGCTGAGGGTATCCCCTTTTACATCCTGGAGGCGATACCCCTCTGATTTTAAGGTCTCCTGTACAATGTAGGGGCCCTCCCAATTGGGATGGAGTTTTCCCACAGCGGCCGATCTTCCTGCCTCATCCACTTTTTTCAGGATAAGGTCCCCTTCCGCGAACTGCTTGACCCGGACGTGCTTGTTGAAGTACTTGGCCATCCTTCGCTTGACCTCCTCCTGCCTGACGGTGGACAAGTCGCGTAACTCCTCGACCATATCAAGGGAGAGTCGGAGCTCCTCCTCATTTTCTGATCTCCACTCCTCCCTTCCAGCCTCCACCTCGGCGACCCGGGGTGTCCGGACCTCGAACTCGACGGGCAAAACGGCTTCGCAGCCATGAGAAAGTTTAAAGGGCGTCTCTCCAGTGTCCGTATTGGGGGTGGTCCTAAGGGCCCAGAGGACCGAAGGGAGTTGCTCCACCCAGCTCCCCCTCAGATTTTCCACTTTCTTTTTCAAAAGGTTCACGATTATTTTGTTGGCCGCCTCCACCTGCCCGTTGCTCCTGGGGTGGTGGACAGAGGCGAACCGAAGGTCAATTCCCAGTTGTTCGCAAAAGCGAAAGAACTCCGTGCTGGCGAACTGAGGTCCGTTGTCCGTGACGATTGCCTGTGGTAGCCCGTGCCTGCAGATGATCTCCCCCCAGATAAAATTCCTGATCACTTGGGAGGTGACCTTGGCTAGAGCCTTCACCTCTAGCCACTTAGAGAAATAATCGATCATGACTAGCAAAAACCTTCTCTGCCCGCTGGCCTGAGGGAAAGACCCTACGAGATCCAAACCCCATATGGCGAAGGGCCATGGTGCCATGATGCTCCTTAGTCGCTGAGCCGGTTGTAACTGGAGTGGAGCATAGAGCTGACACTTATGACATTTTTTTACGAATTCGGCGGCATCTTGACCGAGGGTAGGCCAGAAGTACCCTTGCCTGATGATCCTCCCTTCTAAGGTCCGGCTCCCCGAGTGACTCCCACACTCGCCGGAATGGACCTCCTCCAAAATTTTATGCACCTCCCTTTCGGCCACGCAACGAGCCAGCATCCCCGAGAGGGTCTTGCGGTATAACTCCCCCTCGCGCAGGAGGTAGTATGCTGCCTTGTGCTTGAGCCCTCTACGATCCATCCCCTTCGGGTACTCTCCTGTGGACAGAAAGGTGACGAAGGGGTCCATCCATGAGGGATGCTGCTCCACCTCCATTAGTTCCCCCTCCTCAATGGAAGGTCGGAAGAGATCTGTGATGGTACCCCCCACCCTGGGGCCGTGCTTTGCCAGCTGGTCTGCCTGCTCATTTTCCTCTCGAGACACGTGCTTGATGGAGAAGGTCTGGAAGGTCCCTATAATCCTCTTTGCCTTTGTCAGATAGAGCTGCAGGGTGGGCTCCCTTACCTCAAACTCCCCATTGATCTGGGAAGCCACCACCATGGAGTCTGTGAGGAGCTCCACGTCATGCACCCCTAACTCCCTTGCCAGGCGCAAACCTGCGATTACAGCTTCGTATTCGGCCTGATTATTGGTGATAGGGAAATGCACTACCACGGTTTGTTCGATTCTTGTCCCCTGGGGGCTTTCCAAAATGACCCCAACCCCCAAAGAATGTCTCCCCGAGGCACCATCCACCACGACTTTCCAAGGGACCGGACGAGTGAGTTGCTCCTCCGCCACCTCAACCACATAATCTGCTAAGAAATCCGCCATAGCTTGGGCCTTGATCGAGAGGCGGGGAACGAAGGAGATGTCGAACTCACTCAGTTCCACCGACCATTTGGCCAACCTGCCTGAATGCTCCACCCCCTCGAAGATGCTGCGGAGGGGGTGGTCAGTCACCACTCGGATAGAGTGTGCCTGAAAATAGGGTCGGAGCCTCCAGACCGAGATGATCAGGGCGAAGGCCAACTTTTCCAAGATGGGATACCGAAGCTCGGCCTTCCTCAATACCCGACTCACATAATAAATGGGGAGTTACTTCTTCCCCTCCTCCCGAACTAAAACCGAGCTCAAGGCCTCCGCCCCGACCCCCAAGTACAAAAATAAGTCCTCCCCCCTTTGGGCCCTTGGAGCAGGGGAGCCTGAGTCAGCTGTTTCTTTAAGGCCTGGAACGCCTCCTCGCATTCTGAGGTCCATTCAAACTTCCGATCCCCTCTCAAGGTTTTGAAAAATGAGGAGCACCTCTCCCCGGCCCGGGAGAGGAACCTGCTCAACCCTGCCAACTTCCCTGTCAACCGCTGTACCTCCTTAGTATTTCGCGGTGACCTTAGTTCCACGATTGCCCTTACCTTATCCGGATTAGGCTCCACGCCGGCCGGGGTGAGGAGATGCCTCAAAAACTTCCCCCTGCTTGCCCCGAAGGTGCATTTCAGGGGGTTCAACCTCATCTTATATTTGCGGAGGGTAGAGAAGGTCTCCTCCAAGTCCCGGAGGTGGGAATCGACGTCCAGACTTTTGATCATGAGGTCGTCCACGTACACCTCCAAGTTTCTTCCCTTCTGTTCTCGGAAGACCACGTCCATCATTTTCTGGTAGGTAGCCCCCGCATTCTTTAGCCCGAAGGGCATCATTTTATAGCAATAACATCCTTCCCCCGTGACGAACGAGATATCTTTGATGTCGGGAGGGTGCATTCTAATTTGGTGATAACCTGAAAAAGCATCCAGAAAACTCATTACAGGGAAACCGACGGCTGAGTCAACCAGCGCGTCGATCCGAGGCAAGGGGTAACAATCTTTAGGACATGATTTATTAAAAAGGGAAAAATCAATACACATCCTCCACCGACCGTCTCCTTTTTTAACCATTACAACGTTGGAGACCCAACCAAGGTATTGGATTTCGGACACAAAGCCAGTCTTGAGGAGCTTGGCGACTTCCTCCCTGATGGGCTCGGCGAGCTTGTCCGCGATGGGCCTCTTCTTCTGCTGGACGGGGCGGACCTCCGGGTCCAGGTTGAGGCGGTGGCAGGCCACGTTGGGGTCGATCCCTGGCATCTCCGCGGCATTCCAGGCAAAGACATCCACATTCTTCTGGATGCACTCCAGCATCCTGCCCTGAGCCTCCAGGGTCAATCCTCCGCTGACGCGGACCTTCTCCACCCTGCCCCCGGTGGTGAGAACCTCCATCTCCACCACCTCCTCCGTCGCCTCCAGACGAGATTGCTCCCCCCATTCCTCGGTACCTCCCCCTCCGGGGGCGAGGATTTCTTCCTCAGCTTCCTCCACGGCCATTGCCTCGACCGGCTCTCGGGCCTCTTCCGCGACCCCCGCCTGGGTACGACACTCCACTACCTTCATTTCTTCTCCGCCGGCTTCCTGCTCCACCTCCTCCAACCTCCGCCCCATCTCCTCGGCCCCTCCTGCCAAGAGATGGAGTTCACTGCCGAGACGTAGCACTCCCTTGCCTCCTTAGGGTCTCCACGAATCCGGATCTGGACCCCTCGACGTTGAACTTTAGGCACTGGTGGAAGGACAAGGGGACGCAGCGGAAGGCGCTGATGAGGGGTCTTCCGAAGATGGTGCTGTAACTGCTGGGGGAGTCTACGATGGCGAACTTGCAGTTACGGGACTGCCCCCCCAGAGTGACGTGGAGTCCTACTCCTCCTTCGACCTCTTTCCTTTCTCCAGAGAAGCCGAACAGGGGTCCGTCCGAGGCCAACACCCTTCTGGCCTCTACTTTCATCGCGTCGAACGCCCTCTTGAAGATGACATTGACTGAGCTCCCGTTGTCGACGAGGATCCGGGAGACAGTAAAATCCTCGATGGCTGTCTGGATGACCAGCGCATCGCAAAAGGGGTCCTCGTGACCTGGCATATCCTCCCTAGAGAAGATGATTTTCTCATCCGGAGGCCGGGACTGGGACGTGGAGCCAACGCTCCTACGGTACATGGTGTGGAGGCTTGACTTACGGGAAGCCTCGATCCCAGCCCCACCGTGGATTGCTCCAATCCTACCCCGGGTGCCTAAATCAACCCGGTCCTCACACCGATCCTCCTCCGCCCGAGGCCGGATTTCCTCTATCCGAACTTCCTGGTGGTTTCGCGGTTGTTGCTCCCTGTTCCCTCTCATCTCGAGGAACTCCGGGCACGTGGACGTGAGGTGCCCTTCTTCTTGATGGAAATCACAATAGGGCAGGTCCACCCTGACCTCCCTCCTTCTCCTCAACTGCCCTCTCCTCCTTCCTCTCATGGCGATTGTCATTGCCTCCTCCTGGTTGGGGAGAGGGGGCCTCTGGCCCTGCCTACCTCCCTGGGGGTTGAACTGCCCCCGACCCCCCTGGCGGTTATCCCCTCCCTGATAACCTCTTCGGGGTGCCTGGTCCTGCCACTCTGGTCTCCATCCCAAACGGTGGGTCTGTTCCGGACGCCCCCACCTGGGTTGTGGCTGCTGCTGTGGCTGCTCCCTCTGTCGGGGCTCAACCCTCCTCTCCTCCTGAGCTCGACCACCCCTTGACCTCTCCTCCACGGCCCACTTGGCCAACCTCCGCGCAAACTCCGGATGCGCTGCCTCCATATCAGCCTCTCTGGCCGCCCTCTCTAGGAGTGCCTCAAAAGATACTGGAGGTGATCTCTTCAGTTCCATCGCGAAGAACCCGGACTGGAGACCCAGGGTAAAGGCCACCATCATGGTGTGTCCCGGCATCTCCTGTACTTGGGACAGTTCCTCCTGGAACCTGTCCAGATAACTTCCCAAAGTTTCCCCCACCCTCTGCTTGATGCGGAACAAAGACTCAGCCTCCTTCTTCCTCTTCTTGGAAGTGGTGAATCTCAACATGAACCCCCGTCGCAGGTCCTCGAAGCAGTAGACGGACCCGGTCGGGAGTTGATGAAACCACTCTCTCGCCTTCTCCCTGAGGGTGATGGCGAAGAGTCTGCACTTAAAGCCATCCGACATCTGTCGGATAGAGACCATGTCCTCAAACCACTGGATGTGGTGGACTGGGTCCCCTCTCCCGGAGTAATATGACATCTCCGGCTCACGGAACCCCTCTGGGACTGGGGCTGAAGAGACGAACTCGCTGAAGGGGCTCCCCCCCTCAGCCGGGCGAGATGGGAACTCCTTCCCTGCTGTCTCGCCGAAGTGGTACTCGGCGGCCGAGCCAGGGAATAGGACTCGCCCCTGGTACTCGCGCTCGCCTCTCTCGGCGGGCTCCTTCCCCGGTCGCCTGAGCGGCGCGTCATCGCCGAGCGCGGGGGCGGCGACCACCGGGACTGCCGGCGTCGCGCTCTCGGCTCGCATGCCGAGTGCCGTCCTGACGAGCCCGAGGATCTCCTCCCTGAGCTCCGCTGGCACACCCGGCGCTTGGGGCGGAGGAGGGGGTGGCGAGTGGCCCCTGCCTTATCCTTGTCTTTCTCCGGCCATCGAACCTGTAGAAGATTTTCTCTGCTGACCACTCTCCACGCTCACCGCACCAAAATGTTGAAACCGTAAAACCGGCCCCTGTGGAGTTCGACCCTTGGGGAAGGGGTGGTCGCGCACCTACTCTGCTCCTGCAAGAAAACGATAAGAAAGTGAAGAACAAAGGACTAGGCCAACGGCCCGACGCGGAGGTCCCACCACACACCCAGAAGATCTTAGAGCGCTTCCCCTCCTTAGCCAATTGCCGGGCTAAGGTACCTCAGAAAGCGCTTTGAGACCTGAGAATTAGTCAGCCTCCCTCTCTGAGGTACCCCTTGGGTCCTATTTATAGAGAACTGAAAACGGCCTGCAAATAACCTACCTCTGCTGGTCTGAGATTACTGAAAACCCCCTTGGGCTGGCCGTCCAACAGCCAAACTCCGCTGTTATGAGGGGCCAGGGGCAAACCACCTGGGGCGGGATGGCCACTGGATCCCCTGCTCGGCCAGGGCGGCGAGAACCCGATGGGGCTGGCACTCGCCGATTCTGCTCGGCCGATGGCGAGTGCGAGCTCGCCTGGCGAGCAGCTCCGGTTTGGCGAGTGCGGGCTCGGCTGGCGAGAAGCTCCGGTTTGGCGAGTGCGGGCTCGGCTGGCGAGAAGCTCCGGTTTGGCGAGTGCGGGCTCGGCTGGCGAGAAGCTCCGATTTGGCGAGTGCGGGCTCGGCTGGAAAAACTCTGAGCTCGGCCCGACGATCTCCGAGCTCGGTACGACGATTTGCCGAGCTCGAGCTCGGCGGTGAACCCTGCCCGGTCGTGAGGCGGTCTGGACCGGCCGGTCTGGCCTTCGTGGATCCACTCGGCGGATACGGGGTTGTACACATATATATTTGACTAATTAGAAGTGAGATGGAGTGGTTGGGAAGTATACCTTCTGCCCATAAACAGGCAAAAGGGGAATCCTCATGACAAGGCTCTAACGAAGGAGTTCAGAACAGGAGTCGGTGTCGAGTGCAATCTGCACGCCAAGGTGAGGTGCAGCGCTGGCAGGAGAGTCGTGGTTGCTGCCGACGATGTACGACGCTGGGAAGGACTCGCCGCTGGAAGGGATACGTCGGGAGCTTGCCGCTGGAAGGAGTACGCCGGGCTCGCCACTAGAGGGAGTGTGCCGGGCTCGCCGCTGGAAGGAGTTCCGGGGGCTCGCCTGGAAACGGGAGAAACAGTGCCGACGTCCAACTATCGGGCGGTACTACTGAAAACAGGGAAAAGGATTCCCTTTTCTCAGTTTTTTCCTCGCTGCCAGGGAAGGAGGGTGATGTTTGCTTTTAATGCCAGGTCAAATCGATAAAGGAAACAATTTATAATAGGTAATATGAGGAGTGGCGTTGGTTTTTAAAGGGAGAAGAGAATTCTCTATGCCATTGATAATAATTTTATAAAAAGGATTTTTGTATAAGGAAATAATTTCTTTTAGGACTAGGTGTGGGAAAAAAAACCGGCCCCGACGGGCCGGTCCGAGCCCGGCCCGGTCAAAGCCCGGTCAAGCCCGGCCCGATTCAGGCCCGAACCGGGCCGAGCCCTTACCCGGGGCCCTGAAAGGGCCCCGATTTCAAGCTATTACCCGGCCCGGTCCGGGCCGGGTAAAGCCCGAAAATCGGGCTAGCCCGAGACCGGGCCGGCCATAGCCCGATCCGGTCTCGGGCTAGGCCCGATTGAGCCTAACGGCTCATTTTAAGAGCCGTTAGGCTCTTCATGGCAGCATGACTGCCACGTGGCAGCCATGCTGCCATTAGAGCAGCCATGCTGCCATTAGAGCAGCCAACGGCTCTCAAAATGAGAGCCGTTGGCTGCTATTTTTTATATATATTATTATTAATATTAATTAATTAATATATTATAATATTATAATATTATATAATTATAATATTATATATTATTTTATTATTTTAATATTTTTTAATATTATTTAAATTAAAAAAATAAAAAATAAAAAATAAAAAAAATTCTATAAATACCCCCCTCCCCTTCTCTTTTTTCTCACACTCTCTCACTCTCACTCTCTCTCTCTCTCTCTCTCTCTTAGCTCTCCCAATGGCGTCGTCTTCCCAAAATACGGCTGCGGTAGTGGAGCACAATCGTAGAGCGAGTATTTGGGAGCATTTCGAGATGGTCCTAGTCGGGACCAAAAGGAGAGCGCGCTGCAAGTTGTGCTCGAAGCTGCTATCCATCACCGGCAACTCGACGCTTGTTAGACACCAGAAGTCTTGCGTGTCGAAACAAGCTCCTCCCGAGTCAAGTCAAGCCCAAATTTCTGGAGCAGGACAGATTTGGACGTACGATCAAATGCGACAGCGAGAGCTGCAGACGCAGTTCATCATCAAACGCGGGCTGCCATTCAGCGTCTTCGACAATGACGATGCGACGGAGTACATACATGGGGGGCTTCAACCCAAATACCAAAAGGTTAGTAGAATTACTTTAAGGCGTGACGCGCTTAAATTTTATTTAGCAGTAAAAGAAGAATTAATTAACTATTTTGAAAATTTCGAAGGACGTGTGAGTCTAACGAGCGACGTTTGGACGAGTAATTTAAATTTAGGATTATCTTATCTTTGCATCACTTGTCATTGGATTGATCCCATTTCGTGGGAGCAAAATAAACGCGTAATATGTTTTACAGGTTTTGAATACCCGCACACGGCTGTAGCTTTATATAAAGTTATTATGAAATGTGCGCGGGAATTTAAAATTAACGATTAAATACTTAGTATTTCTCTTGATAACGCCGCCAATAATGGCGCCGCAATTGAATTGTTAAAACGGGATTTAAAACCATTTCTCAACGGCGCGTTTTTTCATACTACATGTGTTTGTCACGTCCTAAATTTAGTTGTACAGGATAGTTTAAAGGGAATGGAAGAATATATTAATAAAATTCGAAACATGTTAAAAACTATTTATTGTACTAAACAACGAGCTCAAAATTTTAGAAAATTTTTGTAAAACACAAGGTCAGAGATATTTGAAACCCGAATTTGATATGCCGGTTAGATGGAACTCAACCTATAAAATGTTAAAAAGAGCCGTTCTACAAAAAGAAATTCTAATGGAATATTATAGTTTGCTTAATATTGAACACAATTTAGGTGAAAATGATTGAGATATTATAAAATATTATCTAGATTTACTAAAGTGTTTTTATAGGGCCATTGCTTCTTTATCTGGAGTGTATTATCCAACGAGCGCATTAGTGATTGAACATTTCGTACATATCACACAAAAATTTAGTTATTATAGACAACACGAAGGTTGAGCTCCTTTAATTAAAATAATGGAAGAAATTTTTTTAAAATATTATAGAGCTATACCGCCTATGTTTTCGTGCGCCGCCGCTTTAAATCCGCTACTTAACGTAGAAGGCGTAGAAAATTTGATCGATGAAATCAATACTAATCTAACCTTAAATATAAATTATGATGATGATGACCCCGTTAGTACTACAAATTTTACTACTTTTTTTACACAAAGTTATAATTATTACAATAACTTATACGGGTCACGACCCCGCGAAGAAATAACACAACCCAAAACAAAGGATAGTCTTAAAAATAAAATTTTAGATTTAGCTTCTAGGAAAAAATCGCGCACATCTGGTAGTTTAGATGAATTAGGATTATATACAAAAACACAATTTAGCGATTTTATGAGTTCGGACGAGATCGAAAATTTCGATCTTTTAAATTGGTGGAAAGGTAAAGCTAATACCTATCCTGTTTTGGCCTATATGGTCCGTGATTTACTAACTATCCAAGCTAGTACAGTAGCTTCGGAGTCCGCTTTTTCTCTTAGTGGCAGAGTTTTGAACGAGCGGAGGAGCCGGCTTAACGAAGAATCGCTGGAGATTTGCATATGCTACAAGGACTACTTGGATGCTATGAAGAGGAAGCAACACATAACAGCATTGGAGGATAGCTCGGAGGAGATAGAAGACGAAATTGACGCAATGAATCTACAAGATGATTAAATCGGGCAATCTTAAATTCTTAATGTAAATTTTTTTGATATATGTAAATTTTTTTAATTAAATTTTATAAGAATCATAAGTTTGTATTTTGTATTTTGTGCAATTGTATGACTTAGATTTTGTATTTTAATATTAATAAAATTTTTTGATTAAATTTTTTGTGCAATTGTATGACTACTTGAAATCTTGGATGCTATTAAAATTAAGTATTATTTTTTCATTTTTTGGATATATAAATATTAAATATAAATATATAATAATAAATAATAATTAATAATATAATATATAAATAATAAATATATATTTAATAAATTTTTAATTAATAGTAATAAACTAATAAATATATATTATAATATATTATAACTATTTATAATAATATAAATTATAATATAACTATTTAGTTATAACTAATAAATATATATTATAAATTTATAGTAATATATAAAATTAATAATTAATAAATTTATATTATAACTAATCTAACCTTAATATAATTTATAATTATTCATTTTATTTATATATAAATTATAATTATACTAAAAATCTAAAATAATTAATAAAAAAAAAGAAAATCGGGCCGGCCCGGTTCGGGCCCGAGACTGGCCCGGTCCTGCCTGGCCCGGCCTGAAGGGTCGGAGCAGGCAGCATATTTTAGCTGCCTGCCCGGCCCGGACCGGCCCGATTGCAGGGATCGGACCGGGCCGGCCCGGCCCGATATATGAAAAAGCCCGATCGGGCCCGGTCCGGGCCGGCCTGATCGGGCTTTTTGTTCAGGCCTATTTAGGACAATGATATTTCTATAAATACTCCAATTTATAAAATATTCATGTTATTGAGTTCGCTTGCCCTAATCAATATTTCTCCTAATTTGACGGATCTTTTATTTAAGAACTTATTGGATGATTACCCCCAATAAACTGTAACAAGTGCGCGAAATAAAATACATATGCGCTACAAATACCAAAATAAAAATGCGTGAAATAAAATGCGTGTGCGCTCATACATGCACTACAAATAAAATTGCGTGAGAAAAAATAATACACATGATGCTACGCAGGTTGCACCAGCCAGTGCCGATATCTTTTACATAGTGGAAACCACCGTGGCTTTTGAGAGCCCTACGGAGATTCCTGAGCCACCACCTGAGGTCCGACGACTCCTGAATATTTATGTTGATCTTATTCCAGAAGAGCTACCTGACGAGTTACCTCTGTTACGAGATATTTAACATGCCATAGATTTAATACCGGGGGCTTCACTCCCGAATTTACCCCATTATCGGATGAACCCAGATGAGCATGCTGAGTTCAAGCGGCAGGTTGATGAGTTACTGAAGAAGCAATTCATTCGACAGAGTCTGAGCCCGTGCGCAGTTCCTACTCCCCTCACCCTGAAGAAGGACAAGAGTTTGAGAATGTGTATTAATAGTAGGGCTATCAACAACATTACTACAAAGTATCGTTTTCCCATCTCCCGATTGGACGATTTACTTGATACGGAGATTGGTGCCCGGTTATTTTTGAAGGTCGATCTTTGCAGTGGGTACCACCAGAATACAGTACGCGAGGGAGATTAGTGGAAAATAGCTTTTAAGATCAAAGATGGTCTTTACGAGTGGTTGGTCGTGCCATTTAGGTTGTTCAACGCCCTCAACACTTTTATGCGCGTCATGACTAAGATCTTTCGGCCCTTCGTGGACAAATTCTTGGTCGTCTACTTTGACGATATTTTGATCTATAACCACTCTTCTGATGACCATCTGTGCTATTTGAGGCTCGTATTTGATGTTCTTTGAAAGGAGAAGTTATACGTGAACTTGAAGAAGTGTTCCTTCATGACAGATTCTATACACTTCCTTGGGTTCATTATATCAGCGTCCGACTTGTCTTCGGAAAGGAGATTTTCACAGACTATTCCCTCCACTGAAAGGCGCGAGTGACGAAAGCCGTCCACTAAAAATTTTCATTAGAGGCGCAAATAATGGAAGTCGTCCACTGAAAATTTTCATTAAAGGTGTGAGTGTCTACGGAAGGGAGATTTTCATTTAAGGCCTGCGACGCATCTGTCGTTGGGATCGACAGAGTACTATGCCAGGAAGGCCATCCAGTTTCTTACTTTAGTGAGAAGCTGAATGAGGCCCGACAAAAATACTCAAATTATGATAGAGAATTTTATGTTTTAGTGCAGTTGCTTTGGTATTGGAGACACTATCTCCTCCCACGAGAGTTTGTTTTATACTCTTATCACCAGGCTATGTGCTACCTTGATTCACAACGCAAATTAGGACATAGACATGCCAAGTGGGTCGAATACTTATAAGATTTCCATTATGTTCTCAAACACCGTGCGGGTGTTGAGAACAAACCTGCCGACGCCCTTAGTCGTCGTGTGACCCTCCTCCACACACTTAGTGCTAGGACGTGTAGTTTCGATCGTTTACCGAGTGAGTATCCGACATACACCGATTTTGGTGCGATTTATCTTGGATTCTTGAGAGACCCCTCCCCAAGCCTACTAAGAGGTTCAATATTGTCGAGGGTTATTTATATTATGGGACTCGTCTCTGCATTTCCCGTACCTCATTCCTGGACTTCCTCATTTGGGAGTTGCATGCGGGTGGTGCCGCTGGCCACTTTGACAGGGACAAGACGATTGCTCTGGTTGAGGATCGCTTTTATGGGAGAGAAAAGGTTGAAATGAAGGAGGGTCTGCGACTCTATTTATAAGCTTCAAAGATAGTTATGATGGTTATCCAGTTATTTGCAGACCGTAATCACCATAACTACTATTTGCTGGCCGAAATTCTATAGTTTAATACACATATTTTTATAATACTTGATATCCGTACATCGATAAATAATTTCGGATATTGACACCCACCCATGACAAGTGGTTACGCCGGCGGTTACGCGGGTGGTTACACGCGTAACGGACAGTGGTGATCGCTCAGAGGCGATCAGACGATGGAGGATTGGCGGAGGCCAAGGTGCCGGCCGGTGGAGTTTGGCAGTGATCCCTCGGCGTTGAGAGGCCGACCGGGGAGAGCGGTCGGGAGGCCTTTTGGTGGTGGAGGCCGAGTGGCACGGAGGCCACTCGGCGGCAGAGGCCGAGCCGCTGTGACGACGACGATAAAGATTGGTGTGTTGGCGGCGATAACGGTTGGTGCGGTGGCGACGATGGTGGCCGGCGCGGCGACGACGATGGCGGTTGGCGTGGCGGCGACAATGATTGTTTCAGTGTGGCGGCGGCGATTGCGGTTTGTGCGGAGGCGGCGATGACGGTTGACGTGGCGGCGGCGATGGCGGTTTCAGTGCGGCGGCAAATATGGCGGTTTGCGCAGTGGCGGCAATGGCGGTTGGCGCGGTGGAGGCGATGACGGTTTCAGACGGTTATGGCGTTAGTGGGTCTCCTTTGGTCAACCCCACTATTTCTACCAAAGGAAGTGGGCTGTCCTTCTATCCACAACCCGAATAATATTAGCGGATCTGCATCAAGTATTAATGCACATTAATGGTTAATAGCTGGACTGATCAGCGGAGTAGAACATTGTATGGTGGGCCCTTGTGGTTTATTATTTTTGAAGTCAGTTGATGATTATGATCTCAAGAAGGATGCATAAACATTGTGTATTATTTTCAGAGGTAGTTGCATGGGGTTAGAGTGAGCCCATGTTCCCGACGCGACAGTATCCCTACCGCAACAGTAGACTGGCCACAAAGCTACTACCGCCGGTACTCACCTGCTCTAAGGTACTTGTCTTCGCACGTCGTTACTCCACGACTCACAATACCCCAAGCACACGGCTCAACAAATATCATTGTTCATAATGCACTTTAGGGGATTGCGAGCCGCGGAGTAACGACATGCGATGACCGAGTACCCGAGAGCAGGTGAGTAACGGCGGTAGCAGCTTCGTGACTGGTGTACTATTGTGGAAGGGGTACTGTCGCACGGTGCATTGGGGACCCCGTGCACTGCAACTTGATGAAAATAACAAAATTTGTTATGCCTATTCGGACTTTTACTGGTCGTTCAATAACCAAAAGCCACCAACCTTATACTGTTAAATTACGCTGCAGATGTTCTTTAATCTGCTTCATATTGTGGGTTGGAACTTGTGCCCAAAAAAGTAATAAAAAATCCTAACCAATAATTGAACATGGGTGCATATGCATGTGTACAATTGAAGGAAACGAATAATTCTTTGCCTTCATTTGTAATAGTTTGATGCCATCATTTATTTCCTTAATTTGTGGGAGCAGATTTTTCTTTCTTGTTACTTCCCTCTTTTCCATATATTTAAAGGTTTTGTTTAATTTTACTTATTTCAGATATGCTCCGTACCTTTTGGACACAAACTTGCTAGATAACATTCTCGAATGATCAATTGATCAGCATTTCCACACATAAATCCACAATCGTCATATGCAAAGAAGACTCAACATTGCAGGAGATGGCTTCACTATGGAAGTCGAGAAAAATATTGATAGTTTATTTGAGCCTCCAGAGGTAATCTCCAGCTAAGTTTGTTTCCTTGATCAGTCTAGTTGTCTGCAACCTAGTGGATACATTTGTCTGAATTATAAAATTTTTGGTGGCATGCATGCCTAAAATTTTCTTCTGAATTTCAATTCTATGTTTTTTTTTCATTCCAGGTTCAAGAATTGTTAGGTGAAATGGGTCATCCTGAAGTACCTCTTAGCATTATATCGAAGGCTGTCGAGGTTCAATTCCTTGTTGTTGTTGACAAAGTACTTCTAGGTAACAAGTGGTTGAGGAAAGCAACCGGTATTCAGCCAAAGCTTCCATATCCAGTTGATTCGTTTGAAGAAAGGTATGAAGTTGGCTCAGTCTACTTTATCATCTTTATGTGTTTTCCATGGTATGCCACCATAAAAGAGAGTTCTTGTTTTCCATCTGAATGATTTTGAATGATTTTTTTGCTCAATGCCTTGCCAAGTTCTAGGTCAAGTCTAACTTAATTATAGTTGCCGGCTAAGGTTACTACATAATCTTAGTTGATGGTCAAGATCACTACCTAACTCTTCACGGGGAAGTTTACCAAATACAAATATTAGTCCACCAAGATTTGGACCAATTATGTGTGTATAACAATCCAAATGGTACAAATTTGTTCTACCATTATTGGAGATATTACATATACAAACTCAATTAATGAAAAAAATAGTCTAATGAAATCACCTTAATTTATCTTAATAAATGCGCTGTTCTTACCAAAGATATTGAAAATACATGGTAATGTCTCTCTCTCTCTCTATATATGTGTGCGTGTGTGTATGTGCGCGCTCGCGCGCGCCCGCGTGTGTGTACGTGCGCGTGCATGTGTGTATGCTATGCTAATCGAAGTATCAATAACTTCACTGGTTAAGCTATAAACTAAGCAAGATAATGATTGTGACGCGGGATGAACTATAGGAGATGGATGCGATGCCCTAACCCTAGGTGAATGCAAATAAGCACATGACAAATGTCAATGTATGTAGGGTTTTCTAAATGATGATGCGAATATGCAGCTAATGAATGTGAGACTGATGGACGGGTTCCACGCTGCAGGGATGGTCGGGACGGTTTGAGGTCGCCGGAGGTAGGGTTGGTGACAGGATGTGGTTGAAAAGAATTTTCAGGCCGATGGACGGGTTCCACGCTGCAGGAATATGTTGGACGGACTGTATTGGGAGATGTCTTGGTCGGTCAAGGAATGGGAGACTGGAATGTGTTTTTGTAGGGTTGCCGGAGGCCGAAAATCGGTGAAAAGTCGAGGCCACAGGAGGACAGCCACGGTAGTGTCTCCTACTGTTGGCTCTAGGAGGAGTCGACACCTCCTGCGGGATTCAGCACTGGTAGCGACCGAGTGGAATTTTTAGATATCCAACTCTCGATCCTTGCTCTTGGGCAAAACACATGATTCATAAAGGGGCAGGAGTGAGGTTAAATAAATCTGATGAATTCTATCGTGCGGTCGGATTCGAAACCTTAATTCTAACTGATTTTTCTTATCCAGTAGATGAAGCTAGGTAGTTGATGCAGGCTCACACGTTGACACCGGTTGTTAACGGACAAACACGACTTTCTCTCAATGACCCAATTTACGTTCGCACAGAAACTTCAACGTGGCACACACGTTACACAATTTTATCAATTAAATGCTAACGTACGGGTAGCCAAACCGTTTAGGATCGAACAAAGGCTATATGCCAATATTCTTTCCGGTTAAAAGGACCCACTCGGTCCGATCGAGCGGTGGTTGTACCAAAAGGGATCTACCAAAATTTACGATTCAGAAAACTTTAGATCTCTCCCAACAAAAAGAAAACAAGGTTCGCCAATCCTCTTAAACTTAAATAAAACAAGGATGAACAACAAAACATATCGAAGAAAACCACGAAAATTCCAACGTTTCAAAGATCACGCTAAAGTAAATGCACCACAATGAAAATCTAGAGGGAAAACACACAAAAGTAGAAAAAATTTCGTTACTCAATCGGAATGAATGATTCCGATTCACTAATCTGGATTGCTCTTCAACAGTTCCGCCAGAGTTACGCCGAGAGGAGAGAAAACTCGTCCGCCTTCTTCGCTTCACGCCGGATGGTTGCAAAAGGTGGGATCTATGTCCCTTGGCCGAGATCTCCAAGGAAGAGCGCTGATCGGGTTTGCCCTTTGAGAGGGGCTGTTCGAGTTGGTTTTGGAGAGGGGCTGGTCGGATTTGGCCTTTGAAGGGGCTGCTCGGGTGGAGAGGGGAGGAGGCTTGATGGTGGTATTGGAGGAGAGAGGAGGGTGGCGGCTTTGGTGGTTGGCCGAGAGAGAGGGGAGGGAGGATGAGGCCGACGGTTTTGGAGAGGGAGAGAGGAGTCTATCCGAAATTTTGAAAAGAGGAGGAATTAGGGTTTCAATCTTTCTTATCATTCAACTTAATGAAAAATAACAATAACAAGGCCTTATATAGGCTCACTATAAAGTTAGGCTACATGCAGCCCAGATAGACCAAATAAAAACACTTCAATGTTTAAACATAACATGATGAAATAAAACGCTCTCAAATAAATGCAAATAAATATTAATAGGTTTTCTAGCGCCGAGGGTGGAGATTGTAGCGTCGCTCCACAAGATCACCACGGCGCCGCAAGTCTTTATCATGTTAGGGGTTGCCGTCTCCATCAATCCTCCCCCTCTCGAAAGTACTCATCACCGATGAGTTGGTCTGAAGGTACCGACGCAGAAGAACATCATCCAAAAAAGCCACCTCGGATTCAAGAAGCCAAGAGTCATCGGAGGCCGGACGATCACGCCATCATAGCGGAGAACATCACCACTCGAGGAAAGCACTGCATCTTTGATGATCCTGTCTGGCAAAAAGTTGGTCCTGGGGAACCTTGGAAAAACATCAGGCAATAAAGGAGGAAAAATTTCTTCATCAACAGTCAACATACCTCCATTGGAGACCGATGGAGAGAGCGATCCAGAAATAAGCTCATCCCCTAACCCATTAGAAAATGCAGTGGAACCAAACAGACAGTTAGATAATTCAAGTGGTGGAGATACATATGTCGTTAAATTAGAAACATTAAAAATAGGGAAAATACCTCAATCAGTGGGTAACTCCAAAAGATATGCGTTTTCTCCTAATTTCTTTAAAATACGAAAAGGTCCTGCTCGCCGATTCGCCAACTTTTTTATGGTGCCCGGAGGCATCTGTTCGGGGACGAGACGCACCAAGACTAAATCGCTAACCTTAAAGTGAGACTCTCTTTATGTACGTTAGCATGAAATTGATAAGATACATATTGTGTGGTTAGCTCTTCATTAATGTGTTTATGCAAATTATGAATATGAGAGGCAAAATCCTGTGCAAATTGACTTGACTTATAAGATGACGGTAACAGAATTAAGTCAAGTGGCACTGGTGCTTTATATCCGTGCATGATCTCATTTGGTGACAAACCTGTGGACCTATTTTTTGAGTTGTACGCTAACTGAGCAAGAGGAAGGATTAGGTCCCACGCACCCTTGTGGTCACTCACAAGACAACGAAGTAAACTCCCCAGACTTCTGTTTACCACTTCCGTTTGCCCATCTGTCTGTTGATGATAGGTCGAAGTAAACAATAGTTTGGTGCCCATAATCCTCCATAGGGTCTTCCAAAAATAACTAGTAAATTTCACATCTCTATCGGTCACTATCGTTTTTGGAATGCCCCGATGCCCCACAACTTTCTTAAAAAATAATTTTGCCACATTTGACGCATCATCGGTCTTACTACATGCAATAAAATAGGCCATCTTAGAGAACCGATCTACTACCACTAGAATGGAGTCATGACGTCTAAACGTGACAGGTAGACCTAGAATAAAGTCCATACTAACATCTTCCCAGGGGATGGAAGGAATCAGAAGAGAGGTATATTATCCCGCATTCGTTTTATTTCCCTTAGCTAGTTGACACGAGCGACAACTTCCCACAACTTTATTAATAGTAGATTTAAGGCCTGACCAGTGAAACTTATCTTCTACTAACGTAATGTCTTATCACGCCCGAAATGTCCACCTAGACCACCACTATGTAATTCCCATACAATGAAATGTCGAAGGGAAGAACGAGGAATACAAAGCTTCGAATTTTTGAATAAATAATCGTCCCGAATATAATATGCTGAAATGGTAGTGGGAGAGTTGTTTTGAGTGTAATAATAGATTTCCTTGAAATCTGGGCCGTTAACGTACTCATCCTTTATCCTATCAAACCCAATCACTTTCACCTCTAGCGTAGACAACAGTAAGGAGACACGACTAAGAACATCCGCCACACGATTTAAAGTTTCCTTAAGATGTTTAATTATAAAAGGTGTACTCCTGAAGATAAGAGACCCATTTAGCATGCCTTGGGCTAACTTTATTTTGGGAATTGATGAACCTCAAAGCCTCGTGGTCGGATAGGATAATAAATTCCTTAAAGATTAAATAATGTCGCCAATGTTGTAGGCACCGAATAACCACATAGAACTCTCTGTCATAATTAGAATAATTTAATTTCGATCCCGCAAGTTTCTCACTAATGTATCCAATAGGATGACCCTCTTGACTCAAAACACCACCAATACCGACTCCAGACGCGTCACAGGACAATTCAAAAACCTTATTAAAATATGGTAATCGTAAAAGAGTAACTTCCGACATTCGGGATTTAATTGTTTCAAATGCTTTTGCGGCCGATTTGGTCCACGTAAATTCTCTCTTCATGCACTCTGTGATCGGTGCCATGATACTACTAAAATCCCGGATAAATCGGCGGTAAAAAGTAGCTAGACCGTGAAAACTCCGAACATCCCGTATATTGGTTGGTTCCGGCCAATCCTTGATGGCTTGGACCTTCTTAGGGTCAACATGAATGCCCTCCAAACTTACAATATAACCAAGGAACTCCACAGATGGAACATTAAACGTACATTTTTTAAGATTAACAAATAATTTCTTGGTTTGCAACGTGGTAAGCACTGTCCTCAAATGAGACTCATGATCGTTCGGTGAGGTGCTAAAAACTAGGATATCATCAAAATATATGACTACGAATTTTCCTAGGTAAGGTTTGAACACTAACGTCATTAATCTTGAAAATGTACTTAGCCATTAGTGAGCCCTTCCCCGAGCACCAACCACTCATAAAGTTCGTCCTTTGATTTAAATGCCGTCTTCCACTCATCTCCCTTCCTAATCCTGATTTGATGATAGCAACTCTTAAGATCTAATTTAGAAAAAATTGTGGCCCCGACTAACAAGTCCAATAAGTCGTCCAATCGAGGGATGGGAAGCAATATACGGCCCTATAATCCCCACACATTCGCTAAAAATCATCTTTCTTAGGAACCAATAATGCAGGTATGACACAAAGACTCTTACTATGTCGGATGAACCCCTTAGCAAATCTGAAACTAATTTTTACAATTCAAGGTGTGTGGAGGGGTTAAGTCGATAATGGGGAAGGTTGGGTGGTGCAACCTGCGTCACATCATTTGTCTTATTTTATGTCACGCGATTTTATTTTGGTATTTGTAGCGCATGTATTAGCGCACATTTATTTTTATTCCATGCACTCGTATGACTTATTGAGGGGATCGTCCAATAAGTTCCTAAATAAAAAGATCCGTCAAATTAGGGGATAGGTTAATTAAAGGCAAGCAGGCTCAAAATTTAAGATCAAATAAAAATAAAGACTTTTATTAGTTAAAATATATATAGATATAAATATTCTCAATCCCACCCTTGATTGTCTGATAGACCAAATAAGAAATATCATATATATGGTTATATATATATATATCTATATAAATATATATATATGATATGTTATTCCTATTTTTTTCAAAATGCCTAAAAAAGAAAAATATATCACCTTATAAAACCCTCTCCTCCTTCCCGTAAAACTCAGCTGGGATAAATTTTGGAACAAAGAATTTTAATTTTCTCTGTTCCCAAAAACATCCGGCCCGTGCTCTTCCTCCTGATCCCGTTCCCGTCTTCCTCCCGGCCTCCGGTCTGGCATCCGCGACCCCTCCGCGCTCCAGGCTTCCAACCAGTCGCCAGCAACAGGCAGCAGGAAGTGCGGGCATCGTCGACCTCGGTTCTCTTCCGGTGTCCAGGCTCTCCTGCCGGCGTACGCCCGAGTTCCGCCGGCCTGCGCCACTCCTCTCCCGTCGACTGCGCCCATCTCCAGTGCCGTCGAGCTCTTTGGACGCTATTGACTTCGACCCTCTCATCCGGTGTCCAGGGAAGTTCCTCCCAAGTTCGTTGTCGGTGCCGCCACCTAAGTTGACAGAAATTCCGTCGGGCACCGTCGACCGCGGAGAACTAATTTTCCGGTGTCCCGGCTCCTTCCAACACTGTCGACTGCAACTTCACTTCCGGTTGCTCCTCGTCGTCACTTCCAGCACCGTCACCACCATCGCCAGCCTCCTCGTCGACAGCCTACGTGGGCTCCGGTGAACACCTGTCTTCCAGCACTCCTCTTCCCCCTTACACGTGGGCTGCACCAAGGGTGACCTCCTTCCAGTTCACTTGCTGTTTGGTTAATTTTATGCTTTTATTTGAATATCTAAAAAAAAATCAGAGTAAGCTTGCCTTTGAATTAACCTAGAACCTTTTGCCGATTATTTTAAACGCCCTTGTTTACCGTGTGCTCGCGTACTTGTGGAAAGTTATTTTTATTTGCTGAATATGCCCGATTGTTAGACTCATAGGAACATTTATGAAACTGAGATCGATTGCTGCCTACCATTTGCTCGAGAGCTTCACGCTAGCGCCATGAATTTTAAAAGAAAATTTCAAATTTATTTTATTTTAAATTGACTCGCGAATTCCAGTTTACATCATTGGGCAACGAGGAACCCGGAACAAAACCAATCTCGTGTTGAATTTCTCGCATGGGGGGTAACTCGGGAGGTAAATCATCTGGTTAGACATCCTTAAATTCTTCCAAAAGGGTCTTCAATGCTAGAGGTAAGTTTTCAAAAGATGAGCTATCTTCTTTGACTTGCAAGCATACTAACGCATACATGACACCGTCTATAAAGGTCTCGCGCTCAAACTTCTTCTTACCTATCAAACTTAATGTTTTCTTCTCTACAGGCACAATCGTGTCTTTAGAAGAGACCGACGGATCCTTAGGCGTGGTAGGTTTTAAGATAATGGTCTTGCCATTAAACTTAAACTCATATGTATTGGCTCGCCCTAAATGAATAACATCATGGTCATAAAGCCATAGACGTTCTAGTAAAACATGACATGCATCCATGGGGATGACGTCACACCAAACCTTTTCTGAGTAAGCCTTGATGGTAAGGGGAACCAAACAACGCTTCGAAATCGGGAGGGATGTCTTATTTACCCATGCCACCTTATAAGGGTGAGGGTGCGACTCAGTAGCTAATAATATTCTGGACACCGCGTTTTCAGAGATCACGTTCATACAACTTCCACTATCAATGATTAACTTACACCACTTCTCTCCACTCTTAAAATTTAACGAAAAAATATTCGTCCTATTCCAGTCATCTAATGCTCGTGGAGTATCTAGAATACACCGCATGACCATCATATGAGCGCCATCCTCTATATCGCTCGACACTCTTTCTGACTCGCTATCTTCTCCTGCCTCATGTATAAGCTCGTCTGACTCACACGAGGAATCTAAAAGTGCTAGGGGCTTGGGTTTAGTAGGACACTCACTAGCGTTATGACCTTGAATCCCACAAGAAAAACAGGTAGCATTTGTTTTGCTGACCCTTTCTACTGGAACTCTCTCACCCGGTGGGTTTCTAATATTCCTAGCAGTCATGACTACGGAGTTCGAGTCAGTGGACCGGAACTTACCCTTATCCTTATAGGTGGAGGTGGGGGGTAGTCCTAAGATGGACTTTCACTTCTAAAATGAGCGGGTCTTATTCTTATGAACGTTGTGCTTCTCAATATCTAATGCAGCATTGAAGGTGGTGTTTAGGTCGGTGTGACCATAACGCAGTAGTTTACCCTGAATGTCGGGGGTTTAATCCCTTACGAAACCTAGGGAGGGTGATCTCTGGCATCTCCCTCACACCACATCTAACCATCATATCCTTAAGAAGGCTCATATACTCAGAGACCGACATATTCCCTTGTTTAAGGGTGGCCAAATCATCAAACATCTGCCTTCGATGGTACGTAGGGACGTACTGGTCTGTCAGCATGACCTTCATGCCTACCCAACCAATGTTTAATTCGCTGTCCACGGTTCTCAAGTGTTGTTCCTCATTCAACCAGAATATCTTAGCTCTACCTAACAACTTCATCCTCGACACTCGCACCTTATCCATGTCAGTTAAATTGTGCCACTCAAAGTATCATTCTATTTCCATAACCCAGTCTAGGAAAACTTGGGGTTCACCCAATCCATCATACGATGGGGGTTTGACCTGGACGGCTCTAGTAATGTCAAACTTATACGGTGCACATGGGACATGTTCATTATTGTTGTTGTTGTTATGATTATTATTCCCTTTATCACGTGGGTTGACGACTTGATTACAGGGAGCCGATTGATTTAATCTTAAGCCGTGTAGCATCTCCCTAATCTCCGTCAACTGATTTGTGAACTCCTGACGGAGTTCTTCAATCGCTGCGCGAACGTGACCTGCTTCCCGCTCATCCGCCATTTGGGGGGAAGACGGGGAATACTCCGTGCCCAATCTAGTGCGCCTGCAAAGTAATAGTGATTCTGACTCAAGGAAAATACAACGGATGGAATTGTTCCCGCTTAATATCTAGGGTAGAAAAATAATTTTTTTGATTTTCTTACTGAAAATAATATAGAGATTATTAAAATTTTTTTTTGATTTTTTTTGCAGAAAAATAAAAATTTTATGGCGCTATTGGCAGACCAGTGATTTTTTTTTGTCATTTTGACAAAATAAACGTGCAAGACAAGTGCGTGTCGGCGTACTAATAAAAGGGGGAGGGTGCCAATTAGGAAATTGACGTGAATCTCTCTCTGATACCAAATTGATGCAAGCTCACACGTTGACACCGGTTGTTAACAGACAAACACGACTTTCTCTCAATGACCCAGTTTACGTTCCCACAGAAACTTCAACGCGGCACACACGTTACACAATTTTATCAATTAAATGCTAACGTACGGGCAGCGAAACCGTTTAGGATCGAACAAAGGCTATATGTCAATATTCTTTCCGGCTAAAAAGACTCACCCGGTCCGATCGAGCGGTGGTTGTACCAAAAGGGATCTACCACTTGTTTCTTGTTATAGCAATCCTATTCATCTTCTACAACTGTTTCATATTGCATTCCTCCATTCTCTTCATCTCTCTCAAATTAATTATATCTTCTCCTATTTCAATTCTCTGTTTTTGAAAGATCCTCCATTGCTAAACCTGAGCATTTTTTTAAATGATTAGCTAATTTTCTAATTTCAAGCTTTCTAGTTTCTGTAGATTTGTTTAGTTAAAGTTTTGATTGAGGCATTAGTCAGTTTTTTTAATTAATTCTGCCTATATGGATCCTTTGTCGCCATTGTGCCCTATCTTTAGTCATAATCTCACTAATGCCTAAGTACCAAAAATTTAAAAAATCAATCCCCCAAAATAATCTATATATTATATACACAATTTATGTATTTTATGCTTGTGTGTGTGTGTATTAATTATATGTATGATATTATACATACATATATATATATATATATTTGTATTATATATATGAATACTTATTGACATGCTGAGGATGGGTTATGTCCACGGAAAAAAGGGCCGCACGATCATTTCACTAGAAGAAGCCCGTCCGTTCGATCAAACTCTCATATAACGCTGCTTTAAAATCCTGCAATCGCTCCCGTGAAACCCTGCCCAACCCGCTCTTTCGTTTTTCAGTGGAGCCGATGGAGAAGGGAAGAGCGGAAGAAACCTCTGGCACATATCCCATCGCCTCCTACAGAGTTCCTCTTCAAGTTTCGGTGTCCTCCACATCTGCACACCTCGCGCAACCTCCTCGCTTTTCCCGTGAGTTCCTCCCCCTCGCGCAACCTACATTCCTTTCCCGTGAGTTCTTCCCCTTTGCTTTCCTCGCCTTTCCTGTGCCTAACATCGCTAGCTCGCTTGCTCTTCCTCTCATGTAGGTCGTACGCTCATGACAAGCCATGCTACAAATCAAAATATTTCTAAATCATGCGGCGTGAGGGATTTTTGCCAATGATTTCTACATGGCATGTGGAATTTCAAGAAAGAGATAAGGTTATTTAGTCTAAACTTATTTGTTAATTTCATTCCTACCTGCACAATTTTCTCAAATGCATTTTTTGATGTTCATTTTATATTCATACTGCTCCCGTGCTCCGTTCTCATCACTCAAAAGAACTGATCCTGAGACTTAGGTTTCCTTTGCCACAATTTGATTCATTGTGGCATCGTTCCGCGGAACCACCGATTCCTTGATCGGTGTCGTGGTCATTTGGCCACCATGTGGTTTGGCGTTCCACTGTGCTAGCCTACAAAGCACAAATACTTTAAAATGATATACGTATCGACTCGAACGCGTACCAGATATGGGAAACGCCCGGAAACGCGTGTAAACGCGTTTCCGAAACTCCAGGGAACACTTTTTTTTAAAAAAATATATTTTATTTTCGGAATCGCGTATCCCGCAAGGGGGATACGCGATTCCGTGAGATATAGAGCTCGCGTATTTTATTTTACGCATTAGGTTTTCCTTTTCCGCTCCCGATCCTGTCGGAGTTCCACTCCTGATCCCGCCAGCGTTTCGCTCCCGATCCCGCCGGCGTTCCGCTCCCGATTCTGCCGATCCCGCATGTACTCCTTCTTCTCCTGCTTCTTCTTCTCCTACTTCTTCTTCTTCTCCTACTTCTTCTCCTCCTCCTTCTTCTTCTCCTCCTCCTCCTCCTTCTTCTTCTCCTGCTTCTTCTTCTCCTCCTCCTTCTTCTTCTTCTCTTCCTGCTTCTTCTTCTTCTCTGCATCATATTTATATCCAATATATGTCTAAAAACATTGTTAGGTACGGATACATCTGTATTCTCTACATGTTACTAAGTAATCTTATTTTGCTTATGGTATTTACATTCATAATCCCCCAACAACTCCAACTCAAACAAGTAATGGAGATGAGATTTTACCCTTGCCCTTGATAGCTTTCCTTTCACAAAACATGTGTTCGTAATGTTAACACATTCTCAATCTAGCTTTGAAGAACATATGTGCTGCTAAGAATTCAGAGAATAATGCGGCTACGTATGAAGAATGTTCGTGGATTACTCATATTTGTGATGATGTCATGTTCATTAAGAACTATATAATGAATCATTCCATGAGATTGACTATGTTTAATGAGTTTGTGAGCATGGAATTATTGTTTATTGCCGAAACTCGTTTTACTTCAATTATCATCATGTTAAAACGATTCAAACTTAATAAAAAATGGACCGTAATTTGGTCGCCAAGGAGTATGCGGAGTTCATTGACAAATCGGGGGATTTTAACGATTATGATTCAATTCAAAATCGTTCTCTTATATCCAAAGACTTGGTGGATAAATCATGGCTCGTCGGCCCCTTCGCTTTAAACCATTACATTGAAGTTATTAGTACAATCATCATCTTCTTCATGCGTCGAGAGAAATTAGAGTACTTACTCATTTATCCATTCAATGAAAAGGAATAGAATGACACCGCAACGTGCAGAAGATTTAATAAATATCCATAACAATCTTCGTCCAAAGCTCCCTTGTAGTCCAGAATATAACACCGTAGCATATCTTCAAGAATCTGATTAACTCTCTCGGTCTGGCCATCGGTCGTCGGATGGTAAGCGAGACTCAGGTTGAGATCAGTGCCCAAAGCTTGCTGAAATTCCTTCCAGAAGTGCGATAGAAATCTTGAGTCACAATCAGAAACAATCCGCAGATAAATCCCATAGAGCCTAACGATCTCAGAAACATAGATCCGGGCCATCTTCTCGGTCGAATGACCTTCCTTGTACGGGATGAAGTGAGTCACTTTAGTCATGTGATCTACTATGACCCAAATCGCATCATGTCCTCTCGGAGTGCGGGGCAAACCAGTGATGAAGTCCATAGAGATATCTTCCCACTTCCATTCTGGGATATGCAGAGGTTGCAAAAGACCACCAGGGTGCTGACGCTAAGCCTTCACCTTTTGGCACGTCAGACATCGAGAGATAAAGCGTGTTATATAATTCTTCATACCAGGCCACCACACGATCTGCTTCAGATCATGATACATCTTGTTGTTGCCAAGATGGCCAGATGTGCGGGACTCGTGAGCTTCTCGGCAAATATTATCCAGCAACTCAAGAACATTGGGAATACATAGGCGACCTCGGAAACGCAGAACATCATCAGAGATAGAGAAATCTGGAAGAGTACCGAGTTCAACCTGTCGGCGAATACGCTGGAGTGCGGGATCAGATGGTTGCAGGTCCTTCACCCGTTCTACCCATAACGGACCAGAGACTTCCCCTTGAACTCCAGGTGAGAAGGATACGTCCATCCGCTCGAGGTCATCAACCACGGCCACGAGAGAAGCTTACATAGGTGCACATGAGGCAACAGAAGCCTGACGACTCAAAGCATCCGCCACAGAATTGGCTTTACCAGGCACATACGTGAGCTGCAAGTCATAATCTGCTATGAATTCAAGCCAACGCCTCTGACGAAGATTGATATCCTTCTGGGCAAAAATGTACTTCAAACTCTGATAGTCAGTGAAGAAGTGACACTTCACGCCATAGAGATAATGACGCCAAAGCTTCAAAGCAAACACTACTGCAGCGAATTCCAGATCATGGGTGGGGTAGTTGCGTTCCTGAATCTTCAACTGCTTCGACCCATAGACGATAACACAATCTTCTTGCATCAGGACACAACCCAATCCAACTCCAGAAGCATCGGTATGAACTGAGAAGTCTAATCCCTTTGACGGAAGAGCTAAAACTGGCGCTGAACATAAACGTTGCTTCAATTCAGAAAAAGTCTGCTCACATTGATCTGACCACTCAAACCTGACATGCTTTTGAGTTAGCTTAGTTAAAGGTGCAGCAAGAGAGGAGAAATCCTTGACGAAACGTCGGTAATAGCCAAGCCAAACCAAGAAAACTGCGGATTTCAGTAGGGGTAGAAGGCTGCTTCCAGTCCATAACTGCGGAGATCTTGGTAGTGTCAACAAAAAGTCCATCACCCGAAATGACATGCCCCAGATAGTTAACACGATCCAGTCAGGACTCACATTTCGCCAACTTGACATAGAGTTGGTGCTGACGAAACATGGAGAGAGTGAGTCTGAGGTGGGTTGCATGCTCCTCATGAGACTTGGAGTAGACTAAGATATAATCAATGAAAACGATTATGAACTTATCCAGATACTCGCAAAAGACACGGTTCATCATATCCATAAAAGCAGAAGGGGCATTAGTCAACCCAAAAGACATCACCAAGAATTCAAAGTGTCCATACCGAGTCCGAAAGGCTGTCCTGGGGATATCGAATTCCTTGATCTTCTGCTGATGGTTACCCGAACTGAGATCGATCTTGGAGAAGACGGTACTGCCTTTGAGCTGATTAAATAGGTCATCCTCGCGCGAGAGGGGATACTTATTCTTGATGGTTACCTTGTTCAAATCCCGATAGTCGATGCACAACCTCATGAATCCGTCTTTCTTTTTAACGAAGAGAACAGGGGCTCCCCAAGGTGAAGAGCTGGGATGAATGTACCCACGCTCAAGCAACTTATCCAATTGCGATCTAGTCTCCTGCAGTTTGCGCTGTGCCATACGGTATTGAACTTTAGATATGGGGCGTGTCCTAGGCTCTACATCAATGGAGAACTTTACATCACGATCGAGAGGCATTCCGGGCAACTCGGCGGGAAACATGTCAGGGAACTCAGAGGCAATCAGGATAGATCCAAGTTGAGGTATGACAACATCCGAGTGTGAAGCATAAACAAAGCAAACAAAACATCCCTGGCTAAGAAGCCGAGTGACGCGCACAACAGAAATTATCTTCAGGTGGCTGCGGGTGGTCTGAACATACACAATGTAATCCTTCCCATCGATACTGAGATTGACCCTCTTTGCCACACAGTCCAGCTTTGCTCGATACGTGACCAGCCAGTTCATACCAAGATTGCGTCGAATTCGGTCATATCCAGGACTATGAGATTGGCGGCGACTTGCAGTTCACCCAGCAGTATCAGACAATTGAGAATGCCCCTTGTTGACAGGTACAGATGACCGGGCACAGAAATCTCGAAAGGGACTTCGAGTGACGAAGTAAGCCAACCGTTGATATTCACGATATGACGCGCTATAAAAAAGTGAGATGCCCCGGAATCGAAAAAGATTTGCATCCACTTATTCTTGACCCTAAAACTCCCTAGAATTAAACATCATAAACACATTTCATGATTATACATTACTAAAGGCAGGTAATTCAAAAGGATGCAGAAAAAATTAAAACTTTACATAAGACATACCAGAGATGATGGAGGTAGAAGCGAGCGCCTCGCCCTGAGTGGTGACGTTCAGCACAGCCTTGCCCTTCTCTTGGGCTCCAGAAATAGCCTGCAGAGGTTGAGCGGGGACCGAGCTTTCCTTCGCGGGACAATCTTTGATTTGATGTCCAATCTACCCACATCAGAAGCAGGTATTCAGCTTGCGGCGACAGTCTCTCACCAAGTGGCCCGATTTCTTGCAAAAGGCACAGACGGAGGAGGCAGTGACAAGCGTCACCTGGGTCTGCTGAGCAGACACAACCATCTTCTGCTTCTTCAGGAGGGAACGACTGCTTTAAGCGATGTGGCCAACCTTGTGGCAGTAGGCACAAACTTTCTGGGACTTGGAACCTTGCCCCTGAGGCGGAGCACCCTTGCGCTTGTGGTCAGATGCAGCAGCATTGTTTGTACCATGCTGGAGTTTTTTTGCATTACGATCCAGCTCTATAGCTTCAACTTGCAAGGCGGCTCCAACAGTCTCAGCGTAAGTGGTGGCGCCATGAGCTACCATATGCTGGCGGAAGTCATGTCGGTGGCCCTTCACGAATCGACTGATCTTCTTAGACTCATCAGGCACGAACTCTGCGGCAATGAGTGATAGACGAGAGAACTCTATCTCATATTCAGTCACGGTCCTGCCGGGCTGCTGAATGGACATGAATCTCTCAGCTAACTTGTCGCGCTCCACAGACGAGAGAAACTTCTCCATGAGCGCATTCTTGAACTGCTCCCAGGTCACAGCGGAAGAGTTGGGGAGACTACGACGCTGAGGCCACCAGGTATATGCATCCTCGGTCAGCTGGTAGGCCGCAAGAAGAACCTTTTGTGCATCAGGAACACCGACATACTCGAAGTTCTTCTCCATCTGGGAGAGCCACTCTGAAATGACGAAGAAATCGCCACTGCCATTGAAGGATGGCGGATTCAATCTCTTGAACGTCAATGTATCTGCCATCGCCATAGGAGGGGTAGCCGGACTTGACATGAGCGAGACCACCAGGGCGTCAGCAAGCGAGCCAGTTCCCGAATCAAGTGTAGGAGGGGTGGCTCCAAGAGTGGAGGTAGTAGCAGCTTCAGTTGTCCCTGCGCTGCCGGAATCAAGAGCTGTATCAGGAGTTTTTCGATCTTCTTCCAAGCGAGTGAGACACTCGTGAATCTGCCTCAACAGCTGAGCAGTGGCGTCTCCAGAAGTTGCTCTGGCAGGAGGGGTAACCTTCTTACGCTGCGATCGCTTAGGGGCCATCTAAGGAGGAACAAAAAGGAAACGAGTAAGAGACACAGTCAAGCTAATCATAGAAGATTAAGAAACAAAAGGCTCTAGTATTTTAATACTGTCGAATACGTATATCATATATTAGTTACAATATTTTCATTGGACAACTCTAGGTAATGCTCATGTTAAAATGACAGTGAATCACATGCAATGCCAAACAATTTGTAAATCTGTGCGTGCACAATCATCATATGTTGTTCTTGGTTTATCACTTGTGTAATGAGTTATGTTATGCATGCAATGCAATTATGTCTAAAATGCATTCCTAAGAATGTGCATGAATGAATACACCTACCATGTTAAGCGCCCATATCATTTAACATGTCATGCATATTATGATTCTAATGCCAACGCACTTGAAAATATTAAACCGTCCATACAATTTAATATTCGCAAGCGGTGTATATCCTACTGGAAATTCATATGCACAAAAATGTTAAGTTTTCCCATAACCCCTTAACAATCGTGTGCATACTACTCATACTTATGAGTGAGTGTGCGTGTTTCAGCCGTGAACAACAGATAATGACAAAGTGAGTGAAACAATGATGCATGTATATATATGTACATTATAAAGTTTCAAATATTTAATAATTTCAAAATACTTCATTTCTAGGAGCAAACCTGGCTCTGATACAACTGTCACGACCCGTCTCGACGAAAGTCAGAGTGCGCTTCGGGCGGGCCGTGATGCCACAGACATGGGTAAAAAGAAAACCACGCCTGCTAAGTCGGATGCAGAGATTACTGGAAATAGTTTTTAGGAATAGTTACTTTGATTGAACAGTTTATGGTTTATAAAAATATACGGAAGCGCTTAAAGTTTTAAAACAGTGAGAATTTAATTGCACATGCATTTCTTTGAAAAATTTAATGTTATACACAGAGCTGCTTCAAAACTAAATGCAATGTGCAACAGTAATGAATATGTCATAAATAAAAATGATTTAGTACATCAGAAACATCCTAGGAGTTGTCTGCAATACATGAGAAAATGACTTACAATAACTAGTACATGGTAAAACACGCTGACAGTAAAGGAAACAAATACATAGAACTTGATATAAGCAACTACAAAAGAAAAACCTCCAAACAAAGCTGTAGCTGAACGAGAAATAGCACAGGGGGCAGGCGGCGTGGTCATGAACCCTAAGACAAATTCAAAACAGTAGAAAAATGTCTCAGAACATAGGAATTAAATCATGAGCAAGTTAATTAATTAAATTGCGAGCAGAAGCAAACATGCATTACATCTTTTTGGAGCTGCGGCTCAGGAAGAGTCTCCTTGACTGGAGGGATTTCTATCGCGAAGCTAAATTGGGATAGTGAGCTCATGAGGGTGGTAACACTAGGGGAATCTATGTCTTTAAAAGTTGGGGCATTGATGAAACTAACGAGAGGTCTAACAGTAAATCTAAACTCAGACTTCACCTTAAGGGCCATACTAGAAACTTCTTCTTAATTGTGATAGTTGTGCAGCTCTAGTTGAACCCTAATGGAGTAGTGTTACCCGTGCAAGTAACGAGATACAATCATTTGATTACCTTCCCGGATACCTAATGTAGACTGAAGGACTAGAAATTCTCTAGTGTACTCCTCAACCGACAAACTTCTTTGCTTTAGATTTTTAAATCTACGATATAAAGTGTGGAGGTAATCGGTAGAGACATAGTGTTTGCGCAGCTCTGATTTGAACTCAATCCAAGCAGTGATTGGTGGTAACCACAACTTGTCTCTCATGCGTTGAAGTTGTTTCCACCATTCTAACGCGAGTCCCTTAAGCCTGCGGCTCATAAACTATTTTATGTTATGACACCAATCTAAGTATTCCTCAGGTCCTAGCCGTCCGTAAAAATCGCTCGTATGTGTGTGCTCAAAGCTTGTAGGATTTGTAACAATTCCCCTGTAATGACCATATAATATGGGTCCGGCCGGGGCCCCACAACATATAGACTCCACAGTTTAAGCATTATAAAATGATACAAAGAACTACTCATCTCATAACTTAGAAAATAAGACAACGAAAACACACAACAAACTAGAAGTTATCCACAACCATAGGAGTCCGATACGGACTTAAAGCCTTACAACAAATAAATGCCAACAAAACTGTAGCAATAACGAACATAGTAACATGCCTTAGCACCCATAGACTACCTCAGCGTGCAAGCTTGAATTACAATGCATTAAGCATAACATTCAACCAATCATAAGTACTACAAAAGAATACACTTCATGATGCCTAGGCCTTTCCGGGATCGTGCCTATTTGGTCCGATTTGCCTCACCGTCCTCCCTCTAGTTGTTAGTGATCGAGATCACGCAACGTTCATGTCTTCCCTTCACGTTCGACTCCATCGATCGTCTTCCGCCCCTGCTCACGTTCCGCTACAAATTTGTCTCTTCCGACGTTCGGGTCGCCGATCCGCAAACCTAGCGTCCGCCTGACTGCCAATCTGTCGTTCCCGACGTAGGAGCCATCGATCCAACCCCCTCGCATTGTCGTCCGTCGCTTACAGCCTCTAGCAGTCCGCCGATCCTCCGATTTTGAGCCACGATCGGGCGCAGGAAGGCCCAAGCCTCTGTTATCGTCGACCTTCACCAGATCCGCCCACTTCCGGCTGTCGTCCGACGTCTCCAGCCCCATGGCTCCCACCACTCGCTCCTCCGGTGACCCCGTTCTAGATACCTCTTCCGAAGCTCGGAGCCGTCACGTCGAGGCTCAAGAACAACTTGCCGCCTCCCTCCTCTCCCTCCACTCTAATATGGACTCCCTCCAGGCGTCCACCACCATTGTTTTCGTCGCGTTCGGCTTCGGCTCGCCCGCGGACGGCGACTCTCTCCTATCGTCGGGCCGCCATCCATTCCCTCCAGACACCCTCCTCCCGCCATTCAGGGCCGACCCACTCTCTCCCTCGATATTTCCTCTTTTTGCCGACGTTGACCTGATGGGGTGGATCGCCAAAGCGGAGTAATATTCCCTATTTTGCCGACGTTCCTTATTCAACCAGAATATCTTAGCCGTGTAGCATCTCCCTAATCTCCGTCAATTGATCTGTGAACTCCTGGCGGAGTTCTTCAATCGCTGCGGGAACGTGACCCGCTTCCCGCTCGTCCGCCATTTGGGAGGAAGACGGGGAATACTCCGTGCCCAATCTAGTGCCCCTGCAAAGTAATAGTGATTCTGACTCAAGGAAAATACAACGGATGGAATTGTTCTTGCTTATAGAAAAATATATTTTTTAATTTTCTTACTGAAAATAATATAGAGATTATTAAAAAATTTGTTTTGCAGAAAAATAAAAATTTTAGGCCGCTATTGGCAGGCTAGAGAAATTTTTTTTTGTAATTTTGACAAAATAAACGTGCAAGACAAGTGCGTGTCGGCGCACTAATAAAAGAGGGAGGGTGCCAATTAGGAAATTGACGTGAACCTCTCTCTGATACCAAATTGATGCAGGCTCACACGTTGACACCGGTTGTTAACGGACAAACACGACTTTTTCTCAATGACCCAATTTACGTTCCCACAAAAACTTCAACGCGGCACACACGTTACACAATTTTATCAATTAAATGCTAACGTACGGGTAGCCAAACCGTTTAGGATCGAACAAAGGGTATATGTCAATATTTTTTTCGGCTAAAAGGACTCACCCGGTCCGATCGAGCGGTGGTTGTACCAAAAGGGATCTACCAAAATTTACGATTCGGAAAACGGTAGATCTCTCCCAACAAAAAGAAAACGAGGTTCGTCAATCCTCTCGAACTTAAATGAAATAAGGATAAACAACAAAACCATTCGAAGAAAACCACGAAATTTCCAACGTTTCAAAGATCACGCTAAAGTAAATCAACCACAATGAACATCTAGAGGGAAAACACACAAACGTAGAAAAAAGTTTCGTTACCCAATCGGAATGGATGATTTCGATTCACTAATCTGGATTGCTCTTCAACGGTTCCGCCGGAGTTATGTCGAGAGGAGAGAAAACTCGTCCGCCTTCTTCGCTTCACGCCGAATGGTTGTAAAAGGTGGGATCTTTGTGCCTTGGCCAAGATCTCCAAGGAAGTGGGCTGTTCGGGTTTGCCCTTTGAGAGGGGCTGGTCGGGTTGGTTTTGGAGAGGGGGTGGTCAGATTTGGCCTTTGAAGGGGCTGCTCGGGTGGAGAGGGGAGGAGGCTTGATGGTGGTATTGGAGGAGAGAGGAGGGTGGCGGCTTTAGAGGTTGGCAGAGAGAGAGGGGAGGGAGGAAGAGGCCGACGGTTTTGGAGAGGGAGAGAGGAGTCTAGCCGAAATTTTGAAAAGAGGAGGGAAATTCTAAAGGAGGAATTAGGGTTTCAATCTTTCTTATCATTCAACTTAATGAAAAATAACAATAGCATGGTCTTATATAGGCTCACCACAAAGTTAGGCTACATGTAGCCCAAATAGACAAAATAAAAACACTCCAATGTTTAAACATAACATGATGAAATAAAACGCTCTCAAGTAAATGCAAATAAATATTAATAGGTTGTCTAGCGCCGAGGGCGGAGATTGTAGCGTCGCTGCACAAGATCACCATGGCGCCACAAGTCTTTGACTGGAGACGGAGAAAGATCTTCCGTAAGCATGCTGTCGCCTTCTTCATCATGTTGGGGGTCGCCGTCTCCATCAGTAGTGATGTTAAATTATTACTTAAGCTAATAAGACACGCTAAATAGATGTAGAGATGAAAGTTATGAAACAATTAAGTAAAGATGGTTAACTGATTATTTTTCCTCAAATAAATCAAGCTTAATAGGATGCATAACCATATCGAGTAAGTCTTGATTTAGTGGAGCACTAAGGAAAATGAATGTAAAACTGGAGATAATTTATGCTCAATGATTCCTTTTGATATTTTAACCAAATTTTATTCATTGATCAAAGTGTGAGATTTTTAAGAAATGCAACCAAGCACGCAGACAAATAAGAGACTCTATCACTATGCTAACATTCACTAGTTGATAGGAAGTGAAATGTATATATATATATTACATTTGATTTTAGGTAAAAAATTAAAATAATTACAACTCTCAAGCCCACGGGTGGAACTAAGTAGAGAGACGCCCAGGAATGTGCCCGAGCATGTTTTTGGAAAAAGTCTCCCTAGGGTTGGTTTTCTCTGATCTCCGCATGCTTTGCCGGCTGTGCAGAGGGAAAAAGCTTTGACAGTTCCATTGTTTTGAAAATCTTTGTTAGAGCATTTATTATCTGAGCATCTCTCCACCCAAGCCATTTTTCAGAAAAGAGCCACCCAAAAAATCACATTCACAGAACCGTCCCTCTCCGCTCTGCATCTTCACCGCTATGCTCCACATCCATGGAAGCAAGGCTCTCCAATAGCGAAGAGATGATAGCTGATGGACATTTCCTTACACCACTCAAGTTCGGCGGCATTCAAGCAAGAAATTATCACGGCAACCACCATCGAAGCCGGAAGCCTCGATCTTCTCCTTTCATTGTGTTGTCACTCGCCTGGAAGCCAGAAGCCTCTGCCTTGAGCCCTTGATCTCTTTTTCGAGTATTGATGCATTATTTGAGCAAGGTACACCATACCTTCTCTAAGTCTCTGGTTACAGTTCCATTTTTGTTTAATAAAGCTTTTTTCGACCACTTGTTTCTTGTTATTGCAATCCTATTCATCTTCTACAACTGTTTCATATTGCATTCCTCCATTCTCATCTCTCTCAAATTAATTATATCTTCTCCTATTTCAATTCTCTGTTTTTGGAAGATCCTCCATTCCTAAACCTGAGCATTTTTTTTAAATGATAAGCTAATTTTCTAATTTCAAACTTTCTAGTTTCTATAGATTTGTTAAGTTAAAGTTTTGATTGAGGCATTAGTCAGTTTTTTTAATTAATTCTGCCCTATATGGATCCTTTGTCGCCATTGTGCCCGATCTTTAGTCATAATCTCACTAATGCCTAAGTACCAAAAATTTAAAAAATTAATCCCCCAAAATAATCTATATATTATATACACAATTTATCTATTTTTTGCTTGTGTGTGTATGTATTAATTATATGTATGGTATTATACGTACATATATATATATATATATTTGTATTATATATATGAATACTTATTGACATGCTGAGGATGGGTTATGTCCACGGAAAAAAGGGCCGCACGATCATTTCACTAGAAGAAGCCCGTCCGTTCGATCAAACTCTCATATAGCGCTGCTTTAAAATCCTACAATCGCTCCCGTGAAACCCTGCCCAACCCGCTCTTTCGTTTCCTAGTGGAGCCGATGGAGAAGGGAAGAGCGTAAGAAACCTCTGGCACATCTCCCATCGCCTCCTACAGAGTTCCTCGTCAAGTTTCGGTGTCCTCCACATCCGCACACCTCGCGCAACCTCTTTGCTTTTCCCGTGAGTTCCTCCCCCTTGCGCAACCTACTTGCCTTTCCCGTGAGTTCTTCCCCTTTGCTTTCCTCGCCTTTCCTGTGCCTAACATCGCTAGCTCGCTTGCTCTTCCTCTCTTGTAGGTCGTACGCTCACGACAAGCCATGCTACAAACCAAAATATTTCTAAATCATGCGGCGTGAGGGATTTTTGCCAATGATTTCTACATGGCATGTGGAATTTCAAGAAAGAGATAAGGTTATTTAGTCTAAACTTATTTGTTAATTTCATTCCTACCTGCACAATTTTCTCAAATGCATTTTTTGATGTTCATTTTATATTCATAGTGCTCCCGTGCTCCGTTCTCATCACTCAAAAGAACTGATCCTGAGACTTAGGTTTCCTTTGCCACAATTTGATTCATTGTGGCATGGTTCCGCGGAACCACCAATTCCTTGATCGGTGTCGTGGTCATTTGGCCACCATGTGGTTTGGCGTTCCACTGTGCTAGCCTACAAAGCACAAATACTTTAAAATGATATACGTATCGACTCGAACGCGTACCAGATACGGGAAACGCCCGGAAACACGTGAAAACACGTTTTCGAAACTCCAGGGAACACATTTTTTTTAAAAAATATATTTTATTTTCGGAATCGCGTATCCCGCAAGGGGGATACGCGATTCCGTGAGATATAGAGCTCGCGTATTTTATTTTACGCATTAGGTTTTCCTGTTCCGCTCCCGATCCCGCCGGCGTTCCGCTCCCGATCCCGCCGGCGTTCCGCTCCCGATCCCGCCGGCGTTCCGCTCCCGATTCCGCCGATCCCGCAGGTACTCCTTCTCCTGCTTCTTCTCCTACTTCTTCTTCTCCTACTTCTCCTCCTCCTTCTTCTTCTCCTCCTCCTTCTTCTTCTTCTCCTCCTCCTCCTCCTCCTCCTCCTCCTCCTTCTTCTTCTCCTCCTCCTTCTTCTTCTCCTCCTTCTTCTTCTCCCCCTGCTTCTTCTTCTTCTCTGCATCATATTAATATCCAATATATGCCTAAAAATATTGTTAGGTACGGCTACATCTGTATTCTCTACATGTTACTAAGTAATCTTTTTTTGCTTATGGTATTTACATTGATAATCCCCCAATAACTCCAACTCAAACAAGTAATGGAGATGAGATTTTCCTCTTGCCCTTGATAGCTTTCCTTTCACAAAACATGGATTCTTAATGTTAACACACTCTCAATCTAGCTTTGAAGAACATATGTGCTGCTAATAATTCAGAGAATAATGCGGTTACGTATGAAGAATGTTCGTGGATTACTCATATTGGTGATGATGTCATATTCATTAAGAACTATATATTGAATCATTCCATGAGATTGACTATGTTTAATGAGTTTTTGAGCATGGAATTATTGTTTATTGCCGAAACTCGTTTTGCTTCAATTATCATCATGTTAAAACGATTCAAACTTAATAAAAAATGGACCGTAATTTGGTCGCCAAGGAGTATGCGGAGTTCATTGACAAATCGGGGGATTTTAACGATTATGATTCAATTCAAAATCGTTCTCTTATATCCAAAGACTTGGTGGATAAATCATGGCTCGCCGGCCCCTTCGCTTTAAACCATTACATTAAAGTTATTAGTACAATCATCATCTTCTTCATGCGTCGAGAGAAATTGGAGTACTTACTCCTTTATCCATTCAATGAAAAGGAATAGAATGGCACCGCAACGTGCAGAATATTTAATAAATATCCATAACAATCTTCGTCTTCTTTCTAGAAAAGATCAAAAATACAATGAAGGAGAGTCTACATTGTGGGATATTGCGGGCGATGGGTTTGAGTCATTCGAAGATGTAGGTACACTTGAGATAGCTAATCTATCGTTTGATGAACCAAGATTGGAGCTCTCGATTATTGAAGATGATAAAGTTGATACTATTGGAGAGGATGTTTAATTTTTATACTTGATATTTTGCATGTGAATGTAACAAAACAATGCTCTCAATTGATTTAATGATGTATTGATGTGAACATGTGATAGATTGTTTTTTATGGTGCTTGTTTCCTTGAATGTTATTTATAGCATTATATGAAATGTCAATGATATATAATATAGTCTTATTAAATTTTTTCGTTACAATTCAACATATGTACAAATAGTTTGTTAGTTGTCTTATTCTTATATTAATTAATACTTATATTAAAATAATTAAAAATAATTAAAAACGTTTCCCGTATCCTAATTTTTTTAAAAATCACGGTTCCCGTATCCGTTTCGTATCGTATCCCGTATCCCGTTTCCGTCCCTGTGCTACATAGGTGCTAGCTAGGCTCAAAATCGTTGAAACCCAGCCGCCCACAACTCTGCCCTCATTCATTTTTCTTTGGTCGCAGCTCCGGAAGGGGCCCCTTCTCTTGCTATGATACTCAATTATAAGCCACTCTTTTTTATTCCCATGTGCTCTATTACATTCCATATTACCTGTCTATAAATAATTTGCTTTCATGTCCATGTGCCATTATTGATGAGATTCTTTTTATTTAAATGCTACATGTCATGTTGCCCATTATTTCAACAGCCTTATATAATATGGTGAAACATCGTTAGACCAATGTTTACAGCAGTAAGATTGACATTCTCCAGTAAGCATTAATAGATAACTATCAATTCTCTTCGGGCTGCGCCCTATATGACGGGTGTAGCCCATGCACCTAAGCACACAACTATATAGTCATTTACAGTCAATGTTGTTATTGGTTATGAATTCCATGTATTTACAATAACTCACTTCTAAGATTACACTTCAGAAGTATTTCAGCTAGCTCTTATTTTATTGTTTTGTTATGCAATGATACTTGCCATTACAGTTTTTTTCCATTATCTGCGATCCATTAGGATGAGAATGAAGATAGCTTGAGGAGATAGAAGGAGCAGCTATTGGAAACTGTTGATATTTATTCAGTCGGAGGTAAAACGATATCTTTTTTTCTCTCATATCTATTTGAATTCAGCTTTTGATAAAAAAAATTACCTTCTTTTTTTATTTGCTTTACATCAAAATCAATAAATGTAGGGATTTTTAATGTGTTTTTAATTAGGTGTTCTTATAATGTGTTTTTAATCAGTCATTCTGCTATGGTCCCAGCTCGGGAAGGGGCCCTTACATCAAAATCAATAATGTGTTCTTATTATGTGTTTTTATAATGTGTTTTTTAATTTACTTTTTTATTTGATTTACATCAAAATCAATAAATGTAGGGATTTTTAATGTGTTTTTAATTAGGCGTTCTTATAATGTGTTTTTAATCATCTGTGAAGCCCACCGCGGGCGGGCGAAGCCGGACGCAGATTATGTACTGTCGTGCGGGGAATGAGGGCCCCCCCGTGCACCGTCACTCATATAATTTTGTATGCATTTTATTAGAATTATTACTACAAATATAGGACTATTTAATTAATTATTAATTTTATTTGTTATATTATGTATATTAAAAAATTAAAGATTATTTTCCTATTAAATATTGATAAATAAGTTTTTAAGTAATAATTAATAGTGTTGAAAACAAAGGCTCAACCTTTTATATACTTCTTCATGTGTGAAATACAAGAAAGAATACAAATATATAGGAGAAGAGAGGGATAAATAATCCTATACAGGGGATGTGGGACTAAAAGAGAAAGGAGAAAATGAGTCTTTACATTATTTTCTTCTATATTATCTAACACTCCCCCGCAAGCTGGAGCGTATAAGTCATATGCGCCAAGCTTGGACAAGAACTGGTAGTACAACTTGCGAGGCAGCGCCTTGGTACGGATATCAACAACTTGTCTAGAGGCAGGAACATGTTCAAGCTTTAGCTCCTTTACTTGAACCTTTTCTCGAACAAAATGACAATCAACCTCAATATGTTTAGTTCTCTCACGGAACACAGGATTCTTTGCAATGTGTATCGCAGCTTGACTAGCACAGAACAATGTTGAAGATGAGGACAATTTAACCCCCAAGTCCATTAAAAGACTTTCAAGCCAGGTTATTTCAGATGTATCATCCGCCATCGCACGGTACTTAGCCTCAGCAGACGAGCGGGCGACCACCGTCTGCTTCTTACTCCGCCATGTGATAAGATTTCCTCCAAAGTATGTACAGAACCTAGTAGTTGAACGTCTATTGTCCAATGAGCCCTCATAATCCGCATCCGAGTATGCAATAGGAGAAAGGGAGGAAGACGGCTTGTACACAAGTCCTTGCCCAGGGGAAGTCTTCAGATACTTAAGGATGCGTTCCACTGCCTGGAGGTTAGAGACCCGTGGGGTATGCATAAACCGACTGACCACACCAACCACAAATGATATGTCAGGTTTTGTAACTGTTAGATATATCAGTTTTCCCACAAGACGACGATAGTATTCCGGGTTCGGAAGAAGTGAATCATTCTCAGATCCCTGAGCACACAACATGTGGTTGACTTCCATCGGAGTTTTCGCAGGTTTTCAATCCGAGAGGCCAGCATCTTGTAGAAGGTCAATACAGTACTTATGTTGGGATAAGACAAGGCCATCGGGTCGTCGTGCTACTTCTAGCCCAAGAAAATAACGAAGATTACCCAAATCTTTGATTTGAAAGGTAGAGTTCAAATGTTGCTTCACATGGTGTTTCCCAGCTGAATCATCACCAGTGATAAGAATATCGTCCACATAGACCATATGTATGACTGCCCTAGTTGATTGATGACGAGTAAAAAGAGAGGAATCTGCCGAGCTTTGTTTGAAGCCAACCTCACGAACCACCTTGCTGAACTTCCCAAACCACGCCCGTGGAGATTGTTTAAGACCATAAATAGACTTGCGAAGTAGACAGACCCGAGACTCCCCCGTGGTCTCAAACCCGGGCGGTTGATTCATGTACACAATCTCTAGAAGATTACCATTCAAGAACGCATTCTTGACATCTAGTTGATGGAGGGACCACTGACGATGAACAACTAAGGAGAGGAGGACTCGAACCGAATTCAATTTTGCGTCCGGGAAGAAAGTTTCCTCATAATCAAGACCGTATTGTTGGGTAAAGCCCTGGGCCACAAGCCGAGCCTTTAAGCGATCAACTGTCCCATCCTGATAGTGAAGATCCACTTGCAGATAACACAACTGTGACCCGGAGGAAGGGGCACAAGATCCCAAGTGTGATTACCCCACAGAGCCGTCATCTCGTCATCCATGGCAGCGCGCCACCGCGGATGCTGGAGAGCTTCCTGCACAGAGTAAGGTACAGAAATAGAAGAGAGAGAGATCAAAGGCACGAAGGGGCAGAGAGAGCCGGTGTAGAGAGACATAATTGGCCATGAGATGTGCCGTCGAAGAGGATGCCGGATCAACAAACCGCGATATATCACCGGTAGAGGGAAGCTGCTGCAGGGCTTCTGAACGTGGAGGACGACGAGTGTACACCTGAATAACAGAGGGTTTGGAGGGGACGGTTGGTGGTGGGATGCTCAGAGTGATAGGAGATTTGGACTGGTGGGGTTGGGGGGTAGGTAGAAGTGGTGGTAATGGAGATGTTACGGGTAAGGAGGGCCGAGGTAGAGGAGGAAGAAGGGGATCAGAAGGACTGGTGTGATATGGTTGGTCTTCATGGAAGGAGACATCAGCAGACACAACCATCTTAACAGTTGTAGGATCAAAGCAGACATACCCATTCTGAGTGCGGGAGTAGCCAACAAACATCGCCTTGGTAGCCCGAGGGGCGAGCTTGTCAGTTGAGAGACCGAGGTGATGGACATAACAGGTACAACCAAACACACGCGGTGTGAGAGAGAAGAGAGTCGTGGATGGATAACGTAGAGTGATGGGTGCCACAAAGTTGAGGACGGAGGACAACATGCGATTAATGAGGTGACAGGCTGTAGAAACGGCAAAGTTCCAATAAAGAGGAGGAACCTGCATTTGGATCATAAGAGAGCGAGCCACATCAAGGAGGTGGCGATTTTTCCTTTCCGCTATGTCATTCTATTGGGGGGTATATGCACATGAATTCTGATGGAGAATACCGAACTCAGCGCAGAGTCTGGAGAAGGTGCGACCGGTATACTCACGAGCATTGTCTGTACAAATTGTTTTGACACAAGTAGAAAATTGAGTGCGCGTTTCGGCAAGAAACGTACAAAACGTACCTGTGAGTTCGATTCGATCACGAAGTAAATACAACCAGGTAACTCGCGAGTAATCATCGATAAATGTAACAAAATATCTGTAACCAAAAACACTAGGTACCTTATAGGGCCCCCAGATATCAGAATGTATTAACGATAAAGGAGCATCGCTCCGAGTACACTAGTACGAGAAACGTGAACCCTTGCAGGTAAGCAACCCACTTGGCATGACGCCTGATATCCTTCTGGGAGTTCAGATGCTTCAGAGCCTCATGATCAGTGTTCAACACAAACTCGCGCTGAGTCAGGTAGTGTCTCCAATGACGGAGAGCTTGAACGATAGCGGAAAACTCTCACTAAAAAATGCAATGGGGCGACCCTCCTTACTCAAAACTGCGCCAATGCCTATGATTGATGTGTCACATTCAACCTCAAAATTTTTCTCAAAATCAGGCAGCGCTAATACCGGTGCACTCGTGAGTCTCTTTTTAACCAAAAGAAATGCTCTCTCGGCTTCCTCAGTCCAAATAAACAAACCCTTTTTAAGACAATCAGTCACAGGTGCTATCAAGGTGCTAAAGTTTCGAATAAATCGTCGATAAAAAGATGCTAGCTCATGGAATCCTCGAGCCTCAGTAATCGTCCTAGGGCTAGGCCAGGATTCTATCACCTTGACCTTCTCGCTATCATCTCTAATGCCCTCAGAAGAAACGATATTTCCTAAAAAGGTCAGGCTGTCAGTCAAAAACATGCATTTCTTCAAATTTATATATAATTGATTTTCACGTAGTATATCTAAGATCTGCCTAAGATGAATCATGTGCTGATTTTGATCAAGGCTATAAATTAAAATATCGTCAAAGTACACCACTACACAAACTCCTATGAGTGGCCTAAGCACTTGATTCATCACACACATAAATGTGCTGGGAGCATTGGAGAGCCCAAAAGGCATCATTAGCCACTCGTACAATCCTTCCTTCGTTTCAAACGCAGTTTTTCATTCATCCCCAGGTCGAATTCTAATATGGTGGTATCCACTTTTTAAATCAATCTTGGAAAATACTCGGGATCCACTAAGCATATCTTACATATCATCCAATCGGGGAATCGGAAAGCGATATTTGATTGTAATTATATTTATCGCTCTACTGTCTACACACATGCACCATGTTCCATCTTTCTTTGGAACTAGGAGTGCGGGAACATCGCATGGACTCATACTCTCTCTAACGTGACCTTTCGAAATCAGATCGGTCACCTGCTTGTGTAGCTCCTCATGCTCTTTCGGACTCATGCGATAGTGGGGCAAGTGAGGTAGGCTAACTCCTGGGATGAGGTCTATGCAGTGTTGTATGTCTCTCATCGGAGGTAGCTGATCGAGAAGCTCCTCCGGCATGATCTCAGAGAACTCATCTATGAGGGGACGCACCGTAGCAGGTATGTCTAATGTAGTGGGGGTGGTATCGATTCCGGATAACATATAGACGACCTCGCTATCTCTGGCCTGCTGCTGCTACTGTAGCAGGTATGTCTACTGCAGCTGCTACTTCTCTGGCCTGCTGCTGCTACAGCTTCTTCTACTCTGCCGACGACTGCTTCTCCCGACGGCTCTGCTTCTCCCTTCAGTGTGCCGCCGCTGCTCTGCTGATCCTGTTGGGTTGCTGCTACTCTTAGCTCCCGGTGCTGTTGTAGTTTTTATATTTTGAGTTTATTGTTTTTGTTAGGTTGTTGTGTTTGCCTTTGTCTGCATCTTTACGATTTCCGCCTTCTTGCACGTGATCTACGTGAGGGGGAGTGTACGTCACAGCCTCCAGGCGTAGTCTATGCCTTCATGCACGTATTCCACGTGAGGGGGAGTATTTGTGATAACGGCGACTCGGATGCCTCTTTCCCGACTCATGCCTTAGTCACACATGGCCCCCAGGTCCAACGTTGTCATGGTCGGTTTGCGGACCAACGTCGTGTGGCCTTTGCCCGGTTGAAGTATCCCCGGTGACACGCGGTTGGGCCTCGGTGGCTGTTGCTTTGTCTCACGTTGCCAACCTTCTTTTACCTTCCAGTTTATGTTGTGTTCAAGCTGTATGGTTCCCCTTCAGCTTGAGGGGGAGTGTTAAAGTTAGTATTATTATATTATTGAGTTTAGTCTCACACCGCCTATCGGTGTTGGGTGTCTTGTTGTATTTCCTTTATATAGCTCCTTTGAGGAAGAATATATTGGACTTTCCATTTCATCTCTTCTTTCTACATTAACAAATTAAGATGGAGTCCTATCTTTTCTTCTTCCAACCTTCTTATCATTCATGTGCTTGAATGGATTAGTGATCTCTGAATTATTTTTTTATATTTACTTCCCAAGGCATCAATGTCCCGTTAGGAACTTGGTTCCTTCTTCCAATCACTCGATTTTTGAGTATTTGGGCAATTGTCCTAATGCTAATTTTCTCATCGCAACAAGTGCACACTTACTCCACATGCATAAATATGGGGGAGAAAGTGGGGAGAGGGAGACGGTTGCAACCCTCCCGCAATAGAGTAGCCCTCTTGCATCTAAGTGGGTTGCGCCTGCATCTTAGCTGCCAAAGCCTCTTCACGCATGACGTTATAAATAGAATTAAACCCAAGCCTCTTCACGCATGACGTTATAAATAGAATTATTTGATCTTGTTGAAGAAAATATTTAAAAGCCCAAATTAAGGCCCAAATTATGGCCCATCTTATTATTTAGGTTAGTCCCATATCTTAGGATATGAATCCTCTCCTCTTTCTCTCCTTATTTATGTGTACAAATACATGTATTCGTACATGAAAAAGAATTGAGAAATTAATAAAATTTCTTTTTTTCTCCTTCTTATGTGTTTTTCTACATGATATTAGAGCGCTCAATCCAAAAAATCTTTTTTTTTTCATGGTCATTCTGGCAAACAATTTCTAACCGCAACCCCTATGTCCATCTGTGGCTAGCACCTTTTTAAACCGCAGGCTTGCCCCCTCTCTTCTTTCCTGCTTCCCTGCTTCTTCCCTCCATTCCTCTCTGCTTTTATAAGTTTTCCCTGCATGACGCCGGGCCCCACCTATCTGCCAACGCTCTGCGACTTCTCTTCTTTGTCGCCGTGCGTGCGATATTTATGCTCGCTCCTCCCGACATTCTTCTCGCTCTTCTTCCCGTCTCTTGTCGGATCCCCGCGGCTTGCCATCCCTGCTATGGTTGACGTCTCTCAGGTGATTGCACATAGTCGCCGGTTTTCTTCTTCCTCGCCCAGCTCGCGCGACCAACATTCTTGCTCGCTGCTTTCTTCTGTTGTTATTCTTCTCGCGCGACACGTGTTCCTGATCGCCTAGGCGCTGCTTTCTGTTGTTGCTCCTCTTCCTGAACACCAAGCTCGCGCTGTCTTCTTCTCTGCCAAGAGCGCCCAGCGGCCCATGATCCTATATCCTAGCCGCAGCTGTCGTCTTCTTGATCGCCTAACAGCCTCTGCGCATTTGCGCTTGCTTCCCCTGCTCGCCCTAGTAGCCGTTCTTCTTCCTTGCAAAGCTCACGCGGCCCGGATTCCTACTCGCCGCTCCCATTTTTGCTCTCATAACCGCGCCTATTGCTCGCCTAGTCGCATCTGGTTCTCTCCAGGTCGCCGATTGCTATCCTTGCCGCAACTGTTGTTGTACTTCCCGTTGGAATTGATCACCTTGCCGCTAGAATTGATCGCCTGGCCGCCGGTGGCGCTGCAGAGGGGGTTGTGAATTGATTTCTTTATTCCGAAGCTTTGGGCAATTCCTCTTTGTGTGACCCGGCTCACGACAGTAATAACAAGCGCCAATCAAGCATTCTCCTCGACGATATCTGCCACACTTGGCACATTTCGTCATAGTTGCTTGAGACATGCTACTGGTTGACGGGCCAGTCTAGATTGATTTGTCATCCTTGCCCTGTTCTTCACTTTGAGTTGGGGTTTCCGTGACTTTTCTCTTTCCATTATCTCGACATTTCTGCGTTTTGCCTTGATCGATCTCCACTAATCGCGCTCGCTCGACTAACTTTCCATATTCCAAAATATCCATGAGTACGAGTAGATTGCGGATGTCGTCCTGCAGTCCTTCTTGAAACTGTCGACAACGATCTTCCTCGGTAGCCACGAGAGAATCAACATAATATGCCAACTTGGAGAATTCCGTCTCGTAATGCAATACCGATTTTGATCCCTGGACGAGTCGTAAGAATTGATCGTGCAAGACTCGTTTTTCCGATTGGGGTACGAACCAGTTAGTGAATTCCCGAAGGAAATTTTCCCATGTCACCACTCCACGTCTGACGAACTTTGTAGCGACTAAGTTGTTCCACCAACGCTTTGCTGCGCCTTCAAGTAAAAATGACGCGAGTTCAACTTTCCGATCCTCTGGGCAGCGCATGACCTGGAAGATGGTCTCGATGCAGAGTATCAACACTTCTGTTTCCAAGGGAGACATGCCACCTACGAAAGTCGGTGGTTTTAACTCCATAAATTGTTTAAGATCATAGTCCATTTGACGGTATTGGAGTGCCGGAGCTTCAACTCCTGGAGGGAGATTTGGAGGAGGGAGATTTGGAGGTTGATACGGTTGATGTGGTGGATTAGGATTCTCTTGGGGAAGTGTGGGTCCTAAAGCAGCTAACGTCGGGAAAACTAACTTAAAAGCTTATGCTATTGATAGCATGAAATCCGAAGGGCGCCGATGGTGTTGATGCCCGTTATCACTTGCCTCGGACCTGGTGGCTGCTTGATGGTCATGATCTTCTTGATTCTGCCGACGACGTTGACTGCAGCGGCTAGAATAAATTTGGACGGGTTCCTATAAACGAAGTTTATTTAATTATGTTACATATTAAATTTTGTGTTATCTTTTCGTACTGCCTATGACCACACGTATTGAAAACAAACCTGCCTCTGATGCCAATTATGAAGACTCTTTTTCCGGGCTTCCCAAAATGATCGGCATTGATTTCAATAATGAAACGTAGGAAAAAATACACAGTACGAAAAAAAAGAAGCAACACAGAACTTTTTAATCCATTATTTTATTTATTTACAACTATCATACAGTTGCTTATTCCATGTCTGGTAACAATTTACAATAGCTTTATGTACAGAGTAGCCTATGACTTTCAGAACCTTCTTCGATTCCTTTGAAGACATTTAACCATACCTAATCTAATTCTTCAAGCGCGAACCTCCGCTGTGCACTTGGAGTCACACCTGTTGCCTAAAAAAATTAGATCCACTGAGGGTTAGTCATAAAAATATGACTATGTGAGACAGAAATCTCGTGAAACGGTTATACATGTAACAAACAGAGTATACCAATATGCTTACAGTATATTTAAACTATAATTTCTTAAATATGCAACTTGAAATTCGGTGAAGTCCCGCCCTTTTAGTTTCATATTATGGGAAATACTTAGGTATGCAACTTGAATTGGCCACACCCCCGAATGACGTAATTGTAGGCTCGCCCCTACTGGTGAATCCATCAGTAGATGCCTCCACATCATCAGATTTCCTTCGTATTTCTCTATGCCGGATTTTACTTAAATTCTTAATTATCAAACTTTAGTTTTTAATAATAATTTCCCCTCAGAAATCTGTATCGCTTAATTGTCCATTCGCCCACTTTTATTTATTTAACGATATATCATCGAGTCGAAACTCATATGCACAGACAGTTTCTTTAAAAGACAATAAATTAGACACTGCAAAATAATTGGATATCCATAATTTCAAGAAATAAAATACTCACCCTTTCCTTGCCTTTATTCGTATTCTTTTTTGCATGAATGCCACGGTTATCACGGGACGCCATCCTCGAGGTTCTGAGCCTTGAAAACCACTGAAATAATATGCATCTTAATTTGGGTTGCGTCTCGTTTTACTCGTAGCATAAAGCGTAAAAGATTCAGAAAGATTCGTTAAACATCGGAAAGCTAAAACGGTAAAGCAAAAATCTTAATTAAATTTACAAATGTCAAAATCTGATTTTATACTTTTCCGGACAACTATAAATATGCCTCGAGATGGGCTAAAACCAGCCCCCAAATGGACTTTCCGTCCTCTTAAAAGTGTTGTCCAGCAAGGTACAAAAAATGAGCTAAACATCCATATAAAAACAGCCATACAACAACAAACAAAACAACGCGAAAACAGTTACTAGGCCGCCCGAAATCAGCACGAAAAATAGGCACTAGACAGCTACCAAAACAACAACTAAACAGCTACCAAAACAGCCACTACACAACTACCAAAACAGCCACTAAACAGCTACCAAAACAGCCCAACAGTGCAGCAAAAAGTCGTTGAAAAACCAGCGAACATGCAGCCCAAAAATAGTAAGAAAACAACCACATTTCAGCCCTAAAACAGTGGGAAAAAAACAAGAAAAGCCAGCCAAAAACAACCATATTATCTGAAATTCAGAAAGTTGAGAGGGAGAAGAACATCCTTAAATCAGAAGAGGAAGGATGTGCTACGCAACCGATCTTTTAAGGATCGCTGGAGGGTGGCGACCTCTAACGGATCCAGCGGTAGAGGTGCAGCAAGGCAGCGACAAAGAAGCAACTTAGGACAGCAGCGACACTGGGGCTGCAGGGAGCAGCAGTTCGGGGCAGCAGGGAGCAGCAGTTCGGGGCAGCAGGGAGCAGCAGTTCGGGGCAGCAGGGGGCAGCAGTTTGGGGCAGCACGGAGCAACAGTTTGGGGCAGCAGTTTGGGGACAGCACAACCACACAAAAGGCAAGAGAGGAAGAGAGGAGAGAGTGAAAAATTAAAAAAAGTTCAGCTCTTTATAACTAGAGATAAGAGGTCACAAGACAAACAAACCAATTAAAAGAGTTATTGCAGGTGTCCCCAAATCAGCCCCAAAGCACATAATAGGCAACACTTGGCTAGCCAAGTGTCAAAACCAGCCAACACACAAACCAACCAACATGCTAACTCAAATTCAGCTAGCCTACCACTAAAGGCGGCCCATAAATTTACACAAGCCCACTTAAAATTACTATTGTCACACAATAAATAAAAGCAAGAGTGACATCATTAAATAAAATGCGTGAAAAAAAAATCTTGAAAAAATCGTACTTTCTTATCTCATCATTGGGGCAAAAATAAATATTTTATTTTGCAAATTTTGGGTTATCACACGTCATGGAAGACCTTGTCCTAAGTGCTTTCATTGTGTCCGAAAGGGTCACTTGGAGGCCACCCTCTATCGCAAGCATGGTTTGCACGCACAACACAATGCTACCATTGTTTGTGACCCTACCTCCACCACACCTAATGGCAATATGCACAACATATTTAATTTTCACTAATCATATTTAATTTTCATGCATATGTATTTCTTATCTCTATTCACTCTTTTGTCATATAAAATGAAAAGTTGGATGCCTTGATCCAAACAGAATTATAATACATAGGCTTTGTTAATAGTTTTTATTCTCGATCGGTTTTTTCAGTTTACACAAACAATAAACCAAACCGAACTGGAATGATGCCGGTTTTCAGCCACCCCTAAATTGAAACCAAATCGAACCAATAGGTTCAGTCCAAAAATTGGTTCTGATTGATCAGTTCGGCCTGGTTCAGTCCGTTATGATATTTTAAGCACACCACTAAGTAGTTGACTATGCATGGCTGATGTTGTTGCTTATAGACTCGAGGATTTACTGTAGGATTGTTAAACATACGTGATTGATTTTATTTTGATAATTGCCTATTAAACATACCTGATTCTTAGTACTACAGTTTTATAGGTGTACATGATTCAACATATGTTGTTTATACAGTTAATTTAAGAAGTTTGGTAATATTGGGTGATAGAACATGTAATTTATCTTGCTTCAAGTCTTTGTATATTAATAGACTAGGCTCCGTTTGACACAACTTATTTGTTTTGATAGGTTATTACCGCTACCAAGAGAAATTAAACTAATTTTGTGTATAAATTGCATGATTTTTTTTAGAAGTCAGACGTTGCTTCAAGACTACCGTGTTCGTGACCGCGCCAACGCCGCTGGAAAAGATGAAATAACCTACAGGCTTTATTTATTTTCTGTTTAATGTTGGTGGCATGGATTTAAGGGATTGCATCACAGATAAAAGGTGGTAAAGGCTTATCAGAAAAAAGTAGCTTGAGTTACATAATGAATAGTAAAGAAATTGTTTGCAATTCGGACAATTTGATTAAAGAAAAATGCAAACATGTTTTTTCCATTGTTTTAGCATAATAATGCTCGAAATCTAAAATAAGTTATTGAAAGAAAATGTGAATATTATATTTATTTATCAGTCTTTAAATGCAAGTTTTTTGCTTCAAAAAGTTAGCTGTTTTTTCGGCAATGCTCAAAAATGTCGAGCCTGTTGTAAAGCGTGCTAAAAATACGGTATTAAAAGAATAGTGAGGAAATTAGAGAAGTAATTAGATGGTTTGTTTTATTTAAAATTCTTTTTTATAATTTTTACATGTAATTATGCGGCCCATGCTGGACCTAATTACGCGGCCGAAACGCGACCTAATTGTGGCCCAAACATGACCTAAACGCTGCTGAAACGCGGCCGAAATGCTGCCGAAACACGGTCAAAATGGCGTCGAAACGCGGCCCATATGCGGCCCGTCCAGATTCATTGGGCCCAATGAATCTGGACGGACTGCCTGTCCAGATTCGACCAATGAATCTGGACGGGCTGCTGGTCCAGATTCGGCCAGATTCATTGGGCCGAATCTGGACACTCAGTCCGTCCAGATTCATTGGGCGAACCTGGATATGCAGCCCATCCAGATTCATTGGGCCGAATCTGGACAGGCGGGCACTCCAGATTCGGCCCAATGAATCTGCCCAATGAATCTGCCCAATGAATCTGGACAACCTGCATGTCCAGATTCGCCCAATGAATCTGGACGGCAGCGTGTCCAGGCTCGCCTAATGAATCTGGACAGGCAACCCGTCCAGATTCATTGGTTGAACCTGGACAGACAGCCCGTCCAGATTCATTGCTGAACCTGGACAGGTTGCCCGTCCAGATTCATTGGGCCGAACCTGGACGGGCTGCCTTTCCAGATTCGGCCCAATGAATCCGGACAGGCCGCCTTTCCAGAATCGGCCCAATGATTCTGGACGGGCAGCGTGTCCAGGTTCGCCCAATGAATCTGGACACGCAGGCCGTCCAGATTCATTTGGCGAACCTGGACACGCTGCCCGTCCAGATTCATTGGGCCAAATCTGGACATGCAGGTCCAGTTTCGGCCCAATGAATCTGGACGGACTGTCCAGATTCGGCCCAATGGACAGACAGGCCGCCTTTCCAGAATCGGCCAAATGATTCTGGACGGGCAGCGTGTCCAGGTTCGCCCAATGAATCTGGACACGCAGGCCGTCCAGATTCATTTGGCGAACCTGGACACGCTGGCCGTCCAGATTCATTGGGCCAAATCTGGACATGCAGGTCCAGTTTCGGCCCAATGAATCTGGACGGACTGTCCAGATTCGGCCCAATGAATCTGGACAGGCAGCCCGTCCAGATTCATTGGTCGAATCTGGACAGGCAGCCCGTCCAGATTCATTGGTCGAATCTGGACAGGCAGTCCGTCCAGATCCATTGGGCCAAATCTACGTGTCCAGTTCGCCCAATGACTGGACGGACCGCATTTGGGCCGCATTTGGGCTGCATTTGGGCCGCATTTGGGCCGCATTTGGGCCGCATTTGGGCCGCATTTGGGCTGCATTTGGGCCGCATTTGGGCCGCATTTAGGCCGCATTTGGGCAGCGTTTAGGTCGTGTTTGGGCCACAATTAGCCCAACGAATCTGGACAGCCTGCCTGTCCAGATTCGGCCCAATGAATCTGGACAGGCTGCATTTTTGCCGCATTTGGGCCGCATTTGGGTCATTTTTGGGCCACAATTAGGTTGAGTTTGGGCCAAACCCAGAAAAAAGTACCCGTCCAAAATTTATTTTCACAAGACATGAAATACTAATTTGAAATTCAATTTATATTTTCATTTACACAAGTGATTTATTTTTTCCATATTGGAGTTCTTGGGACAGCCCAAATGTCAATCCTGACACTGGGCACACGATATGCTTTTGCCGCACACTCAAATAAATACAGGCAACGCTGGTAAAACATTGGGCCCAATGCTGGAAAAATGGGGCCCAAATTAGGCCCAATGCTTGAAAAAATGGGGGCCCAAACTGGTCCAAATGGAGGCAAAACTGGACGGCAAAAGACGGCCCGATTGGAGGTCCAACTGGACGCCAAAAGGCGGCCCAATTGGAGGCCCAACTGGACGCCAAAAGGCAGCCCGATTGGGGGCCCAACTGGACGCCAATACGCCGCCCGATTGGAAGACCACCTCAGCCCAAATTGACCAAACAGGCATTCTATTTTGGAAGACATTTGGTATAGTTTTCTCATGTTTCTGCACCGGTTTCACTGAAATTTACCACAAATTTCACTGATATTTGCCACATTTTCAATTTTTACGTTTCTACACCTCTAAAAAGTTTATATTAGTTGATTTTTTGTGATCAGGTTCAAATATCAAATCCCTAAATCCATTAAATCAAAAATCACCCCTGCTGTATGCAATAATATACAAATATTTGTCAAATCAACCAACGATTCACCAGGGCTTAAAATAATTTTTTTGACAAACCATGGACTTGACATGGTTTCAGACCACCTTTCATAACTGATTGCCTGCTCTGCTGGAAGAAAATGATAATTTTAACCCTAAATATTAAAAAAATTATCAAAAAACACATGTGAGACCACTTTTGGCAAAACTATCAAGAAGACAGTAATGAATTCAAAAAGTACAATAACAATGATTAGCAGTAACGCTCATCACACAATTAAAAAAATCTTTACTGTTCCTATAGTAAGATATCATTAACTGCAAATCATATTGATCAGACAGGGTTTAGTCCTTGGCGGAGTCTCACCACTTATTGATCAAAAAATCTGATTAACTATTTGATAAAAAATAGGAAAGGAAGTATATATAACCTCAAGAAACATGAACACATAAGATCTACAACAATAATTTGATAAGTACCTGTGCACAGAGCATGCAGGAGTGTGGGCCCGGGATGAAGACATTCCAGAGAGACAGGACTGGGCAGTCTAGGCTAAATGTGAGCTGTGGCGATGAGTAGTGACGCCACCCTGAGAGTGGTCATCACAAGAAATGGATCGAGAGAGACAGCGCCTCAAACGGAGGATCCAGGCTCGGAGCTTCCCGCAAGGGAAGTCTCCATAAGATCTACAAGAAGAACATCGCCTCGACCTCGCAGAACCCGCCCCCATTGGATGAAATCACCTTCTCAGAGGACATGCTAGGGAATGAGAACCCCTTCCATGACGCCCTGGTTATTCAAACTGTCATCGAAGACTTCACCGTCGACCGAATCCTCGCGGATAACGGGAGCTCGGTGAACGTCATTTTTAAGAGAACTTTCGTAGGGCTTCAGGTGGAAGCGTCTTGGGTCCAGGCTGCCGATCCGATGTCGTTTCGTCATCGTCGATGCGTCGAGCGGATACAACGCCATCTTCGGGCGACCCCTCGTCAACTATTTCAAGGCCGTTCCGTCGTCTTATCATCAGTGCTTGAAGTACTGCCGGGGCGATGTCCAAGTAAGGATCCGGGGCGATCCGAAAGCCTCCAGGGAGTGCTACCTTAATGCTATTAGTACCATCAGCTGGATAGGGGACGCAGATAGGTTAGAGGAGCTGCTGGACAGAGAGAAGGGTATGCGCGCTGCGGAGGAAGTGGAAGAGGTGGAGGTGATCTCCCAGGGAGGAGAGCCTAGTCTGCTGAAAGTCGGAGGATCCCTGCCGCTGGAGGGGAGGATCGCGATGGTTGCGTGTCTGCAAGAGAACGTGGATGTCTTTGCTTGGAGCGCTGCCGAGATGCCAGGAATCGACGCCGATGTTGCCTGCCATCGCCTCAACCTGGATCCCACAGTGGCCCCCGTCCGCCAGAAACAGAGAAAGAGCGCCGCCGTGCTGGCCGGTCCGATCAGAGAGGAGGTGGAAAAGCTGTTAGATGCGGGTTTTGTTTCAGAGATCTAGTATCCAGGCTGGGTCTCCAATGTTGTAATGGTGAAGAAGTTCGGAGGGGGCTGGAGGTTATGTATTGATTTTTCCTTGTTGAATAAAGCTTGCCCGAAGGATTACTACCCCTTGCCTCAAATCGACGCGCTTATTGATTCCGCCGTCGGGTTTCCTGTGATGAGTTTCGTTGATGCTTTTTCAGGGTATCACCAGATCCGGATGCATCCCCCCGACTGTCGCGACGTCTCCTTCATCACTAGCGATGACTGCTATAGCTACAAGATGATGCCCTTCGGGCTCAAGAATGCGAGCGCAACTTACCAGAGAATGATGGATCAAGTCTTCAAAGAGCAGAAGGGGCGGAATCTGGAAGTATATGTGGACGATCTCCTTGTCAAGAGCAAGAGCGTTGCGGAGCACATAGCGGATCTGGTGGAGACCTTCGCCACCCTGAAGAAGTACAAAATGCGACTCAACTAGGCCAAGTGCGTCTTCGGTGCAGGAAGAGGGAAGTTTTTAGGTCACCTCCTCACTCCAAGGTGGGTAGAGCCTAACCCGGACAAAGTCAAGGCCATTCTGGAGATGGCGTCCCTGAGAGATCCCAAGGAAGTCCAAAGGTTGACAGGAAGGTTGGCCCGCAGGGAAATGAAGACCTCTTACTCTTCATTCTAGAGCAGTATCTTGCAGACAGGAAGGTTGACAGGAAGGTTGGCCCGCAGGGAAATGAAGACCAACACCGAGCCTAACCACTAAGGTTGACAGGAAGGTTGGCCCGCAGGGCAACAGCTAACCCAAACTCCTCTCCTCCAAGGCCCGCAGGGAAATGAAGACCTCTTACTCTATCTGGGAGTAGGAGCAGAGGCGGTTAGCTCGGTGTTGGTCAGAGAAGAAGGCAAGAAGCAGCTCCCCATCTACTATGTGAGTAGAGTGCTGCGTCAGGTAGAAACGAGATATCCTATCCTGGAGAAGTTGGTGTTCACCTTAGTGGTTTCGACTTGGAGGCTTCGTCCTTATTTTCAGGCTCACTCCATCAAGGTCGTCTCAGATCATCCACTTCGCAGTATCTTGGATGGAGTGGAGCATTCAGGAAGATTGGTAAAGTGGGCGGTGGAGCTTAGCGAGTTCGACATTTCCTATTCACCGAGGGTAGCGATCAAGGCCCAAGCAGTGGCTGACTTCTCAGCCGAAGTGGGAGGGGACGTGGGCTCTTCTAGCCTGGTCTCTTGGGAGATGTTCGTGGATGGGGCTTCAGGCAGGTATTCCGTGGGAGCCGGAGTCGTGCTAGTAAGTCCCCAAGGAACCAGGATCGAGCAAGCAGTCGAAATCCTCTTCCCCGTTACAAATAATTAGGCGGAGTACGAAGCCATGGTGGCTGGCTTGCGTCTCGCCAAGGAGCTAGCAATTCGGGATATCAGGGTCTTCACCGACTCGATGGTGGTCGCGTCTCAAATCAGGGGGGAGTTCGAAGTGCACGATCCCGTCCTGCAGAAATACTTGGTCAAAGTGAAAGGTCTGATCGGGGGATTTCAATCCTTCTTCGTCGAGCATGTACCCCGAGAGGAGAATTCAGAGGCGAACTATCTCGTCAAGTACGGTCCCCAGACGGGGGGGGGGGGGGGGGGGGGGATCGTGACTGAATTGTTCCGACCGTCCATCGAGGAGGGGGAGATGATGGAGATCGAGTAGAGGGCCTCTTGGAGGGATCTGTTCATTTCTTTCTTGGCAACTGGTCGGCTTCCTGCCAGCGGGGGAGATCAGAGGAAATTCCGTTACAAAGTTGCATATTACTTGTTGCAGGAAGGAGAACTCTATCGTAAGACTATCTTAGGCCCTCTGGCCCAGTGCCTGTCGGAGGAAGAAGTCCCTCGTGTTCTGGAGGAGATTCATTCGGGAGAGTGTGGCAGCCACTCGGGGACTCGTACTCTGGAGCAGAGAATCATAAGACACGGCTACTTCTGGCCTACCGTCCGGAAGGACGCGGAGACCTTCTCCAAGAAATATCTGCAATGTCAGCTCTTCGCACCTTTTCAGTTACAGCCAGCTCAGCACCTTCGCTTGATCACTGCTCCATGGCCCTTCACCATTTGGGGAATGGACTTGATCGGCCCTTTTCCTCAGACCAGCGGACAGAGGAAGTTCGTCCTTGTCATGATCGATTACTTCTCCAAATGGATCGAGGCAAAAGCTCTAGCCAGGACCACTTCTCAAATTGTGAAGAATTTCATCTGGGAAGAGATTGCATGCAGGTTCGGGATTCCTCTCGTCATCGTCACCGACAATGGTCCACAGTTCGCCAGCTTGGAGTTAGAGGACTTCTGCAAGCAGCTAGGGACGGATCTTCGATTCGCCTCTGTGCATCATCCTCGCAGCAACGAACAAGTGGAGGCCGCCAACAAGTTGATCATCAACCTCCTAAAGAAGAAAGTCACCAACTTGAAGGGTAATTGGGCAGAGCAGCTCCGAATTAAAGAATTATCAGAGTATGAGAAAACACGCGTCATGATGCCACGTCAAGCAGGGGATAACTGCTGACGCTCAGACAAAACCATCTACTATACTCGTGGGCTCTGAGAACAACTCCAAACTCGGCTATGGGGGAAACACCCTTCAAGTTGTCCCACGGGTCTGAGGCGCTCATCCCAGTGGAGTTTGAGGTTTAGAGCCCAAGAGTCATAGCAGCGGGAGATGGCAGCGAAGAATGTCGTCTGGAGAATAAAGACGCTCAAAGGCTCTCGCTGGACTATATCGAGGAGCTTCGTGACTTGGCCTCCATTCGCCAAGAAGAAATCAAGATACGCATGACAAAGCACTTCGACAAGAACGTCTGTCTCAAACATTTCCTCACAGGAGACCTAGTCATGAAGAAGGTAGATGCCGCAGGAAGGGGAGCAACGGTTGGTAAGCTACATCCGAACTGGGAATGACCCTTCATCATCCAGGAAGCCTTAGCCACTGGAGGTTATTATCTTCAAAATCAAGTCGGAGAGCAGCTGGGAGGTACTTGGAGCGGAGATGACCTGAAAAGGTTTTATCCCTAGCGGTAACACTGTGTTTTCCTTGTAATTTTGATTGCATATATATACAAGCAGTGACAACCCAATTGTTTCTTTTTATACTAATTTATCTCTAGACATCTGAAAACTTCTAGGTTCAGCTCCATGATCGATCCGTGAAACCGACCGTCGACCTGTTCCTCGTAAGTAGCCCAATGCGGATGATGGGACAATGCCTCAGGAAGCACTCTTGTAAGACCGAGCCTCTGCATTGACGGCCGAGGTCAGCTCCCCCCTTGTATGTCGGCCTAGATCCCCCCGATTGCATCTCTCCTCCGACTGGAGGTACTATTAGGAACAGGTCCGGACGCCAACCTCCCGGATTCGAGGAAGAGCCGACCTTACCAAGCATCCATTTGGGCAACAACACTTCAATTATTTCTAAAGGCAGGATAACCTACCAAGGGGCAAGGATAGGCCTAAGGGAAGAAGTTTGCCTCGAGTGCGTCCTGAAGGACCCTCGGAAGAACATTACCCTTCGCTCATGCACTTGCACTCGTGGCCAGGTGACATGGCCGAAAGCGATCCCAACTATCGGATCGGGACACGAGCCTTCGACCTGTTTCTTCTGAATAGCTCAGTACGGATGATGGGACGATGCCTCGGGAAGTGCTCTTGTAAGACCGAGCATCTGCATTGACGGTCGAGATCAGCTCCCCCCTTGCATGTCGGCCTAGGTCCCCCCGATTGCATCTCTCCTCCGACTGGAGGAATTATTAGAAACATGTCTGGACGTCAACCTCCCGATTTGACGAAGAAAGGATCGTCTCTCTATAAATTTCCATCTCCAAAACGTTCGTACAATTAACTCCGTGTCACCACTCAAGTAACAGGGCGAAATCACCTCAACTCCAATTGAAGTCCTCGAGTGGTAGTGTTATCATAAGTCTGAGTCCCTGCACGAGCTCCTCTCCTACACATCGGCCAACGACCTCCTCGAGTGAGACCAAGTTCCTCGCTAGAGTGATGTTGTGGTCCGTGATCTCTGTACGAGCTCCCCTCCTACAGACCGACTACTTGCCTCCCCGTGTCGACTACTTCCCACCACCAGTTGAGCTTGCTTCTTGCTGGGTGTCGACTACTTCCCACCACCAGTTGAGCTTGCCTCCTGCTGGGTGTCGACAACTTCCCACCACCAGTTGAGCTTGGCTCCTGCTAGGTGTCGACTACTTCCCACCACCAGTTGAGCTTGGCTCCTGCTGGGTGTCGACTACTTCCCACCACCAGTTGAGTTTGGCTCCTGCTGGGTGTCGACTACTTCCCACCACCAGTTGAGCCTGGCTCCTGCTGGGTGTCGACTACTTGCCACCACCAGTTGAGCCTGACTCCTGCTGGGTGTCGACTGCTTCCCACCACCAGTTGAGCCTGGCTCCTGCTGGGTATCGACTGCTTCCCACCACCAGTTGAGCCTGACTCCTGCTGGGTGTCGACTGCTTCCCACCACCAGTTGAGCCTGGCTCCTACTGGGTATCGACTGCTTCCCACCACCAGTTGAGCTTGGCTCCTCCTGGGTGTCGACTACTCCCCACCACCAGTTGAGCTTGACTCCTGCTGGGTGTCGGCTTTGATCTCCAAGCAAACTGGGTTAAGCTCCTGCGAGGTAAACGATTATGCAGGTGCGAGTATGCCTTGGTGAGTATGCGTGAAAGTGGCGTGCGAACAAGGGCAGCGACCTGCGAGTGGGCGATGAACTCTAAGGAGCAACATCAGTACGCGAGTAAGCGTGTCACAAACACTCATCCTCCCAGAGCCTATGAGCCTAGCGAACGACATCAATCGACGAGCATGCGAGTATAACAAAAAGGAAGGCAATGAAAAAACTTATATTAAATATCAAAGTGATTACAAGTTTCAAAAATTGTGTTTTCCATAGGCAAGTATGAAGAATATCAGCGAGCAACTAGGACTCATCGTCGCCAGTATCAGGCCGATATTCGTCATCTCCAATATCGGCATCCTCCTCATCCTCGCCGTCGTCGCCGCTTCCCTCCTCACCGCTGCTTTCGCCGTTGTTGCTGCTACTACCACTGATGCTGCCGCTAGAGCCCGATGCTGAGGAAAGTATGCGATCAAGCGAGTTAGATTCCTCGGCGAGCAACTCCGGAATGAGGTCCTCGACGGTCATCTTCCTGCCCTCCTCGTCGAGGTGGCCACCGATCCTCAGCCTGGCGAGGATGACGTCCCCCGCTGCCCGCGCTATTCCTCGGCGGATGGCCGACATCTCATCCCCATGCGGGCGGGCTTTCTTGACCATCTTATGGTCGATCACATCCTGCGGCGACATCTCCAGGCGAGAACCTGAGGGACCAGGGCGATCTTCAGCAGCGACCGAGCGAGTTTCCATCTCAGCCACTCGGACTTGGTATGTTTCCAGCTCGGCCCGGGTGCTGGCGAGCTCCTGCTCTAGCTCAGAAACTCTCTTCGTTGTCTCTATCTCAGCAACCTGCCGAGTATCAGTGGATCACCAATCAGTAAAATAATCCGAGTCCAAATCAGTCATGTCGCGCGAACGGGCAACTTACCTCATAGTCCTTCCAGCGGACTGACTGCATGCCGAGATCTATAGCCTTTTTGGTGACGATCTTCAAAGCCTCGTGCGTCTCCAGTAGCTTCCTGGCCGAGTAGTGTCCTAGCTCAACAGTTCGCGCGAGCGAGCACGAAGTTTGTTGGGCGAGCACCTCCGGGCTGAGCTCCAGCAGGGACTCAGCATCAGCTCGCCCGTACAAAGCATGAAGGACGGCGAAGGCCTCCCCCTTGTCTTCCCAATCCGCCGACCAGGAGGGGAGGTTGGTGCTCAGTGTCACCAAGTGCTCATCCTCGGACCAGGACACCAGCGGGCGACCATATACATCCACCGCTTCTCGCCCAAGGTTGTAATTTGGATGGAAGTGGGGCGCCCTGCGTCGAGCGGCGACTCTTGATCGTCGGACTGAGAGGGTGAAATCTTGGCCCTCTTGCTCGCAGGACCCGACGACTTGACCTTCGCCTTCCCTTTGGCGAGCTTCTTCTTCTCGCCAACATCAGGCGGACTGTTGGAGGACTCCGAGAAGGATGAGGCGACTCCTTTCGCTGGAGGAAGCGGCTTCTGTGGAAGATCGCGAGCTTCTGCAAAAACCAAAAGATTAGCGCAATGTCCAAACAGCGAGCGAGCGACCTAGCAAGTACAAAGGGATCTCGCCAGTTTTTACCCTCGCTGGGAAGAACCTCGTCAAGTGCGCCGACGTTGATGCGACAGTGGATGACGTCGAACAGGAGACAACGGAAGACTCGAACAACTGTTCGCGAGCACCCTCCAAGATCGACAACAAAAAGGCGACGTTGGCAGGTTGGTGCGGCCTCCCCAGAAAACCATCAAAGTCGCTTTCAACGACGACCAGGTACTCGCTCCACCTATGTACCTTGTTCGTCGTCCCCATCAGGGTGCAGACATGGCTGCTGAAGAAGATGACTCCCTCAGCGGTCGCGGCGAAGGCAAATATCTTTCTAAAGACAGAAAGATCAAAGGTGATCCTCTCTTCTCGCAAGAAGCAGAGGAACCCCATGATGATCTCCACTCCGTTCGGGTTGATTTGAGCGGGCGATCCCAAAATATTGCAGGATCTGGCGATATTCAGGCCACAACGGCAGCCGCAAACCGACCTCGAAATGGCGGAGCGAGAAGATTACGGCGCCTTCGACGTAGGTATTAAGTCGCTCACTCCGGGTGGGAAGGCTCGTCGAGTATCCCTCGGGAAGGAGTCGTCGTTTAAACACCTCCAGGTCGCTGTCTGAGGTAATGGACTTTTTGAAAGCTGTATCGGTGAAATTCACGGCGTGGGCATGTCGGCGAGCATTAGCGACATCCCCGACCATCGTTTGCGAGTTGGATTGGCGAGGAAAAGAAGACGAGAAGAGCAAGAAGGCAGAAGCAGCACACGAGCAAGAACAGATACTCGCGAGTTGGAATTTGAAAATCGCAGCAGCGTACTTATGACCTACCTACCCCCTCTATTTATAGGCAAAATCGGGGGGGGGAGCATATCGTGATTCAGCGAGTATCGTCCTAAGTCGCGACCTAATGATTAGGCGGATCCCCGACGTCAGCACTATCTCGCACGATACCGTCAGGAACCTCGCAACCTCGCCAGAACCACATAAAACAAGCTCGGCATATCGCAGAAGGGAAGCGAGTAAACAACGAACATAAAAGCAATAAGACAGAAAGCAAGCGCGAGATTCAAACTCGCTTATTACAAATAATAGAATATCACATAATCGCCTGAGGCGAGTTCAAATAAAGAAAGTGAAAATCCTAAGCCCTAGGCGGCCGCTCCAGTGGATGTGGATGTCGTCCAGCCCACCCCATCTCGCGGGCTCGCCGGTAATGATCAATCGCCAACGATATCGCGTCGTCGCCTAGCCGCAGCTGTTCCTCCATCCTCACCAGTCGGCCAGCGGAGCCCATGCTCGCGCGCATGCCAGCCAGCTCGTCAAGAACTAGCTGGAGGCGATGGTTGTTTACCGCCAGCTGACGGTCGTTCTCCTGAATCATGTGTAAGCGAGCCTCATAATTCTCCAGGGTGGCCCGAAGCTCCTCCATCCTCGCCACCCGCACCTCCAGAGATGAAATCCGACAATGAGGCTCGCAGATGACAAGCTGGTCGAACTTGCTCTCCAGCTCCAGATAGGCGCGAGCAACGACGTGACAGTACTCGCTTCCCGACAGCCCGATGACATCGATGAAGGCCGGCCCTGGAGTCGCAGGGCGATCTGTCAAGACAAGAAGAAGGTCGTCATGTCAGAAATCAGCGATTGGCCCATTAGGCTAATACAACAGTGGCGCGGGTTACCGTGGAGAGGAGATAGAGACCGTCGAGGAGAATGGTCGCGACCAGTATGTTCTCACTGGCCTGAGGATGAGCCGCCCGCGCGCTCGGCGGGTTTCCCCTGCCCGCGACCCCCATAATCTAGATCCCCTACCCTCGGCGGGAAGTAGCTTGGCCGCGACTTATCCTATTTCCGAGCCAAGGTCTTTGACGGAGGCAGAGGAGGCTGCGACGAACTCGCCGGAAGCTGCGAGGTCTTCTGCGGAGGAGGCGGCGGAGGCCGCGACATATTCGTCATTTGTTGAGCAGTCAGAGGAGGAGGCGGCGACGAAGGATTGCTTGCCGCCGGCAGGGAAGCAACATTCAGATGTGGCGGCGGCAGCAAATACCTGCTCGCCGCTGGCAGCGATTTGTCAACCGCAGGGAGGGAAGGAACTTTGCTCGTCCCAGATGGAGGATCCTTGCCCGCGGGTAGGTCGTTGCTCGCCGGAGGATCCTTCCTCGCCGGAGGATCCTTGCTCGCGGGAAGATCCTTGCTCGCCGGAGGATTTTCCTTCGTCGAAGAGGTGTGTGCCTCCGTTACTTTCCCCGAACTGATATGAATCCGAACCTTGTGTGCGGTATGGGTCCGTTTCTCGGCCGCTAGGGCAAGCAGTGGTGCAGATTGTAGGGGGCGACGACCAGGGCCGCGTCAGGGTCCGTCAAATGAGGATCTGCGAGTAAGAAAGTAGGTCAGTGAGAAAGAATCAGCAACCAACATCGTTTTTACACCGCTTAGCGAGATGGCGACCTGGCGAGGAGATCACTTCAACCAGCGGCTGCGCCAACGGGTTGGCGACTTCGGGAGGTGGAGTCTTCAGCGAGCCGAGAAGATTGGAGTCGGGACCATCCGCGATAGGGATGTTGTCCAATCCAAGATCACTAAGGAGCTTCTGAGTGCTAGCAGAACGTGTGGGATTGCCGGTCGAGACAGCGAATCGCCGCCTGGCTAGGGCAGTGGGAGGCCAACCCTTCGCGCGCCGCAGAGGGCTGAGCGGCGAAGGAACCACCCGGATCGGGTGGTTACAGCGCGGCGGCGGCAACGACAACGACGGTGGCGGTTGCGGCCCGAACGGTTACGCCGCTAGTGGGGGTTTCTCGGATATCCGCACCCGCGCATGGGGTGCGGCTAGCGCTTTTAGGGGGTACACATCAAACATTTTTATAGATTTTCATAGAGTAATAAAGAACCATTATTTCTAAATTAAATCCGTAAAAAAAACGTCATTATATTTGAGCAAAAACTCATACATGACCGTGAAGTGTCGTAAGAATCTAAAGTGATGCAATGCACAAACAACTATCTGATAATTAAGTTACAATAAATACTGAAAATACTAAGTGAATAAATTAAATTAAGTTTAAAAGTGCTTCAATTAAATACTAAGTGAATAAATCCTACAAATAGATCAATTCATGGGCAAATGCATATGCAATAACACCCAAAAATATATGTTTGTTCATCAAATACATAAAATAAGTGATATAGAATTCAAACAAGAACTTACATGAGCAATAAGAGTCCGTGGAAGTGATTGGTTGCTGATTTCTGGGTTTGGGCAGCAATCCAGCGGCAATTTGAGCGCATATTACAGAAACTGGATGTGTGTTAGAGAAGATTGAAGGGCTAAGGTGGATACTGGGTAGTGGTTGGCTGTTGTAGTGATGAGGGAAAATGTTGGGGCAGCAGGAGGTGAAATGAGGGTGTTAGGACAGCTGGGAAGGGGATACAGGGCTACGCTAGGCTTAGAAATGGAGGTAGGCAGCGAGCTGTGTAATTCCAGGATAAAGGAATACTGGGAATTTGATTGTTTTCTCTAAGGCGAAGGATGATACAAGAGAATCGAAGGAGGTTCGATAAAGCAAGGGTGTCAAAACTTGGATCTGCACAGGAGTAGTGGGCGAGATCTTGTACTGGTTGATTGGTGGGGGTTTCGGAAGAGGACAGGTGGTCAATACGGAATGATTAGTTACAATCATCGTGTTACGCCCCCGCTATGCTTTGCGGGTCGCCTGGTTCAGCCCCAGGCCGGCGGTTCATTGAGTGGGGGCTGAACCGAAAGGTTCAGCCCCGTTGTTTAGCACGTCCTTGCTCCTCCGAACATATTGACGACCCGCAAAGCGTAGCGGGGGCGTAACACATCGATACAAGGATTAATGTTGATTGTAGGTAGTTATGGGGTGATTTAGTGATAGAGCGAATAGTTAGATGGATATGTGGGGTAGTTAAAGGCACTTATGAGTGAGGAAGGGTAGCTAATGTTGTGATGTCAAAAATGCCTCAACTTCACATCTATACTGACGGTAAGTAGTAAACTGCTCTAAAGAGGTTAATTGAGCTTTGAAACTTCAACGCCAGAAGGTAAGAAAAAAATTGAAACCAGACGAGTCCAGGCTTCACACAACATGAAACTTTTGTGCGTAATTTTATTGATTGAATATTGAGAATACACGGGATTACAAGTAGCAGAGGTCACTTTGAAACTATCTGAATAGAATTCGCAAACACCCTCTTAAGGTGTACAAGTGCTAGGAGTTTTGTGAGCCGGAAGCCAATGCCTGTCGGTCACTGTTCACACCATATTTATAGAAAACAAGGGCCTACTCGAGGGCAGCTTGCAAAAATACGGGCAGTCCGCTTAACAAAACACAATACACCAAGTAAAATTACAAATCCTGGAAGTCGAGAGCCGATTAGTCTGGAAATGGAACATGAAAATCTTGGAAAAAGGTTGGTGAGGCCCTTCTAGGGTCTGTGAGGCCCGGTGTCCTGGAAGCATGTTCCGCAAATGGTTACTTTCTGATCCTCTGATGCGTCAAGCATTCCCGACAACCCTGAAAGGTCAAGCTCACACATGGTTATTTTCCTTAAAGGAAGGAGAAATCAAGAATTCCATAGTGCTAGCACAACATTTTGTGGATCAGTTCATTGCCATTCGACGGATAGTCAAAGATCTCTCCCATTTGTCTGGGATTCGCCAAAACGAAGGAAAAACCCTAAAAGACTTCTTCCGTCGTTTCACCACTAAGGCGCGACAAATCCTCAGGGTAAACTCAGAGCTCCTATGAGGGTTTCTTCTCGGAGGGCTCCACCTCGGTGGCTTCCACTCCACGCTAGTATGGGAGACTGTGCCCAACTATCTCGATCTCGTCCGTCGGATCGATGCACAGATTGTTGTTGATGATGTAGTTGAAACGCACCGCCAGCAATTCAAAAGGGACTCAAAAAGACAATGAAAGCAAGAGATAACACCACTGCTAAAGAACGACTCACGTCGTGACAATTCCCGACGAGCCGGTGGGAAAAACTGCCAACAAGCCTTCACTCCCTTCAATGCTTCACGAATGGAAGTGTTGCTCGTCGTATGCGACCATCCCTCTCTCCAGAGACAGAGGGATCTCACCCCAAACTCCGGGGACCTGTCTAAATACTGCAACTATCACGAGGTCACATGTATATGACATAAGATTGTTCGCGACTAAAGGCAGATATCAAAAGACTCATTCACCAGGAATTTCTTGAAGAATTTCTGCAGCATAGGGGCCTTGAACTGGCTATGCCTGAATGAACCCGAAGGACCAAGTTTAGTGAAGCGGGGTGTATAGTTTGCGGGTGTATCTACCCATGATCCTAAAGATTACTTATGAAGTTAACATTATGCTTTAGTACACTAACAAGATTTGCCCCAGTATTTAGATCAGTCATTTTCACATCACATTAGAATCATGATAAAACCTTTAAATGCCATGATAATCAGAGCACTATTCAATTCACAACTTTGCCTAAAACATCAATCACATATTTATTCTTTTAGAGTGTCATCAATCAAGTAATTAAATAAGTGGTCATATCAAATCCAATATCCACTGAAATTTCTACCAAAAGACAAATTGAGCATTTTGTGCATGCCACTAAAATTTTAGTCCCATCAGATATCATATATAACACTTTTAATTAAAATGATATTATTAACAAAATCATAGCAAATTCAACCCAAAAATTCTGAAATTTAAATGTAGTATCCACAATGTCATAAGCATGCATGTATCAAATTTCGTTATCATCCGAATAATATTTTGAGTGTTAGAAAAGCCTACTTTAGGGCCCATCTAGGGGCCCATTCTTCTCTCTCTTCTCTCTCTTCTCTCTCTATTTGTATTAGTCTCACATCTTGGTTTGGGATTTCTCTCATTCTTCTTCTCCTATTTAATTGTATTCATACTTGTAATTATCAATTCAAGAAGTATATACAAGCTTTGAGGCCTCTCTTTACATGGTATCAGAGCCAGACGTATCCTCCAGCGGACTCCTATCTCCTGTTCGCATCTCTTCTTGTGGTCTGGCCTCTTAACCGCGCGGCCTCTGTTATCCGCTTCTTTCCCAGCCCGCTTGGCCTCTGCGGCCTCCACTTCCTTCGCCACTTCCTCATCTCTTCGTGGATCCACCCTCTCCTCAGGCTTCTTATAGCCCACCCCTTTCTTAGACCTCGCGGGACCCACCTTTCCCTGCTACCTGCGGGCTGCCTTCCCTATCCGCTGCGAGCTCCCCTCTTGCCTGCTGACTGCTTCCGTCCGCTGTGAATTGCTTCAGTCCACCGCGGCCATCTTCTTACGGATTGTTCCAGTTCGCCGCGGATTCTCTCCCTTCGGGCCCTGCCGTGCTCGTCTTCTATCCTCCGCGACCTTCAACTTAGTCGCCGCGGCCTGCTCTGTTGCTCATTCTCTCCTTTGCGAGCTTCTTCTGCTAGCCGCACTGCTCTTTTGCGGCATGTTCCTTGCTAAGCCACGCTGCTTCTTCTTCTATCCGCCGTGACCTCCCTCTTTGTCGCCGCGCGACTTGTTTCTTGTTGATGTCCGCTCCCCTCTGCTCTTAGTCGCATTTTTGGTCGCGACCTTCTGGTCGCTGGTTTGTCCGCCGAGACCGTGCGACTACCTCTCCTATCCGCTGCTGCCTCTCCCTGCTCGCTGCTTGCTACTCGCATCGAACTGCCTCTCCCTCTCACCGCGCGGTCTATTTCTAACCGCTGCGGCCCTTCTCTGCTCGCGGATCGCAGCTTCTTGCTCTCCTCCCTCTCTCTATCCGCGGCTGTCCACTTGACCGTGCGGACTTTCCTTTCCGCATTTTGGTCGCGATCAGCCTAATCGTCGGTGTGACCGCGCGGACTGATCCTGCTTCTCGCTGCGGTCTGGTCCTTCCCGCTGCGGCCCGGTCTGTTTCTATCTGCCCGGTCTGGTTCCTTATTCGCCAAGTGCTTGCTTTTGTTGTGGTCTTCTCCTAACCGCGCAGCCTGCTTGTTTCTAGCCGCTGCGGGCTGTTCTTACCGCGCTGGCCGTGGCCGGTTCTTGTCGCTGGTGCGTTGTCACCGTGACCGCTGCGGTCTATTCCTTGCAAAATGATCAGCTATCCTCCGGGCTCTGTGGTGTCTGTTTCCGATGGTGGTACCTCCTGCCTTGCTCGCAGCTCATCATGTGGCGCGGGTTACCGTGGAGAGGAGATAGAGACCGTCGAGGAGAATGGCCGCGACCAGTATGTTCTCACTGGCCTGAGGATGAGCCGCCCGCGCGCTCGGCGGGTTTCCCCTGCCCGCGACCCCCATAATCTAGATCCCCTACCCTCGGCGGGAAGTAGCTTGGCCGCGACTTATCCTATTTCCGAGCCAAGGTCTTTGACGGAGGCAGAGGAGGCTGCGACGAACTCGCCGGAAGCTGCGAGGTCTTCTGCGGAGGAGGCGGCGGAGGCCGCGACATATTCGTCATTTGTTGAGTAGTCAGAGGAGGAGGCGGCGACGAAGGAATTCTTGCCGCCGGCAGGGAAGCAACATTCAGATGTGGCGGCGGCAGCAAATACCTGCTCGCCGCTGGCAGCGATTTGTCAACCGCAGGGAGGGAAGGAACTTTGCTCGTCCCAGATGGAGGATCCTTGCCCGCGGGTAGGTCGTTGCTCGCCGGAGGATCCTTGCTCGCGGGAAGATCCTTGCTCGCCGGAGGATTTTCCTTCGTCGAAGAGGTGTGTGCCTCCGTTACTTTCCCCAAACTGATATGAATCCGAACCTTGTGTGCGGTATGGGTCCGTTTCTCGGCCGCTAGGGCAAGCAGTGGTGCAGATTGTAGGGGGCGACGACCAGGGCCGCGTCAGGGTCCGTCAAATGAGGATCTGCGAGTAAGAAAGTAGGTCAGTGAGAAAGAATCAGCAACCAACATCGTTTTTACACCGCTTAGCGAGATGGCGACCTGGCGAGGAGATCACTTCAACCAGCGGCTGCGCCAACGGGTTGGCGACTTCGGGAGGTGGAGTCTTCAGCGAGCCGAGAAGATTGGAGTCGGGACCATCCGCGATAGGGATGTTGTCCAATCCAAGATCACTAAGGAGCTTCTGAGTGCTAGCAGAACGTGTGGGATTGCCGGTCGAGACAGCGAATCGCCGCCTGGCTAGGGCAGTGGGAGGCCAACCCTTCGCGCGCCGCAGAGGGCTGAGCGGCGAAGGAACCACCCGGATCGGGTGGTTACAGCGCGGCGGCGGCAACGACAACGACGGTGGCGGTTGCGGCCCGAACGGTTACGCCGCTAGTGGGGGTTTCTCGGATATCCGCACCCGCGCATGGGGTGCGGCTAGCGCTTTTAGGGGGAACACATCAAACATTTTTATAGATTTTCATAGAGTAATAAAGAACCATTATTTCTAAATTAAATCCGTAAAAAAAACGTCATTATATTTGAGCAAAAACTCATACATGACCGTGAAGTGTCGTAAGAATCTAAAGTGATGCAATGCACAAACAACTATCTGATAATTAAGTTACAATAAATACTGAAAATACTAAGTGAATAAATTAAATTAAGTTTAAAAGTGCTTCAATTAAATACTAAGTGAATAAATCCTACAAATAGATCAATTCATGGGCAAATGCATATGCAATAACACCCAAAAATATATGTTTGTTCATCAAATACATAAAATAAGTGATATAGAATTCAAACAAGAACTTACATGAGCAATAAGAGTCCGTGGAAGTGATTGGTTGCTGATTTCTGGGTTTGGGCAGCAATCCAGCGGCAATTTGAGCGCATATTACAGAAACTGGATGTGTGTTAGAGAAGATTGAAGGGCTAAGGTGGATACTGGGTAGTGGTTGGCTGTTGTAGTGATGAGGGAAAATGTTGGGGCAGCAGGAGGTGAAATGAGGGTGTTAGGACAGCTGGGAAGGGGATACAGGGCTACGCTAGGCTTAGAAATGGAGGTAGGCAGCGAGCTGTGTAATTCCAGGATAAAGGAATACTGGGAATTTGATTGTTTTCTCTAAGGCGAAGGATGATACAAGAGAATCGAAGGAGGTTCGATAAAGCAAGGGTGTCAAAACTTGGATCTGCACAGGAGTAGTGGGCGAGATCTTGTACTGGTTGATTGGTGGGGGTTTCGGAAGAGGACAGGTGGTCAATACGGAATGATTAGTTACAATCATCGTGTTACGCCCCCGCTACGCTTTGCGGGTCGCCTGGTTCAGCCCCAGGCTGGCGGTTCATTGAGTGGGGGCTGAACCGGAAGGTTCAGCCCCGTTGTTTAGCACGTCCTTGCTCCTCCGAACATATTGACGACCCGCAAAGCGTAGCGGGGGCGTACCACATCGATACAAGGATTAATGTTGATTGTAGGTAGTTATGGGGTGATTTAGTGATAGAGCGAATAGTTAGATGGATATGTGGGGTAGTTAAAGGTACTTATGAGTGAGGAAGGGTAGCTAATGTTGTGATGTCAAAAATGCCTCAACTTCACATCTATACTGACGGTAAGTAGTAAACTGCTCTAAAGAGGTTAATTGAGCTTTGAAACTTCAACGCCAGAAGGTAAGAAAAAAATCGAAACCAGACGAGTCCAGGCTTCACACAACATGAAACTTTTGTGCGTAATTTTATTGATTGAATATTGAGAATACACGGGATTACAAGTAGCAGAGGTCACTTTGAAACTATCTGAATAGAATTCGCAAACACCCTCTTAAGGTGTACAAGTGCTAGGAGTTTTGTGAGCCGGAAGCCAATGCCCGTCGGTCACTGTTCACACCATATTTATAGAAAACAAGGGCCTACTCGAGGGCAGCTTGCAAAAATACGGGCAGTCCGCTTAACAAAACACAATACACCAAGTAAAATTACAAATCCTGGAAGTCGAGAGCCGATTAGTCTGGAAATGGAACATGAAAATCTTGGAAAAAGGTTGGTGAGGCCCTTCTAGGGTCTGTGAGGCCCGGTGTCCTGGAAGCATGTTCCGCAAATGGTTACTTTCTGATCCTCTGATGCGTCAAGCATTCCCGACAACCCTGAAAGGTCAAGCTCACACATGGTTATTTTCCTTAAAGGAAGGAGAAATCAAGAATTCCATAGTGCTAGCACAACATTTTGTGGATCAGTTCATTGCCATTCGACGGATAGTCAAAGATCTCTCCCATTTGTCTGGGATTCGCCAAAACGAAGGAAAAACCCTAAAAGACTTCTTCCGTCGTTTCACCACTAAGGCGCGACAAATCCTCAGGGTAAACTCAGAGCTCCTATGAGGGTTTCTTCTCGGAGGGCTCCACCTCGGTGGCTTCCACTCCACGCTAGTATGGGAGACTGTGCCCAACTATCTCGATCTCGTCCGTCGGATCGATGCACAGATTGTTGTTGATGATGTAGTTGAAACGCACCGCCAGCAATTCAAAAGGGACTCAAAAAGACAATGAAAGCAAGAGATAACACCACTGCTAAAGAACGACTCACGTCGTGACAATTCCCGACGAGCCGGTGGGAAAAACTGCCAACAAGCCTTCACTCCCTTCAATGCTTCACGAATGGAAGTGTTGCTCGTCGTATGCGACCATCCCTCTCTCCAGAGACAGAGGGATCTCACCCCAAACTCCGGGGACCTGTCTAAATACTGCAACTATCACGAGGTCACATGTATATGACATAAGATTGTTCGCGACTAAAGGCAGATATCAAAAGACTCATTCACCAGGAATTTCATGAAGAATTTCTGCAGCATAGGGGCCTTGAACTGGCTATGCCTGAATGAACCCGAAGGACCAAGTTTAGTGAAGCGGGGTGTATAGTTTGCGGGTGTATCTACCAATGATCCTAAAGATTACTTATGAAGTTAACATTATGCTTTAGTACACTAACAAGATTTGCCCCAGTATTTAGATCAGTCATTTTCACATCACATTAGAATCATGATAAAACCTTTAAATGCCATGATAATCAGAGCACTATTCAATTCACAACTTTGCCTAAAACATCAATCACATATTTATTCTTTTAGAGTGTCATCAATCAAGTAATTAAATAAGTGGTCATATCAAATCCAATATCCACTGAAATTTCTACCAAAAGACAAATTGAGCATTTTGTGCATGCCACTAAAATTTTAGTCCCATCAGATATCATATATAACACTATTAATTAAAATGATATTATTAACAAAATCATAGCAAATTCAACCCAAAAATTCTGAAATTTAAATGTAGTATCCACAATGTCATAAGCATGCATGTATCAAATTTCGTTATCATCCGAATAATATTTTGAGTGTTAGAAAAGCCTACTTTAGGGCCCATCTAGGGGCCCATTCTTCTCTCTCTTCTCTCTCTTCTCTCTCTATTTGTATTAGTCTCACATCTTGGTTTGGGATTTCTCTCATTCTTCTTCTCCAATTTAATTGTATTCATACTTGTAATTATCAATTCAAGAAGTATATACAAGCTTTGAGGCCTCTCTTTACATGGTATCAGAGCCAGACGTATCCTCCAGCGGACTCCTATCTCCTGTTCGCATCTCTTCTTGTGGTCTGGCCTCTTAACCGCGCGGCCTCTGTTATCCGCTTCTTTCCCAGCCCGCTTGGCCTCTGCGGCCTCCTCTTCCTTCGCCACTTCCTCATCTCTTCGTGGATCCACCCTCTCCTCAGGCTTCTTATAGCCCACCCCTTTCTTAGACCTCGCGGGACCCACCTTTCCCTGCTACCTGCGGGCTGCCTTCCCTATCCGCTGCGAGCTCCCCTCTTGCCTGCTGACTGCTTCCGTCCGCTGTGAATTGCTTCAGTCCACCGCGGCCATTTTCTTACGGATTGTTCCAGTTCGCCGCGGATTCTCTCCCTTCGGGCCCTGCCGTGCTCGTCTTCTATCCTCCGCGACCTTCAACTTAGTCGCCGCGGCCTGCTCTGTTGCTCATTCTCTCCTTTGCGAGCTTCTTCTGCTAGCCGCACTGCTCTTTTGCGGCATGTTCCTTGCTAAGCCACGCTGCTTCTTCTTCTATCCGCCGTGACCTTCCTCTTTGTCGCCGCGCGACTTGTTTCTTGTTGATGTCCGCTCACCTCTGCTCTTAGTCGCATTTTTGGTCGCGACCTTCTGGTCGCTGGTTTGTCCGCCGAGACCGTGCGACTACCTCTCCTATCCGCTGCTGCCTCTCCCTGCTCGCTGCTTGCTACTCGCAGCGAACTGCCTCTCCCTCTCACCGCGCGGTCTATTTCTAACCGCTGCGGCCCTTCTCTGCTCGCGGATCGCAGCTTCTTGCTCTCCTCCCTCTCTCTATCCGCGGCTGTCCACTTGACCGTGCGGACTTTCCTTTCCGCATTTTGGTCGCGATCAGCCTAATCGTCGGTGTGACCGCGCGGACTGAGCCTGCTTCTCGCTGTCGACTGCTCCTTCTCGCTGCGGTCTGGTCCTTCCCGCTGCGGCCTGGTCTGTTTCTATCTGCCCGGTCTGGTTCCTTATTCGCCAAGTGCTTGCTTTTGTTGTGGTCTTCTCCTAACCGCGCAGCCTGCTTGTTTCTAGCCGCTGCGGGCTGTTCTTACCGCGCTGGTCGTGGCCGGTTCTTGTCGCTGGTGCGTTGTCACCGTGACCGCTGCGGTCTATTCCTTGCAAAATGATCAGCTATCCTCTGTGCTCTGTGGTGTCTGTTTCCGATGGTGGTACCTCCTGCCTTGCTCGCAGCTCATCCTGTGGCGCGGGTTACCGTGGAGAGGAGATAGAGACCGTCGAGGAGAATGGCCGCAACCAGTATGTTCTCACTGGCCTGAGGATGAGCCGCCCGCGCGCTCGGCGGGTTTCCCCTGCCCGCGACCCCCATAATCTAGATCCCCTACCCTCGGCGGGAAGTAGCTTGGCCGCGACTTATCCTATTTCCGAGCCAAGGTCTTTGACGGAGGCAGAGGAGGCTGCGACGAACTCGCCGGAAGCTGCGAGGTCTTCTGCGGAGGAGGCGGCGGAGGCCGCGACATATTCGTCATTTGTTGAGCAGTCAGAGGAGGAGGCGGCGACGAAGGATTGCTTGCCGCCGGCAGGGAAGCAACATTCAGATGTGGCGGCGGCAGCAAATACCTGCTCGCCGCTGGCAGCGATTTGTCAACCGCAGGGAGGGAAGGAACTTTGCTCGTCCCAGATGGAGGATCCTTGCCCGCGGGTAGGTCGTTGCTCGCCGGAGGATCCTTCCTCGCCGGAGGATCCTTGCTCGCGGGAAGATCCTTGCTCGCCGGAGGATTTTCCTTCGTCGAAGAGGTGTGTGCCTCCGTTACTTTCCCCGAACTGATATGAATCCGAACCTTGTGTGCGGTATGGGTCCGTTTCTCGGCCGCTAGGGCAAGCAGTGGTGCAGATTGTAGGGGGCGACGACCAGGGCCGCGTCAGGGTCCGTCAAAGGAGGATCTGCGAGTAAGAAAGTAGGTCAGTGAGAAAGAATCAGCAACCAACATCGTTTTTACACCGCTTAGCGAGATGGCGACCTGGCGAGGAGATCACTTCAACCAGCGGCTGCGCCAACGGGTTGGCGACTTCGGGAGGTGGAGTCTTCAGCGAGCCGAGAAGATTGGAGTCGGGACCATCCGCGATAGGGATGTTGTCCAATCCAAGATCACTAAGGAGCTTCTGAGTGCTAGCAGAACGTGTGGGATTGCCGGTCGAGACAGCGAATCGCCGCCTGGCTAGGGCAGTGGGAGGCCAACCCTTCGCGCGCCGCAGAGGGCTGAGCGGCGAAGGAACCACCCGGATCGGGTGGTTATAGCGCGGCGGCGGCAACGACAACGACGGTGGCGGTTGCGGCCCGAACGGTTACGCCGCTAGTGGGGGTTTCTCGGATATCCGCACCCGCGCATGGGGTGCGGCTAGCGCTTTTAGGGGGAACACATCAAACATTTTTATAGATTTTCATAGAGTAATAAAGAACCATTATTTCTAAATTAAATCCGTAAAAAAAACGTCATTATATTTGAGCAAAAACTCATACATGACCGTGAAGTGTCGTAAGAATCTAAAGTGATGCAATGCACAAACAACTATTTGATAATTAAGTTACAATAAATACTGAAAATACTAAGTGAATAAATTAAATTAAGTTTAAAAGTGCTTCAATTAAATACTAAGTGAATAAATCCTACAAATAGATCAATTCATGGGCAAATGCATATGCAATAACACCCAAAAATATATGTTTGTTCATCAAATACATAAAATAAGTGATAGAATTCAAACAAGAACTTACATGAGCAATAAGAGTCCGTGGAAGTGATTGGTTGCTGATTTCTGGGTTTGGGCAGCAATCCAGCGGCAATTTGAGCGCATATTACAGAAACTGGATGTGTTAGAGAAGATTGAAGGGCTAAGGTGGATACTGGGTAGTGGTTGGCTGTTGTAGTGATGAGGGAAAATGTTGGGGCAGCAGGAGGTGAAATGAGGGTGTTAGGACAGCTGGGAAGGGGATACAGGGCTACGCTAGGCTTAGAAATGGAGGTAGGCAGCGAGCTGTGTAATTCCAGGATAAAGGAATACTGGGAATTTGATTGTTTTCTCTAAGGCGAAGGATGATACAAGAGAATCGAAGGAGGTTCGATAAAGCAAGGGTGTCAAAACTTGGATCTGCACAGGAGTAGTGGGCGAGATCTTGTACTGGTTGATTGGTGGGGGTTTCGGAAGAGGACAGGTGGTCAATACGGAATGATTAGTTACAATCATCGTGTTACTCCCCCGCTACGCTTTGCGTGTCGCCTGGTTCAGCCCCAGGCTGGCGGTTCATTGAGTGGGGGCTGAACCGGAAGGTTCAGCCCCGTTGTTTAGCACGTCCTTGCTCCTCCGAACATATTGACGACCCGCAAAGCGTAGCGGGGGCGTAACACATCGATACAAGGATTAATGTTGATTGTAGGTAGTTATGGGGTGATTTAGTGATAGAGCGAATAGTTAGATGGATATGTGGGGTAGTTAAAGGTACTTATGAGTGAGGAAGGGTAGCTAATGTTGTGATGTCAAAAATGCCTCAACTTCACATCTATACTGACGGTAAGTAGTAAACTGCTCTAAAGAGGTTAATTGAGCTTTGAAACTTCAACGCCAGAAGGTAAGAAAAAAATCGAAACCAGACGAGTCCAGGCTTCACACAACATGAAACTTTTGTGCGTAATTTTATTGATTGAATATTGAGAATACACGGGATTACAAGTAGCAGAGGTCACTTTGAAACTATCTGAATAGAATTCGCAAACACCCTCTTAAGGTGTACAAGTGCTAGGAGTTTTGTGAGCCGGAAAGCCAATGCCCGTCGGTCACTGTTCACACCATATTTATAGAAAACAAGGGCCTACTCGAGGGCAGCTTGCAAAAATACGGGCAGTCCGCTTAACAAAACACAATACACCAAGTAAAATTACAAATCCTGGAAGTCGAGAGCCGATTAGTCTGGAAATGGAACATGAAAATCTTGGAAAAAGGTTGGTGAGGCCCTTCTAGGGTCTGTGAGGCCCGGTGTCCTGGAAGCATGTTCCGCAAATGGTTACTTTCTGATCCTCTGATGCGTCAAGCATTCTCGACAACCCTGAAAGGTCAAGCTCACACATGGTTACTTTCCTTAAAGGAAGGAGAAATCAAGAATTCCATAGTGCTAGCACAACATTTTGTGGATCAGTTCATTGCCATTCGACGGATAGTCAAAGATCTCTCCCATTTGTCTGGGATTCGCCAAAACGAAGGAAAAACCCTAAAAGACTTCTTCCGTCGTTTCACCACTAAGGCGCGACAAATCCTCAGGGTAAACTCAGAGCTCCTATGAGGGTTTCTTCTCGGAGGGCTCCACCTCGGTGGCTTCCACTCCACGCTAGTATGGGAGACTGTGCCCAACTATCTCGATCTCGTCCGTCGGATCGATGCACAGATTGTTGTTGATGATGTAGTTGAAACGCACCGCCAGCAATTCAAAAGGGACTCAAAAAGACAATGAAAGCAAGAGATAACACCACTGCTAAAGAACGACTCACGTCGTGACAATTCCCGACGAGCCGGTGGGAAAAACTGCCAACAAGCCTTCACTCCCTTCAATGCTTCACGAATGGAAGTGTTGCTCGTCGTATGCGACCATCCCTCTCTCCAGAGACAGAGGGATCTCACCCCAAACTCCGGGGACCTGTCTAAATACTGCAACTATCACGAGGTCACATGTATATGACATAAGATTGTTCGCGACTAAAGGCAGATATCAAAAGACTCATTCACCAGGAATTTCTTGAAGAATTTCTGCAGCATAGGGGCCTTGAACTGGCTATGCCTGAATGAACCCGAAGGACCAAGTTTAGTGAAGCGGGGTGTATAGTTTGCGGGTGTATCTACCCATGATCCTAAAGATTACTTATGAAGTTAACATTATGCTTTAGTACACTAACAAGATTTGCCCCAGTATTTAGATCAGTCATTTTCACATCACATTAGAATCATGATAAAACCTTTAAATGCCATGATAATCAGAGCACTATTCAATTCACAACTTTGCCTAAAACATCAATCACATATTTATTCTTTTAGAGTGTCATCAATCAAGTAATTAAATAAGTGGTCATATCAAATCCAATATCCACTGAAATTTCTACCAAAAGACAAATTGAGCATTTTGTGCATGCCACTAAAATTTTAGTCCCATCAGATATCATATATAACACTTTTAATTAAAATGATATTATTAACAAAATCATAGCAAATTCAACCCAAAAATTCTGAAATTTAAATGTAGTATCCACAATGTCATAAGCATGCATGTATCAAATTTCGTTATCATCCGAATAATATTTTGAGTGTTAGAAAAGCCTACTTTAGGGCCCATCTAGGGGCCCATTCTTCTCTCTCTTCTCTCTCTTCTCTCTCTATTTGTATTAGTCTCACATCTTGGTTTGGGATTTCTCTCATTCTTCTTCTCCTATTTAATTGTATTCATACTTGTAATTATCAATTCAAGAAGTATATACAAGCTTTGAGGCCTCTCTTTACATGGTATCAGAGCCAGACGTATCCTCCAGCGGACTCCTATCTCCTGTTCACATCTCTTCTTGTGGTCTGGCCTCTTAACCGCGCGGCCTCTGTTATCCGCTTCTTTCCCAGCCCGCTTGGCCTCTGCGGCCTCCTCTTCCTTCGCCACTTCCTCATCTCTTCGTGGATCCACCCTCTCCTCAGGCTTCGCGGGACCCACCTTTCCCTGCTACCTGCGGGCTGCCTTCCCTATCCGCTGCGAGCTCCCCTCTTGCCTGCTGACTGCTTCCGTCCGCTGTGAATTGCTTCAGTCCACCGCGGCCATCTTCTTACGGATTGTTCCAGTTCGCCGCGGATTCTCTCCCTTCGGGCCCTGCAGTGCTCGTCTTCTATCCTCCGCGACCTTCAACTTAGTCGCCGCGGCCTGCTCTGTTGCTCATTCTCTCCTTTGCGAGCTTCTTCTGCTAGCCGCACTGCTCTTTTGCGGCATGTTCCTTGCTAAGCCACGCTGCTTCTTCTATCCGCCGTGACCTTCCTCTTTGTCGCCGCGCGACTTGTTTCTTGTTGATGTCCGCTCCCCTCTGCTCTTAGTCGCATTTTTGGTCGCGACCTTCTGGTCGTTGGTTTGTCCGCCGAGATCGTGCGACTACCTCTCCTATCCGCTGTTGCCTCTCCCTGCTCGCTGCTTGCTACTCGCAGCGAACTGCCTCTCCCTCTCACCGCGCGGTCTATTTCTAACCGCTGCGGCCCTTCTCTGCTCGCGGATCGCAGCTTCTTGCTCTCCTCCCTCTCTCTATCCGCGCCTGTCCGCTTGACCGTGCGGACTTTCCTTTCCGCATTTTGGTCGTGATCAGCCTAATCGTCGGTGTGACCGCGCGGACTGATCCTGCTTCTCGCTGTCGACTGCTCCTTCTCGCTGCGGTCTGGTCCTTCCCGCTGCGGCCTGGTCTGTTTCTATCTGCCCGGTCTGGTTCCTTATTCGCCAAGTGCTTGCTTTTGTTGTGGTCTTCTCCTAACCGCGCAGCCTGCTTGTTTCTAGCCGCTGCGGGTTGTTCTTACCGCGCTAGTCGTGGCCGGTTCTTGTCTCTGGTGCGTTGTCACCGTGACCGCTGCGGTTTATTCCTTGCAAAATGATCAGCTATCCTCCGGGCTCTGTGGTGTCTGTTTCCGATGGTGGTACCTCCTGCCTTGCTCGCAGCTCATCCTGGATTTTGGATTCCGGGGCCTCTCACCACATTACATCACGGAAACCACCACAATATTTGAACTCCGTGCATCCCCAGTCCATTACTGTTGCTAGTGGGGACACACTTCCCGTCTCTGGTGCGGCAGATATTAACCTCACTCCCTCCATTACTCTTCGCTCGGCTCTTCATGTTCCGGGCTCTCCGCTCAACCTTCTCTTTATTAGTCGACTCACTGCTGACCTCGATTGTGCTGTTATTTTTTCTTCTAACTCGTGTGTTGTGCAGGATCGCAAGACGCAAACCATCATTGGAGAAGGGCATCTGTCGAATGGCCTCTATATACTTAACCCGTCCCCCCCCCCCCCCCGACGGTGCTGTCGTCTATTAGCTCTGTTGACTGGCATCGACGTCTGGGTCATGCTCCTCTACACATCCTCAAAAAATCTCTCCCAGACGTGCCCTTCCACGAGTTCACGTGTGAGTCCTGTATCTATGGGAAACATCATCGCTCTACGTTCTCACCACATCCTTCTCGACGCCCTGCTCCCTTTGATCTTGTTCACTCCGATATTTGGGGCCCTTACAAAATTACAAGTGTTTTTGGATACCGTTACTTTGTAACATTTGTCGATGACTACTCTCGGGTGACCTGGATGTATCTCCTTCGTGACCGCTCTGAATTGCCCGGTGTATTCCGTACCTTTTTCATTGAAACTCGCAACCAGTTCTCCACAACCATTAAAACCCTCTGCACCGATAATGTCCGTGAATACACTAGTCATACCTTCTCTCACCTCTGTGCGGAGTTTGAGATCATCCATCAGACCGCCTGCGTCTATACCCCCCAACAAAATGGCATTGCTGAACGCAAGAATCGACACCTGCTTGAGGTCACCCGCTCCCTTATGATTCAGATGAATGTTCCAAAACAATATTGGAATTTTGCGGTTTCAACCGCTTGTACTCTTATTAACCGCATGCCTTCATCTATTCTCAATTTTGCGGTTCCCTTCAATCTCCTTTTCCCTCCCAACCTCCATTCTCCATAACCCCACGCGTGTTTGGTTGTGTATGTTTTGTTCATGATCTTGACCCGTCCACTAACAAACTTGCTCCTCGTGCCACTAAATATATGTTTGTGGACTATTCTCGAACTCAGAAGAGCTACGTTTGTTTTTCTCCCACGGATCGCAAGGTGGTTACTTCTGTTGATGTGACCTTCCTCGAAGATCATCTGTATTACTCTCCACCTATTGACCCTCCTCTTCCGCCACCTCTCCCGCGACCTGTTCTCCCCTTCAATTCCACCATTCCACCTCTACTTCCCCCACCCATCCCACCTAAACCACCTACACCACCAATCATTCGTGTGTACACTCGACGTCCTCCCTCGTCTACTACCCTACGAGAGCTGCCCCCCTCTAATGATGCTTTGCAACCTGTGGATCTGACAACTGCTTCCACTTCCCACTCGATGGCCAACTTTGTCTCTCTTCACCACCTCTCTCCGAAACTCCGTCAGAGTGCTCTCTCTTTATCCTCTATCTCCACTCCTAATTCTGTACAGGAGGCTCTTCACCACCCCGGATGGCGGGCGGCCATGGAAGATGAAATGCGGCTCTCTGGGCTAACCGAACGTGGGATCTGGTTCCTCTTCCTGCGGGTCAATCCTGTGTTAGCTGCAAGTGGATCTTTGTTATTAAACATGCGGCGGATGGCACCGTTGAGCATCTAAAGGCCCGCCTTGTGGCCCGGGGTTTACTCAGCAACATGGCCTTGATTATGAGGAAACATTTTCTCCGGTGGCAAAATTGAACACGGTCTGCGTTCTTCTCTCCCTGGTTGTTCATCGTCATTGGCCACTTTATCAGCTGGATATTAAGAACGCATTTCTCAACGGAGATCTGCAGGAGACTGTTTACATGCACCAACCTCCCGAATTTGAGACCACGGGGGAGCCTCGGGTCTGTCATCTTCGGAAATCTATTTATGGTCTCAAACAATCCCCGCGCGCTTGGTTTGAAAAATTCAGCAAGGTTGTCTGTGATAGTGGTTTTATTCGGAGCTCGACTGATTTTTCTCTCTTCACCCGACACCGGTCAACCGGAACTGTGATCCTACTTGTCTATGTTGACGATATCCTCATTACTGGCGACGATATTACAGAGATACATCATATCAAGAAGCAGTTAAACTCCACTTTTCAGACCAAAGATCTTAACAACCTTCAGTATTTCCTTGGGCTTGAGGTTGCACGACGCCCTGATGGTCTTGTGTTAACCCAACGGAAGTATTGTATGGACCTCCTTCATGATGCCGGTTATTCTGGATGCAAACCTGCGGATACTCCTATGGATGCAAATCACAAGCTCTCAGCCCACAGCTCTGACTCCGACAAGCTCCTTACAAATCCAGAATACTATAGACGCTTGGTTGGGAAACTGATCTACCTTACGGTCACTCGACCAGATATCTCTTTTGTTGTGGGAGTCGTAAGTCGTTTTATGCATGCTCCTCGGACATCTCACCTTCAAGTTGTCGAGCGCATTCTTCGATATCTCAAGATCGCTCCAGGACAAGGGCTTGTGTACAAGCCATCCACATCTCTATCCCTTGTCGCGTACTATGACGCTGACTATGTCGGGTCCATTGATGATATGTGTTCCACAATAGGTTTTGTACCTACTTCGGTGGACATCTCATAGTCTGGCGTAGCAAGAAACAAAATGTGGTTGCTCACTCTTCTGCTGAAGCTGAGTACCGCGTTATGGCTGCTGTTGTTTTCGAGTTAACTTGGCTTGAGGGCCTTCTGAGAGACTTGAGTGTTCGTCTCTCATCACCAGCGACCCTATTTTGTGACAGTCAAGCGACAATCCATATTGCCAAGAATCCAGTCTTTCACGAACGCACAAAGCATATTGAAGTTGACTGTCACTTTATCCGAGAAAAGGTACAAGCAAAGAAGATAGATTTGGAGCATGTTCCTGCTGCAAGCCAAGTTGCTGACATCCTGACTAAAGCTCTCTCCCGGCCTCTATACTACAAATTTTTATCCAAGCTTGGTGCCTACGACTTGTACGCTCCAGCTTGCGGGGGAGTGTTAGAAAAGCCTACTTTAGGGCTCATCTAGGGGCCCATTCTTCTCTCTCTATTTGTATTAGTCTCACATCTTGGTTTGGGATTTCTCTCTTTCTTCTCCTCCTATATAATTGTATTCATACTTGTAATTATCAATTCAAGAAGTATATACAAGCTTTGAGGCCTCTCTTTATAGAGAGGAATAATTAAAACATTAAAATACTAAGATTTGCAATGCTGTTTACTAAAACTGAATTTCAGGCGGCTACAAACAACCAAAATTAATGAGAGGCCCTCATTCTAGAAAGGTATTTTCAAGGACTATAACTTTAACGGTGAGCCCGGGGTTCCAGTTCTAAGTATATCAGGCCTAAAACTGGCTTTGAACTTGGCTATATATAAAAGAACTGATTCTATTTTGGTCTCCTAATAGCATATCACTAAAAATGGATTTTATGGAGCTACATTCAACAAAAAAATTGTGCTCCATTCTGAAAAGGTTTTTCGTGTTGAGCCCAAGATCCAAATGGACTAAATCAAAGTATATTATGCCTAAAATAGCCTTGAACCTGGTTGTGTAAAACAGAACAGATTCTGTTTCGATCTATTAATAATAAATTGACATAAATCTTGAAGTAGATCTAACAAAAACCGGTCATCTTCTTCCACCATCAAAGGGTTAAAATTTGTCCAACCTCATTTTCTCTAATACTACCTCAACAGACCATCATTCTTCACGACATCAAGTCATACAGCTTTGTATTGCATAGAGGAGTCGATTGAAGCTATTTTCACGGCAAATGATGTCCCAGAACGAAAGTTCTAATGCGGTCTCTCCTCACAAATTTCTCCATGAAGCTCACTGAAATCAAGCTCTTTTGAGCTCGATGTCTCTCCTTTTTTGATCTAAAGATCTAACACCAAGAGAGATGGGAGAAAGCTAACCTGATTCACGGCAATAAATCGAGTGTTCTTCCTTGGCGGAAGGTGGTTGTTATCTCCAGCAGGCTTGCTTCAAGTGCCTCTCTTAAACTTGATTTCCTTGAGGGAAAAAATGATTGGTCTCAGCTCAGTCATGAGGAAGAAGGAAGTTAGAGAAGGAAGAAGGAAGTTAAAGAAGGAAGAAGGAAGTTAAAGAAGAAATGAGAGAGAAAGATAAAGTACTCGCTGATTTGACTATCCCATTAAAGATTCAGGCAATCATTAATGAGGAAGTATTTCTCGTGCATATTAATATCATTTTAATCAATTACAATATTGTATTTTATAGCTGATTGGTGGGATTCCTATGACGATAATTACCCGGAATTGAAAAAATTTGCAATTCGCTTTCTAAGTTTGACATGTAGCTCTTCCGGGTGTGAACGCAATTGGAGCGCATTTGAGATGATGAACTCAATTGCACTAAAATATCCTCACACATAACTTACATGTAAGATTAATTCTTGTATTAGTATTCTTACTGTTTTTTATTGTCATGATATTTAATAGGTGCACTCCAAAAAAAGAAATCGTTTGCATAAAAAAAATGAATGATCTAGTTTTTGTAATGTACAATACGAGGTTAATGGAACGACAAAATAGAAGGGATATACAATTGAAGGAAAAGTTCTACAATTTTGAGGATATCCCTTCGGATGATGAATGAATTATGGAGAGGGAAAATCCAGCTCTTCCACATAAGGAAAACTGGTTGAGGATACTTCGAAATACACATGAAATTTATAGTGACGAAAGTGCTGAAAGGAATGATGAAGAATCCACTAAAGAAGTTAAAGAAAAAGGTAAGTTTTATAATAAATGAAGAATATTCTCAAAATTCTAGTTTTCACTTTTTAGTATTCTCAAAATGAAGAATTTTTTATTGTAGGTGGAGTCGAAGATCTCGCCCTAAGGCGTAGTGATCTCGATGTTACTGAGTATATTAGTGAGGGTGAATGGGATGACGATGAGGATGCCAGTGGTGGTGAAGAGGAAGGTGCGATTGGTGATGAAGATATGGTCGATGTGCCTGTTAATGATTTATATTAATGATTTTATGATAGACCTACTCACCAGTCTCATCTATGTACTCTTGGATTTGTTATTTTGTTTTATATATTATTTTTGTATTTCCTATTTGATGTGCCTATTAATGACTCCTATTTGATTTGTCTATTTTACTGTTAGTAAGTTACTTAATATTGTTTTATTAGATGAACAATGCTGCATAACAAATCAGACCATGCTCTTATTGAGATGGGGGATGGTTTTCAAGCTGAATTAGTTGGGCATTTTCTGAAGATTAGTGTAATATTTTTCTTAACACATTATGCAATTACATACAATTCATCATTTATGCTATCAATTTATGTTGTGTTGATTTTGTGGAAGTGATATGTTAATAAACTCTTGATATATCATTTCTTGAACAAGTGCAAGTAGGTCTTTCTTAAATTAAGCTGGAACTTCTCATATGTGGTAACGGTTCTTTGTTTTGCTTTAATACTCTGCTGCAAAAGTTGAACTTTATATGAACTTTATATTTATATTTTTGTGTATGTATGACTGATTTGGTTCTGTAACTCAAGACTTTCTATGTTATTACTTATTTTAAATCTTACTTTATGAATGTAGTAGGATCTTACGATCCTCGATCCGATCCGACGATCCGACGATCCGATCCGATCCAACCCCCGAAACGATCACAACTAGAATCTCGATCCTGACAACCTTGATCAAATCTTTATTCACTTCCACCACTTCAAAGCAGATTACTGATCCCCCCTTCATAGGGTTTTAAAGAAATAAAATACAAAATGAATTTAGAAGCTCTGATCTCCACGATAGGCGGAATCAACATTACCGTAGATGGAGAAGGACGTGGCCAAAAGAAGGACGTGGCCGCCAAAAGCTTGGATGTTTGCTGAAATCGTCGGGGCGGGCTCGTGGTAGCGTGTGTTTTACGTTGCTTAATCCATCGCCGAAACTGTCGGGGACTCGTAGCCGGCAATTACTCAGCTCCTCGTGGCGGCGGCATGAGCTCTGGTAGTGGTTGGCAACGGCGTGGGGCTGAGATCTGCGAGGGTTTAGCGTGAAACCCGCAACGTGTAGTCGAAGGTGTCAGGGTGGGGGCGTGTGTGCTGGGCCGGCTGGGAAGAAGAACTGAACCGGTCCACATTTGCTTTTTTCCTCTTTTTTTAACGGGAAGGAAAAAGAAAAAAGCTAAAAAATCACAACAATAAAATGAAAATAAATCCACGCACGTAGGCATGCAACAAAATAAAATTGTTCAACATAGAATTTGCAAAATAAAATAAAATGCAATAAAATATGTTAATGATTCAGGGCCGTTAGGGTTTCGATCGGGTGCGGCGCCGAGTACTTCTTCGTCAACCTGATCTGGGTTGGTCTCCACCAACTCTCCCCCTCTTGAAATCACTCAACACTGGTGAGTGCTCTGAATGGTAGTGTTGTAGAAGATCAACATTCATGCGCTATAACTCCTCGGCCAAGACCCAGCTGATCACGGTCCCTGGTCTGCCATGCCAACGAACTAAGTACCTCTGAAAACCACCATCAGTAGTGGTCACTATCTCGTCGTCTAGGATCTGCTCGGGAACTAAGATATGTCATGGAAGTCTTTCAGCGGCTCTGGGAATTGGTATAGTAGTTTCACCTGATATCACATACTCGGCTTGAAAACTGTCAGTGGGAAAAGGAAGAACTGCAGGGGGCATCTCAGTAACTGAATGAGTGTCGGTGTATCCTGAATATGACTCCTCACTATCACTCACCAACCCAGAAGAATCAAATGGAGGAGAATCCAAGAGAAAACCTAAAGACTCATGTGGATATTCGTGAAATAAAGTCAGATCGGCTACGTTAAAAATCAGATTTGCTCCGCAAACGAAAAACATCTCAAGTTCATATGCATTTTGCCCAATCCGCTTTAGCACTCTAAAGGGTCCAGTCCTGCGACAAGTTAACTTCTTTACGGTACCCGAAAGTAATCATTCCGAATTTAGTCGAACCATCATCAGGTCACCCACTTTGAAACTTGTAGTTCTTTTATGCTTATTTTCTTTAGTTGCATATAAACCACAAGTACTATTCAAACTGAGTAGTCCTAAAAGTGGGTGGCAGTGGTGCTAAATCTAGCGGCACTCGTGCAGTGTGACCGTGAACAACCTCATTTGGAGTTAAACTCGTAGATCTATTCTTTGAATTATAATAAGCTAACTGAGCGTGCGGAAGAACTAGATCTCAATTCCTCTGATGATCTCCTACCAAACAAAGCAACAAATTCCATAAACTCTTATTTACGACCTCAGCTTGACCGTCGATTTACGGATGATAGGCGGTCGAAAATAAAAGTTTAGTACATAATAGTCTTCAGAGTAACTTCCAAAAATAAATGGTGAACTTGACATCCCGGTCGGTAACGATAGTCTTAGGTATCACTCAATACGCAACAACCTCTTTATTTAAATATGGGCAATATGAGAGGTATCATCGGTTTGTTGCAGGGCATGAAATACACCATTTCAGAAAACCGACCAACCACCACAAGAATGCAATCGTGTTACCTAAAAGTGCGCAGCAACCCAAGCAAAAAATCCATGCTAACATCTTGCCAAGACATACTAGACACCGGTAAAGGTGTATATAATCCAGCGAGCTGTTTATTTCCCTTTGCCACCTGACAGGTACGACATCTACTGACAATTCGTGCAATAACCCGCTTCATTCTGGGCCAACCGAATCGCTCCTCTACTAAGGCTATCGTTTTGTTTCGTCCAAAATGTCCACTTAAACCTCTGTCATGTAATTCTAATACGATATAATTTCGCAATGAAGTGGGGGGAATGGATAGACTGGTAGCATAAAACAAATATCCGTTTTTAATCACATAATCGGTCTCATCGTGAAAGGGATCTGAACGTATCGCATCATAAATGCCACTGAAATCGGAACAACTGGGATAGTCACATATGATATGCTCAAATCCTATCACTCGGGTGCTCATCTGAGATATCACAAGGGTCAAGGGTAACTCGACTAAGGGCGTCGGCAATCCTATTCTATATTCCCTTGCAGTGTTTGAGAACGAAGGAATACTCCTGTAAAAATGATACTCACTTAGCTTGTCGAGCCCGAGCACCAATCCTGGACCCTGCCGAAAAACATGCCGTCGGCGTTAAACTTTTGTTGCAGATTGATGTAACGTAATGTCTGAGGATTGAAGTACCAACAAACTCCTAGGGCAACAAATAATGCCTCCAATGATGCAACGTTTACACAATCGCACAAAATACACGCTCAAAATTGGAATAATTCAATTTCGAGCTTTAAAGCTTTTCACTGAAAAATCCAATGGGGTGACCTTCTTGACTAAGCACACCTGCTATCCCAATCCCAGAGGCATCACAGGATAGCTCGAACACTAGACCAAAATCAGGGAGTCTCAGGACAGGTGTAGTGGACATCTTATCCTTGATGACCTCGAAGGCTCCGGCGATCGAAGATGTCGACTAGAAATTCCCTTTCTTAGCACACTCGGCGACTGACGCAATACACTAAAATTTTTAATAAATGACTAGCCAATGAAAATTACGGACATCGTGGATGTTCTGGGGTGTAGGCCACTCGCGTATCACTAAAACTTTCTCGGGTTCCATAGTGATACCAGCGCTCACTATATATCCAAGAAAGATCACAGACTCAGCCATAAAAACACGCTTCTTTAAGTTGATGTATAGTTGCTCGGCTCGCGGGAGCTCGAGATAGTACATAGGTGGGCCTGGTGGTCACAATTAGTCCGACTATAAATCGAGATGTCGTCGAAGTATACTACTACAAACTTCCCTAAAATCTGGGCCGAACACGGGTTGGCACACGGCCGTGTGCCTGGCCGTGTAGCTCATTCGCCGTCTCGACCCAAATTGAAAACCAGCACACGGCATGTGACACGGCCTCCGACATGCGTAGCTGTTATTGTACGCGAACTTCACCAAATACAGGTGGTCTTACCAAAGCTTACTGAAATCCAGAACACACATGCGTAGCATGTCCTCCATCGTTCTATTGACCCTCTCGGTCTGCCCATCCGTCTGCGGATGGAAAGCTGTGCTGAACTTTAACTTTGTCCTCAGCATCTGCTGCACCAACCTCCAATCATTTGACGTGAACCGCCCATCGCGATCACTCACAATGCTACGAGGCACACCATGCAGCCTAACAATATTGTCAACATACAACTTTGCCAATTTCTCCACTGGATCATCCTTCCTATGCGGAATGAAATGCGACACCTTGGTTAGCCGATCTACGATCACCCAGATGGCGTCATTCCCCTTCTGCGACCTTGGCAACCCGTGCACAAAGTCCATAGATATATCGTCGAATTTCCACTCCGGTATAGGCAAGGACTTCAGAAATCCTCCCGGCTTTTGGCACTCCGCCTTCACCAAGGCGCACGTTTGGCATTTAGCCACGTACAACGCCACATCTTTCTTAAGCCCCGGCCACCAAAACAGCTTCTTGAGATCACGATACATCTTCGTGCTCCCTGGGTGGATTGAGTACTTGGTATGATGAGCCTCGTACATCAACTCCGCCCGGAGGTTACCCCCACTCGGGACGCACAACCGATGATCCTTCCTTAACAAACCATCATCCACCGAGAACTGGGAATTTGACCCATCCAGAGCGGCCTCCATAAGCTCCTTCATGGAGTCATCTAACTCCAATGCCTGCCAAACCCGGTCAGCCAGGTCATACTGCACCTCTGTCCAGTTTAACATTGCCTTGGCGCTCGTCTGCTTGTCAACGCAACAGATCTCAAGCTCCTCCAACTCCCGCACTAGCCGCTCATCATGCACCGACAACCAGTTGGCTCGGGCGGGAGCCCTGCGGCTCAGCGCATCCGCAACTGCGTTGCCCTTCCCGGGTACATAATGTATCTTGAAGGTGTAGTCCCCCAGGAACTCCATCCACCTCCTCTGCCTCATATTAAGATCCTTTTGATCCAACAAGTATTTTAGGCTCTTGTGATCGGTGTATATATCGACTCTTACGCCGTATAGGTAGTGCCTCCACAACTTGAGTGCAAAAATCACGGCCGCCAACTCCAAGTTGTGCACCGGATAATTTCTTTCATGCACTTTCAGCTGACGCGGTACATACGCAATCACACTTCCATGCTGCAACAACACGCAGCCCAAGCCACTACCTGAAGCGTCGCTATACACCTCAAAGCCCTCGGTCCCACTCGGCGAACTAAGCATTGGCGTCGTGGTCAACCGCCTCTTCAGCTCCTCAAAAGCTTGCACGCACTCTTGCGTCCACAAGAATTTCTGATCCTTCCTTGTCAACTTCGTGAGAGGTAATGCTAACCGCGAGAAGTTCTCTACGAAGCGCCTGTAATATCCGGCAAGCCCGAGAAAACTACGGACTTCCGCGACAGAAGATAACGCAGGCCACTCCCGTATCGCAACAATCTTCGCCGGATCCACCGCTATACCTTCCCCACTCACTATATGACCAAGGAACCCTACCGAGGGTAGCCAGAACTTGCACTTGGAGAACTTTGCGTAAAGCTCATTCCTCCTCAAAGTCTCCAACACCAAATGCAAATGCTTGAAGTGGTCTTCTTCGCACTGCGAGTACACCAAAATATCGTCAATAAAGACGATCACAAAGCGATCCAGGAAATCTCTAAACGTCCTGTTCATCAGATCCATAAACACCGATGGCGCATTCGTCAGTCCAAACGGCATGACCGTGAACTCGAAATGCCCATACCTCGTACTGAACGCCGTCTTCGGGATATCATACTTCCTGATCCTCAGCTGATAGTACCCCGACTTCAAGTCCAACTTGGAGTATACCGACGATCCGACTAACTGATCAAAGAGATCATCAATCCTCGGGATCGGATACTTATTTTTCTCCGTCAGCTTGTTCAATTCTCTGTAGTCGATACACAACCGCATACTACCATCCTTCTTCTTAACGAAGAGGACCGGTGCGCTCCAAGGCGACGAGCTTGGACGCACATACCCTTGCTCCATCAGCTCCTCTAGCTGAACTTTCAACTCTGCCATCTCCTTAGGCGCCAACCTATACGGAGCACGTGACACCAGTTTGGCCCCCGGTACGAGCTCGATGGTGAAATCAATCTCCCGCAGCGGTGGGGCTCCGGGAAGACTATCCGGGAACACATCGAGGTATTCGCAAACCACGGGGATGCTATCCAACGGAGACTTTGGCTCCACAGCCCCCACTATTGCGAAGAACAGCTCTGCACCAGCACGAACCGCCTTCACCACCTGAAGAGCAGACAGCAGTGTCTTGCTCGACCCCTTTAGCCCCTCGAATGTAGTCTCCCGCCCTACACCCAGCTTGACCTCCTTTCGGTCACAGTCAATCCAAGCTTTCTGCTCTGACAGCCAATCCATCCCAAAGATCACGTCGAACTCCACTAGCGGCAGCAATGACGCTAGCAAGTCGAACTCTTGGCTCGCAATGTGAACCTTTACGACGCACACCTTGTCCGCACGCATCGAGCACCCATTCGGTAGCAGCACATCCAACTTGTCCTTCGCCATCGAAGAAGGGACTCTGATGCGCGATATAAAGCTTTCGGACAAGAAGGAGTGTGAAGCTCCCGTATCGAACAGTGCCCGTGCCGGACTATCACTAATCACAACAAAGCCTATACAAACAATATTAGGCTAACAAGCAATAGATAACGGTATTAAAGCTAACTTGCTATAGATTAACTCATACCTGTCACCACATCCGCTTGCTTGATGGCCTCCTGCTGGCCCAAGTTATAGACTCTAGGCTGAGTCGGAGCATAGTGGGACGCGGTCGACTCCACCGCTTTGCCCTTCTCCTCGTAGGTAGCTCCTTGCTTCCTTTCGGACTTTGCGCGTCCACTCCAGCAATCACGGGCAAAGTGCCCCGGCTTTCCACACGTGAAACAAGCGCCCGGGGTTCGATTGGTAGTTGCCCCCGAGGCACCTGAAGCAGCTGGACCCGACGTCTTAGCTTTCTTATAGAATCTGCGGTAGCCCGACTTTGACGTAGTCGGTGCCTTGAACTCCGCTTTCTTACTACCGGATTCCTTCTTCGCCTGGACATTCTTCATGTCCTTCTCCAAGGACCGGGCCGAACTGACCAGGGTCATGAATCTTAGATCATCTCTTAGCCCTTCATAGAAGCGGCTCGTCTTGCGCTCCTCGTCTGCGAAGGTAGCGCCGGCATATCTCCCCAACCGAGTAAACTCGTGGAGGTACTCGTCAACGGTGCAATCCCCTTGCACCAACTTCTGAAACTCGCTTTCTAGCGCAATTCTCTGCGCCGAGGGGAGGTATCGAGCCATAAATAGTCTCGCAAACTCCTCCATCGGAACTTCGGCCAACGGCCTTCCCCGCAACTGATGTAGCTCTAGGCCTTCCCACCATAACCTTGCGTCCCCATCCAACAGGAACGTCGCTACTGTGGTCTTCTGCCACTCTTCTGTTTTCGTCGCAGTCATCACCCTGTTGACCCTTGAGAGCCAATCCTCTGCTTGGGTCGGGGTTTCTGCCCCCGTGAATACCGGTGGGTGAAAGCCCATCACATGCTTCAGTTGTCTTTCCGTTGCTCTCCGAGGCAACTCTGGCTCCAAAACCACTAGCTCAACCCTCCTTTGCTCTGCCGTCTGAAGCGGTACTTGCTCCATAGCAGGAGCAGGCTGCTGCACCTGCCTTGCAGGCTGCGCATTGATCATTGCCATGACCGCTTCTGCCACCAACCTAATGGTCTCGGCAGACGGAGGTGTTACAGGCGCATCGCTTGGCGCACTGCTCGCCTCAGAACCTGGCCGTTCAGACGGCGCAGCGCCACTTCTGGTCACCTATAATCGTGCAAAACACCGATAAGCGACCCAAAAATTACTGCAAACAGCAATTATAGGAACACGCAGGTTCCTCAAACATGTATATTTTCATTCCTAAGTGGACATTCATGGGTTCTTTTCATGTTATAACGATGACACACACATGTGCTCACCACCCCTTAAAGTGAATTCGTCCACGAATTCATTTAAGCTTGACCGAAACCAGAAGTCTGATACCAATTTGTAACACCCCTATCCGTCGGATAGCATATAGCAGTAGGTCCGGCCGGGGCCCGACGCCATATACTACGGACAGACCGGTTGGTTACGCGTTGAAACCATACAACCAATCACCAACGACCTACACAGAGTCATTCTAGCGGAAGCAAATTATTAAGTTGCACAAATTCAAGAACCCTGCCAAACAGGAATGTCCACTACAGAAGTAACAATAGGAATGAAAATACAAAAGTACCGGCCTTAAGGCCTTACAAGGTTTGCTTAACAAAACATGTCTTGCATACTTCGGCTCGCAGGCCGGCCATACATGAAATAAACGGAAAGCATAAAAAGGGTTAGGCCTTCGAGGGCCAGCACCGCAACATGGGCTTTAGCCCGCTATTTTCCGCTCGGCTCCGCAGCACCTGCAAGCACAATCCACCGCCCGGTGGCAAACAAAAGCAACGGTCAGCTATGCTGACCAAATTATAACGATCCCGCCCCCAAAATCGGGGCGGCGATGCTCTTTCCCTGCACTTTATTAGTATAGGCAATATATTAATGTGAATACACATCAACACAGGCGTAGGCTCGCACGGCCACACACCCCGTGCACTCAGGGCACATTCTCGGCGAACCGGCCAACGTCACGTCAATTCAAGCCATAGACGTTCCCAATCCACCACCGCCTCTTGGACGGTCATCCATATGAGCATTTTGCCTTCCTGGCCTTGGTCACGGCAATTTAAGCCATAGACCGCCGAAGACCCTCATCCATGCCAACGGTCCTACCGAACGACATAGACCGGGTACGGTTCCGCCTGACCCGTGCTCATATCGCAACGGCAATTTAAGCCATATGCGCAGGTCAAGACTCACCGAGTCCCGTTTCCGCCACAACAATCACATAACCCGGTTATGTTCACGTTGGCTCCCCGGCCACCGTGTTGGCAAAACCCGATTTTGCCCAGTTTTCCGGGTGCACCTTGGAGTTAATCCCCAAGGCTCCCTGTTGCAAACTACCACGTAGAAAACCCGAAAAACGCCCAAACACCCGGAGTCTTCCCCGGTTCATATGCAATGCAACATCACCGATCCGGCTCTACTTGTCCGGATAGGCTTCACACACAATGCATATGTCCGTTTTCGTATACGGACTCTACACAAGGGGGACTTCACATATCTACCCCAAGGAACGCTCCAACTCTTCGCTCACTCGCGAGAGCGGGCTTCCTATGCAAAGGAAAAGAGGGCTTCACATGCCCAAGGATGAGAAATCGTTACCCTTGCATTCTTCCGCGGCGCCATCGAAAACTATACGGTTGGAAAGTACCGCAACGGCGTCGCCTCCGCGGATCTGGACTCGGATCGCGATTCGGAGCTCCGAAGCTCTCCCGGCGGCCGGATCTTGGACTCCTCCTCCAAACTTGCTCTCCCCTCTCTCTAAAACTTAGAGAGAGATTATCCAAGAGAAATAAGGGTTTCAAAACCCTATTCCCGGCTAAAACCACCCAGGAGCAGCCCCCCACCGTCGGATCCAAAGCCAAGGAAACGAACGGCCCGGATTAAATCCAAAATCATAAAATCTGGGCCGAACACGGGTTGGCACACGGCCGTGTGCCTGGCCGTGTAGCTCATTCGCCGTCTCGACCCAAATTGAAAACCAGCACACGGCATGTGACACGTCCTCCGACACGCCCATGTCGCCGGCGACACGCCCGTGTCGGGACCCGTGTCACGCCCCCCGTGTGCAATAAATCAACACTTTGCAGTCAGAGGGGTACACGGCTTGGTGACACGGCATCGGACACGCCCGTGTCAAACTAGACACGCCCGTGTTCGTGCCCGTGTCACTACCCGTGCACCCAACCACACAGCATAGGTGTGACACGGCCTGGGACACGCCCGTGTCTTAGGCCGTGTTCCACCACACGACCATCGTCGACCTGAACTGGTCGACGACACGGCCCGAGCTCGACACGCCCGACACGGCCTCTGACACGCCCGTGTCGGGGCCCGTGTCACCAGTACCAAAAATCTGATTTGGCCAAAAACGATCCCCGTCGCTCCTACAACAATTTGGGGTGTTACAATCCGCATCCCAAGTTTATCACTGTAGCGAATGGCAACACCGCTCCTGTCTCCGGCTCTGTTGATATACCTTTAAATCCGTCCATTTCTCTTCGCTCGGCCCTCCATATCCTGAGCTCTCCGTTTAATTTACTTTCTGTTAGTCGCCTCGCTAATGATTTGGATCGTTCTGTCACATTCATCTCTTCTTCCTTTCTGATGCAGGACCGACGGAAGCATAGTATCATTGGTAAAGGACGACTGCACAACGAGATTTACATTCTCGATATCTTCCCCGCCGTTCTCTCTTTTGTTTCATCTGTTTACTGACATCGACGTCTTGAGCATGCTCCTCTTCCTGTTCTCAAGAAGGCTCTTCCAGATGTTCATCTTCCTATTTTTACTAGTGATTCATGTATTTTGGGAAACAACATTGTTCCTTTTTTCCTCCGCATTGTACCTGGAGCTTTGCTCCTTTTATGTTAGTACATTCTGATATTTGGGGCGCGTATAAAGTAACAAGTATTTCTGATTATCGTTACTTTCTCACATTTATTAATGATTATTCTCGCATGACATGGTTGTATTTACTTCGTGATCGCTTCGAACACTTTCGTGTATTTCGAGCTTTTGTTCTTGAAACTCGAACACAATTCTCCGACCAAATAAAAACACTTCGGACAGATAATGCTAGCAAATACATTAGCCATAAGTTCGGAATTATTCATCAAATGTCATGTGCTTATACTCCCCAACAAAATGGTGTGGCTGAGCGTAAAAACAGACATCTTCTTGATGTTGCTCGTTCACTCGTGATTCAAATGCATGTTCCCAAGACGTATTGGCACTTTGCGGTTTCGATGACGAGCTATCTCATTAACTGTTTGCCATCCTCCCTCCTCGACAACACCACCCCATTCGGCCTCCTCTTTTCTTCCACACCTCCATTTCCCCTAACACCTAGAATATTTGGTTGTACCTGCTATGTTCACTTACTTGGTCCTTCTACCGACAAGCTCGATCCTTGGGCGGCCAAACATATATTCGTTGGTTATTCCCGTACTCAAAATGGATATGTTTGTTACTCTCCCACTACCACAAGGTGACGGTTTCGGCTGATGTTACCTTTCTGGAACATCGCCACCCTTACCACGACCTGTCATCCCAATTACGTCTCCTCCACCACCACCAGGTCCGTCTCCTCCACCATCTCCTCCCATTCCCTTCCCAGCTCAGGGTCTCCACCACCCCCCCCCCTTCTTCGTGTCTATACTCGACGACCTCCCAGCTCCATCGCCCCGCTGCAGTCGTCTTCCACCTCTAGCACTCTGCGACCTATCGACCCGACTTCTACCACCACAACCCATCCTCTGACAAATTATGTCTCCTTACATCGCCTGAACCTGGTGCTTCAAACGTTTGCTACCTCATCATCCTCTATTTTTGTACCTAACTTTATGCAGAAGGCTCTTCAACATCCGAGCTGGCGGGCGGCCATGGACGAAGAAATGACGGCCCTCTAGACTAATCAGACTTGGTATCTGGTTCCACTTCCTCCAGGACAGACTACAGTTGGATGTAATGGGTCTTTGTCATCAAGCATGCACTTGATGGGACGATTGATCGACTTAAGGCCCGTTTGGAGGCACGTGGCTTTACTCAACAACAGAGTGTCGATTATGAGGAAACATTCTCTCCAGTGGCCAAACTCAACACAGTTTGTGTCCTCTCCGTAGTTGTACACCGTTAATGGCCCTTACATGAACTTGATATCAAGAATGCATTTCCCAATGACGATCTCCAAGAAACTGTCTACATGCGACAGTCTCCCGGGTTTGAGACCACGGGGGAGTCTCATGTTTGTTTCCTTAAAAAGTCAATTTATGGTCTCAAACAATCTCCTTGGGCTTGGTTCAATAAGTTTAGCAGGGTTGTTCAGGAGGCTGGCATTACTCGGAGCTCGGCGGATTTTTCTCTGTTCACTCGACATAGCAAAACAAGAATAGTTCTTCTTTTGGTGTAAGTCGATGACATCCTAATCCACAGGAGATGATTCAAAAGGAATCCAAGTGGTAAAATAGCACCCCAGCTCTGTTTTTCAAACGAAAGATCTAGGGAACCTTCGATACTTTCTTGGCCTTGAGATCGCAAGACGTTCTGATGACCTTGTCTTATCTCAACGAAAGTACTGTCTCGTCTTTCTTCAGGATACTGGATATTCTGAATGTAAACTAGTTAACACCCCTTGGATGTCAATCACAAGCTGTGTGTTCATGCCTCTGATGCAGATTTTCTTCTTCCAAACCCAAAATACTATAGACGGTTGGTGGGAAAACTGATATATCTAACAGTCACAAGACCTGACATATCCTTTGTTGTTGGGGTTGTCAGCAGGTTTATGTATTCTCCTCGGGTGTCACATCTACATGCTGTCGAACGCATTCTGCGATACTTGATATAACAAGACCTATATATGATATGCTTAGGGTTTATGATATAGACAAACCTAACCTTCATTTGATGTATGACATGTGGGATTCAAATTCAATGATAGAAAATGTGAAAGTTGAAATATATAGGCATGAGAAGTTTGCGGACTTGTAAGTTCATTGCCCTCAATATGAAGTAATTTATGATGTCCTTTTAAATCTATGAACCGAAAGTTGCACACCACTACATTGCATGACTCATTCCCTAAATCCAAGGTAATCTTTTTGCATATTTGATACTTAATATTTACTATGATATATTGATTTGATATATGCTTGTACTTTATTGGTATTATAGTAAAGAATGACTAGATGGAGGGCCAAATAAAGTTGCTCCAAATACAAATGAGAAGATTTTTTTGGAGAAAAATAAATGCTTAAGGAGACACTTTCTTGATGTGATGGAGAGAAGTCTAGTCATCAATGAGTTCTTAAAGTTCACAGGTCTTGGCTAAGTTTTTAATGAGTTTGATAGTTTGGACAATAGAGCTTCATTATTGCCCAAATATTGATCAAGCTACTAGCCTATTAAAGAACTTCAACACCGAGGTTGCAAAAAATTGCTATGAAGCTTCTAGGTCAACCTTCTTCATCCTCATGTTGTGAGAGAAACTAGAACGCGTATTCATTCATTCACTCTTTGAGAAGAAACAAAATTCAACCACAATAACGAGCTTACGATTTGGTGTATGTGGATAGTAATCTACGCATATTATCAAGGAGAAATAAAATCTACATTAAAGGAGTTGAATGTGGGATATTGGAGGTGATGCATGGGCAAATCATTTTGATGGAGTTGGCATGCTTACTATTGCTAACTAGTCTCTAGAGTCTAGACGAACCAGAAATTAAAGATGCTTTAATCTTCAATAATGGGGAAGAAGAGGAAGAAAATGACTGATGAATATCCTTAAATATGAAATGAATATAAATATATTTTTTGTTTGAGAACATCATATTATATTGCATTAACTATGAATTAGTATTTCAATTGATGATTTATGCAATTATGTTTGATGTTTTCATTTGAGGATTTCTATTACATATATTTATTATATTTAATACAATGTATTCTGCTGTACCAAGATCTGCATTTTTTAAAATTTTCCGTACCGTCGCATTAATTACGTTTTGTACTCGGTACTCTTACCGGTGCTTCTAATGCATCATTGTCAAGTGTTCACATTCCTCGAATCACTAATTTCAATTTTGCTACAATTATTATAGTTGTGCTCTCCTAGTGACCCATCTGTCCACCTAACAGAATAGCGGATAAATGATTTGTTATTAATCATCATCTTGCATTAACAATTGGAGTTGGTACAGATGCACATAATAATGCATGCTCAAAAGGAATTCAATATGAGTGCTATAACTAAAACTAAACAGCTCTAGGTGCTGTGGTGTTTTTTTTCTACACTATGTACCAACTTACCATCATTGCAGATATTGAAGCATCTCAATTACAGACAACTAATAAGGTAATCGAATGTCTCTGAACAATTACAATCGTATTGAAGCCAGATACATAAAAATTAGATAATATAAACAGAGTTGAATGTCCAAAGTTCATTCTCAAAGTTCCATTGAATTTCAGAAAATCTTTTATCTATAACTGGAATAGAAAGAAATTTCATTTATTTTGAACCAGGCACACATAATAAGGATATCTTACTACTAGGCTTATAAAATAATTCATATTAAAAATGAGCAATAATGGTAATATAATTTTAGCCACGGCTTGCTTTAGAAAATTTAACGTTTATCATGAGAGATGAGCATAATAGTACAAGTACTGTAAGCCCAAAGAAATAACAAAACTGACTACCTGGGGGGCCCATGGTGCTGAAGGTACTCTTTCAGAGCCAAGAGGAGAAACACCTGAACCATGAATCGCTTGAGCAAAAGAAGATCTTTCAACACCATCTTTCTGGAATGGAGGAAGACCACCGAATAACCTTGGAGGTGAAATTTCCCTTCTCCCCATGTATGAACCAAATGATGGTGTTTGATCAAGAAAGGAAGGATGTGGAGGGTGGTTGGCAGGATGTGGAGGATGGTTGGCAGGATGTGGAGGGTGGTTAAAACCAGAGGCTTTTTCATGAAAAAGATGACCTCTCAACCTGGCAGTTATTTGAATAAGTGCTTCCTGAACAGTTCCAAATTCACCACTTACCTGTAACAGAGACAAAATTATCACGTTGTAACTCGTAACATTAGCTGAGTTGGTAGTTTAAAAAAAGTGAAATAACAAATTCCAGGCTAGCAATGATACAATAATAATACTGCGAAGTAAATAAAAATGGAGCCATAGTCTACAAAATACTAAAGATTTGTTAAAAGAACATGTAGTATACCATACATGAACTATTTTATCATTTTCTGTCACACCCTTCGGTATCTGATCCCTGCTCAATACACGAATATGAGCCCCAGAAAGTTTCCTCATTTCTGATATTATGGAACCACCTTTTCCAAGAAGACAGCCTATTTGATGGGAAGAAACAAGAAGCCTGGACAGGACAACATTATCTTTATTATCAGGAACTGCTAGAAGGATCCTATGTTGGACGCGAAGTACTGCATCCTGTGGCGGAGAAATTCTATCACCTGGGAGCTACAAAATTTTAAATGTCCAAGTTAGCAAATTAAACAGATATTCGGAAACAAGCAAATAAAGAAATTTGATTCACTGTACTTCCGTACATACAATATTAGTGATGAAAGCAAATTGTTTCGTACACATTCATGTGCATGCATGTCTTAGGTATTATGGGAAGGAAGACCTGCAGCTACAAATCTGAGAGGAAAAGAGGGAAAGAGAGAAAGAGAGAGGAAGATAAAATAATCTAGGGTTCCGAAGTTTCTTACTATCATCAAGATGAAGAAAAATACATAAGATCATGGGTTTATATAACACCACCAGTCCAATTACAAAACAAGGAAAGATACATTCAATTTCCGAAAATATTGATGCATATAAATGAATTTCCGCTGGGGTGTCACCAGCGGGTCTTTTGTGGCGCTGGTATACCCGCCACATTGGTGGACGTCCCTCTTCCTCCACATCCGTAACAACATGCATGCCTGACCTTTCATCTAAATTGATAAGCATGAGTAAAACATCACTACAAGAATAATCTTAAGTTTTCTTAAGAAATTTAGGAACACTTCGCATTTTCATCTGTAAAGTACACTATAGAATGCAACAATCATTGATGTTATACAGCGATTTAGAGTCAGCTTTATGAATTCCTTTTTAGATATTCCTATTTGAGTGACTTGTAATGATGATCCTCGTAACCAATATCCTTTATAACTTCTAACACAAATGGCCTAGAAAAATGCCAAAACCATTTTCATTCGCAATCCTTTTACATAGATTATATCTCCATTTACTACTGTTGCATCATATGCTTTCGTCATGCAAGTCCAAATCACAAAGTTTATCATATGCTTGTACAAGCTAATATTATTTCTCCTAAAGCTCCAGGATCTTCTATTGCAACATCTCTACTAATATACGAAAAGTACTCTTTGGTGAAACATTGCCTGATGTCCCTATATTGCCCTTATAGTTGTATTCATAATTACACAATTATACCAAACTTTATATTAGTATATTATAAAGACAATATCCTTTTAGGTAATTACACAACTTTACAATATTAAAATACAAAAAATAAAAACACTAGATACCCTAAACCTATTGTCTCTAGCTAGGAATGACAAGAGAAAAATTAATGTTTTAACGTTAAAATATAATTTGTTTTACAAAATAAAAATTGTATTCTTGATTTATATTTTTTTACGGTCATTTTGAGTACTCATATGTTGCGGGTCGAGCGGAGCCCGCCGGGAGCGGGCAAAGCTCGCCGTCGTCGATCGGGTACTGTCGCGCGAGGCCATATGGGCGGGTACTGTTCACGACAAATGTCGCCACCCACGACAAATGTCGCCGCCCACGACAAATGTCGCCGCCCACGACAAATGTCGCCGCCCACGACAAATATTGCCGCCCACGACAAATGTCGCCGCCCACGACAAATGTCGTCCCCACGACGAATGTCGCACCGCCGACGAATGTCGCATCCCGGCGAATGTCGCACCCCGTCGAATGTCGCACCCCGTCAAATGTCGCATCCCGCCGAATGTCGCACCCAGCCGATTGTTGCACCCCCGCCGAATGGCCCCAGGGCCGAAGGCCCGTGCCTGTCACTTGTAATATATTAAAGAATAACTCAATTCACCACCTAATTTAGATCTTTAAATTAAACTTCATTTATTTTTTCTTTCTTTTGTACGATAAAGTCAGGGAACTTAAACATATTCATAAAAATAGCATGTTACAAACCATCCAGAAAAAATTAGATGCATTATTTGGCAACTAGAGTGTTACGCCCCCGCTACGCTTTGCGGGTCGTCAATATGTTCGGAGGAGCAAGGACGTGCTAAACAACGGGGCTGAACCTTCCGGTTCAGCCCCCACTCAATGAACCGCCGGCCTGGGGCTGAACCAGGCGGGTTCAGCCACCTTGGGAGGGGCCGGCCGGCCCCTTGGTGCCCGGATATATTTATATCCGGGCAGCCCCCCTTTGGGGGATTATGCAGAGTATTATCAGGTTAGCTTCTTCCTCCCTCCTCAAACCCTAATTCTCTCCTTTAGCCTTCTAGATCTCTCTTAGTTGCTTTCTCTCCTAGTTTCCTCCTAACATTTGGTATCAGAGGAGTTCGTCTCTCCGAAATGGTGATCACTCGCACTCAAGAGGAGTCCTCGCGGATTGAAACCCTAGAGGAGAACGTTGTTGGGTTAACTGATTCGATGGCGGCTTTGGAAGGGCGGTTGGACGCTCGGATGGAAGAGTTGAAGACGCTGTTGAAAGGTAAGGCACCCGCGAGCGAAGATTCGGCCGGATCGGGGGCCGATCCAGCGGCTACGGGCGTGCGGCTCGCGGAGGGCGTCGGCGTGCGGATCCCGGAAACGGAGCGGATGCGCGTATCGGGCGGGATCGCGCCTGGCACGGCGTGGCCGGGGACGGGCGGAGTTGGCTCGACGGCCTTCGGTCTTCCCGGAGGGTCGGCGGCGGCGTACGGGGGTGCGGCGGGCTCGTTTCCGCCGGGATCTGCAGCAGCGGGGCAGGGCGAGCCTGGATTCGGCCAAGGACAGTGGCGCCGGGGCGGTGACGACCCGTTTGGGTTCCGGCGGCCACCGGACACGATGGGACAGCAAAGGGGGGGCTCCTCCCTCCTCCCCGCGGGTTTGGGCCTCCTGTGGTGGCCGGTTTTGGCCCAGGATGGGGCGGCCAGCCGCAACCTCCGCCTTGGGGAGCGGGTCAGCATCATGGCTACGGCGGTTTCGAGCAAGGGGAGCCCGCAAGACGGGAAGGAGGTCAGGGAACACAACGCTTGACTCCCGGATTAACTCGTATGTACTTTTCGGAGTTCGAGGGCGGTGACGCCTTGGAATGGATTCAAAAGGCGGAACTTTTTTTCCAGTACCAGGAGGTGCCTGACGGACAGTGGGTGCAGTTGGCGTCCTTTCACTTGAAGGACGACGCTTTTCAGTGGACGCAGTGGTTCCTGCGGGGACGGGAGTACGTGCCTTGGGGGAGTTTGTGGATGGATTTACGGCCAGATTTGGTCCACTGGAGTACGACAACTTTGAGGCCCTCCTTCAGAAGCTTCGTCAAAGAGGATCAGTGCTGGAGTACCGCACTGAGTTCGAGAAGTTGGCAAATAGGGTTCAGTGGCCGGAGCGGACACTCTACAGCTGTTTCATCTCGGGTCTCAAGGAGCACATTCGTGACGAAGTGCAGGCACTCATGCCTCGTTCCTTGAACCACGCCATTACTTTGGCACGTATCCAGGAGGAGAAGTTCAACAGACAGCGGGCCCGCATCACGAGTCGGACAGCCTTGGCCCCGACCACAGCAGCACGACGGGAGCAGCACACGGGTACCAAACCAACGGTGACTCGGTTGTCTTGGAGTGAGTTGGCCGCTCGGAAGGAGAAGGGCCTATGTTTTAATTGCGACGAGAAGTTTGTGCCAGGTCATAAATGCCAAAAGCTGCAGGTTTTCATGTTGCATCAGGATGAGGACGGGCCGGCTCCGGACGAGGATTTGGGGGAGGAATTGGAGGAGACCGAGTTTGGAGTTTCTCTACATGCTCTCGAGGGTTGCACTCCCCCGCTGACCATGAGGCTGGCGGGCCGGATTGCCCAAGAGAGGGTTACTATTCTGGTGGACAGTGGGAGCACCCACAACTTCATACATCCTGACGTAGCACGGCGCGTGGGACACGTGGTTGACAAGGGGGCTGCCTTTCACGTTATGGTTGCGGATGGCAGCAAGATGCAGTGCGAGGGGGTGCTGAAGGGAGTGGAAATGCGGATACACGGTTATGTGGGACGGACTGACGTCTACTTATTGCCTATTCGGGGTTCAGACATGGTGCTGGGAGTTCAGTGGTTGCGCCAGTTACAGCGGGTGACTTTTGATTGGAAGCACATGACTATGGAGTTTGTGCACGGGGAAAAACAGCTTTGCCTCAAGGGTATCATGTCCTCTCCTGTCAAGGAGGTTTCTCTTCGCAGCTTGCAGCGGTTGAGCGGGGATGGGCAGATCATGGCCGTCCTTCGGGAGGTCCAGGCCGGCGATTCCACACTTTATGAGGTACCGGTTCAGTTACAGTTACTTCTGACTGATTATGCTGACGTTTTTCAGGAGCCACACACTTTGCCACCGCCGAGGTTTCGGGATCACCGTATCCCGCTCAAGGCGGGAGCTGAGCCTACGAATGTTCGTCCTTACCGCTACCCACACGTTCAGAAGGCGGAGATCGAACGCAGTGTCCGGGAGATGCTGGAGGCCGGCATCATTCGGCCAAGTACGAGTTCCTTCTCAGCTCCTATTATTTTGGTCAAGAAAAAGGATGGGTCCTGGAGATTCTGTGTGGACTACCGGGCCTTGAACGACGCTACTGTCAAAGATAACTTCCCGATTCCTCACATAGAAGAGTTACTGGATGAGCTGCATGGAGCGCAGCATTTCACCAAGCTGGATCTTCGTTCCGGATATTATCAGATCTTGATAGCACCGGAGGACGTCCATAAGACGGCTTTTCGGACACATGACGACCATTATGAGTTTTTGGTTATGGCCAATGGGCTGACTGGGGGTCCCGCTACATTCCAGGCCAACATGAATGAGATATTCCGAGACTTCCTGCGGGTGTTTGTCCTGATATTCTTTGATGATATCCTCATCTACAGCGCGACCTGGGAGGACCACGTGCACCACGTGGAACAGGTTCTTGCCAGACTTCGTCAGCACCATCTTTATGCCAACCGTTCCAAATGCTCCTTCGGGCAGGCAGAGGTGGAGTACTTGGGCCATTTGGTCTCTGGTCAGGGCGTTCGGGCCGACCCGCGGAAGATTCAGAGTATGCAGTCCTGGCCGCGACCGGTTACAGTTCGTGCCTTGCGGGGTTTTTTGGGCCTTACAGGGTATTACCGGCGGTTTGTACAGGACTATGGGAAGATAGCCCGACCATTGACCCAGCTGCTGCAGAAGGATTCTTTTTCTTGGACTGAGGAGACGGAGGAAGCATTTCAGGCTCTCAAACGGGCAATGACCACCACACCAGTGCTTGCACTACCAGATTTTTCGAAGGAGTTCGTTCTGGAGACCAATGCGTCGGGGGTCGGCATCGGGGCGGTTTTGATGCAAGCGGGGCGGCCAATAGCCTTTTACAGCAAGGCCTTGGCTCCTCGTACCTTGGGTCTCTCGGCTTACGAGAAGGAGATGTTGGCGATCATTCACGCAGTGGCTGTGTGGAGGCCCAATTTGTTGGGCCGGCACTTTAAGATCCGAACAGACCACCAGAGCTTGAAGCATTTTCTGGACCAACGGGTTTCTTCACCTCTGCAGCAGAAATGGGTTACCAAGCTTCTGGGCTACGACTATGAGATTGTTTATCGGCGCGGCAAAGAGAATGTGGTCGCCGACGCTCTTTCTCGTCTCCCAGAGGCTGCTCTCTCTCATATTTCGGGGCCGTTGGTCGATTCCTTGGAGGACATTCAGGAGGAGGTACTTCGTTCCGCAAAGTTACGGCCGTTGGTGGACACTTTACAGCGGGGCGAGACAGGGCCGGCTGGCTATCACTTGTGTAATGGCCGGCTTTATTATCGGGGCCGGGTGGTCGTACCCGCCGATTCAGCTTGGAAGACGGTATTGATGCACGAGTTCCATTCGTCGCCAACAGGAGGGCATGCGGGGGTCCTCCGGACTCTCCAGAGGGCGAGAGCAAACGTTTTTTGGGCAGGCATGCGCCGGGACATTCAGCAGTTTGTTCGCCACTGCGACATCTGCCAGCGACAAAAATATGAGACTTCTTCTCCTGCCGGGCTACTCGTGCCATTAGACATTCCGCAGCTTATTTGGGACACGGTGTCTATGGACTTTATTGATGGGCTGCCTAAGTCCAAAGGAAAGTCAGTTATTCTGGTTGTGGTGGATAAGCTCTCCGAGTATGGCCATTTTTTGGGCCTTAGCTACCCGTATACTGGGGAGTCCGTGGCCGCTCTCTTTGCTCGGGAAATCGTCCGACTGCATGGCCTTCCTCGTGCCATTATTTCTGATCGCGACCCCACCTTCGTCAGCGGGTTCTGGAGGGAGTTGTTCAGGTTACAGGGTACTCGCTTACACTTCAGCACGGCACATCACCCGCAGACGGATGGCCAGACGGAGGTGCTCAATCGGGGTGTCGAGACGTATCTTCGATGCTTTGTTATGGATGAGCCTCGGGCTTGGCCGGATTGGTTACACCGGGCCGAGTACTGTTACAACACGGCGTATCACTCAGCCAGCAGGATGACGCCGTTTGAGGTGGTTTACGGGCGTCCGCCTCCGACTTTGGCCAGCTATGAGCCGGGCAGCACCGCTCTTCCGGCCGTGGATCGTGCTCTTCTGGATCGTGATCGCATGTTGGTGACTCTTCGGGAGAATCTCCGCCTAGCCCAGGAGCGCATGAAGTCCCAGGCGGATAAGCACCGCACGGAGCGGGAGTTCGCCGTTGGTGACGAAGTTTTCCTCAAGCTCCAACCATACCGGCAGCTGTCGGTGGCTCATCGTGGCAACCAGAAGCTGTCCCCGCGCTATTACGGCCCCTTTCAGATCATCAGCAGGGTGGGGCCGGTGGCTTATACTTTGGCTTTGCCGGAAGGTTCCCGCATTCATCCTACATTCCACGTTTCCTTGCTCAAACGGAAATTGGGTCCGCATATCCAGCCCAGTACTTTGTTGCCTGCAGTTACTACTACGGGTGAGCTGCGGCCGCTTCCAGAGGATATTTTGGGGCACAGGTGGAAGAACCGGGGCACGGAATACCGGCCCGAGCTCTTGGTCAAATGGAAGAACCTGTCGCCAGCACACAACTCTTGGGTAGACTTCTTCGATTTCAAGGAGCTCTATCCGGACTACCACCTTGGGGACAAGTTGGTTCTTGATGGGGCGGGGAATGTTACGCCCCCCGCTACGCTTTGCGGGTTGTCAATATGTTCGGAGGAGCAAGGACGTGCTAAACAACGGGGCTGAACCTTCCGGTTCAGCCCCCACTCAATGAACCGCCGGCCTGGGGCTGAACCAGGCGGGTTCAGCCCCCTTGGGAGGGGCCGGCCGGCCCCTTGGTGCCCGGATATATTTATATCCGGGCAGCCCCCCTTTGGGGGATTATGCAGAGTATTATCAGGTTAGCTTCTTCCTCCCTCCTCAAACCCTAATTCTCTCCTTTAGCCTTCTAGATCTCTCTTAGTTGCTTTCTCTCCTAGTTTCCTCCTAACATAGAGACATTTAACCTTAAACGAGTATAACCCTTAAATTTAATTTGCTCAGGCTAATAAAAATATATGAAACTCATAAACTGCTCCGATTCTGAGTGACTCAAACTAGCTCAAATAAAAATTCCCGCCAATTTTTTTATTTTGGATAGCTCGCTCGAAATATGAGTTTTTTGGAAGCTATTCAAAACACCTTGAAGTTTGACTCAAAATTTAACCGACTCAAATTCGGTGCTTGACATTTTGTGTTGCCATGAGTCTAGTTCGAGCCGGCTTGAAATCATGATTCATGAGATTTTAAGTTGATCTCAAGATGAAATGAACTTGAAATTTTTGAGTTCAAAATTTTTGACTCAAAATTTAACCGACTCAATTGGGGTTGTCAGAAGGACTACACTCACTCATTCTTGAAGCTTCAAGAAGATCAATAATATATTTCCTCTGCGATATGAAGATCCAATTTTTGGACCTCGCAACCTCAATGCCCAAGAAATATTTAAGGTTCCTCAAGTCTTTCACTTCAAATTCTCTTGACAACCTCTCTTTTAGGGTTGTACCTTATCATGGTCATCTATTGCGACAATATCTCGACCGCGACAGTACATGTGGAGCCCCAAATGCCACGCGCAACAGTATTCCGACGACGACACCGTCACGGGGAGACGCCGCTCCCAAACCGTCGAGCGCTATACTCCGTCTGACACTCAATTTTCCAGGTAAATGAGGGGTTGCAAGTAGCGGGGAGAGCGCATTATTTATTGTAGGAAGGGACTTTACCTATATCGGAGCACATTTTTAAAAAATAAAAGAAAAAACACATAAATTAAAGAAACTGAAAAATTGTGTAATAAAAAGGGTAAAATCGGAAAGTTGAATGTTTCATAAAAGGGTTTTTTCCCTTTTAATATAGTATAGATATCGAATACAAAACTTAACAAAAAAAATTGTGGGGGAAGAAGGGGGGTTCTTCCATGTCCTGGCGCAACAATACATCTTAAATTCATCATCTCTGTAAAAAAATTATCACACCGAATACAAAACTTAATAAGAAGTTTGGGATATGATGATACACTTTTTAAAATAAATAAAAAACACAAATTAAAATCACTTATGAAAAGTTGGAAATTTTGTAATAAATAAGGGTAAAATTGGTAAGATAAATGTTTCACCAAATGGTCTTTCTCCCATATATCTTTCACCAAAAAGAAAAAACACGTTTCAATGAAACATTCTTGTTTATAATTTTACTCATCTTTATGACAAATTTCCAAAATTTCATAAGTGAATTTAATTTGTGTTTCTATTTAGCTTTTAAAATGTGTCCTCAACCGCACAATTTCTATTGAGTTTTGTATTCAATGTGACAAATTTTTAGGGGAACGATGAAAAGAGAATGTATTGTTGCGTTGAAGCACGGGGGAAACCCTGGCACAACTACTTATATAAATATATATTATCATTATTTATGTTTATGTCTTTTTGCATTAAGATAATCAAGCACAAACAAATTCAGCCTACTATCAAAAAAATGAAAAGTAAAACTCATTTAGACTTTTTAATTGTACAGAGAGGGCCACAAAAAACTTATGTTTTCATTTATACATTCAGGTCGATGGACTTCGGGGGGGGGGGGGACTCTCTAGATGCAATCCTAAATGCAATAAGGTGTAAATGTGTAATGCAAGTGCACACGTGGTCCGCTAAGAAAATTGCAACTGTGCAAGCATAATTAATTAATTAGAGGAGTACAGAATATTAACTTAGCAAATGAAAGAGGCGCAATTACTTTCAAGCGAGTGCAGAAGAAACCCTGCAAATCATATGATGAATGATACTAATAAAAATTAAAAGCGAACATCCACTACACAGTACAGGTGCCAAAATAAACAACAATTAGAGGAAATGTCTTTTACCACAACTTAAACGTGCAGGCGGCGGCGGCGAAGGGTGTGAAAGGCATCCCAGGTTGTGGTAGCGTTAGGGCCGATTGATTTGTAGTGGAACCACGACGGGAAGAAATGAAATAAGGAACTTGGACTACTCTGTGGAAGGAATTAGGCTGACCGGTGGGGAAATGAGATTAAATTGATTGAAGGAATGTGGAATGGTATGAATAAGTCTGCTACAGTAAGTGTAAGGGTTGACTGGCAATTAGTGTTTGGGGGGGGGGGGCTGGAGTCAACGGGAAGGAGACAGAAGGCGGTGGAGAAAGTTGGCAGTGGGACTCGGGTGGGGGAAAACAACTTTATTTGGGGAAAAAAGCTTTGACAGTGGAGGACGGTAATGGTTTTCAGGTGGTTGTGGGTTGAACGGAGATGGGGAGGAAATTAACCGGAAGATGAATGAAATCACGGGGTGGCCCAGGCCGTGGCTTAGGCTGACTGGGTGGGGGTCCGGTAGGGGTTGGGGAGATGAGAAACAGAGGCAAGGGTTTACCGGAAGGGGAGGAGGGGAAGAGGGCGGATGTCGGCGTCGCACCAACGGAAGTAAGCAGGGGAAGTTTTGGCATCGCACCAAAACTGCACTGACCGAGCGGTTGCAAATCCACGCAAACCTTCGATACCTCCTCTCCCTCCAAATCACTGGGTTATACATAACCCTAAATGAAAACCTCCTATTAACTGCACAGTACAACAAGAAATAAAACCACCCCGATCAAACAGCTAGGATTGTTTGGACCGATCAGGGGTTAAATACACCTCAGAATAAAAAACACCAAACACTAAATTGACTCGACACATCCAGACATGACTACAGACTTCGATTTTTCATCGGGGAAGTGGTTCACCGGCTCCTGTGGGAATGCACGTGAGTCGATCGAGGCGCGTCGTCAACTCCCCATGGCTTAAAGGCACTCAACTCCGAGGAGTGAAGGCGGGCATACTCGTAAAGTCGCGGGGCGATTCTCTCCAACTCCTCTGAAGAAATCCAAGAAGTGTCATGCAGGGACCGGCTGCTCCAACGGACAAGATAACGCACAATATCTCGTTCATCCGCGGCGTAGAAGTCGTGACCGATGATCTGAAGGACGTCATCTGTAGAAGTAGGTGGTACAAATGTATCTCTGTTTGGCATTGATGTATCTCCGTTCGGCGATGACGTATCTCTGTCTGGTAATGATGTGTCTCCGAACGAAAGCCGTGTCAGTGGAACCAATGGTGCAATGCGATCTGCATGGCGCGATGCAGCTGGAGGCAACAAAGAGGGACCGGTGGAGGAAATAGGAGGTGAAGGCTCACATAGAGGGGCTATGGGAAATGAAGGCTCGGGTAGAGGTGTGGTAGAGGGGTCCACGTACACGTGCTCCTCATAGTAAGGAGTCAAATCCTCTACATTGAATACTCGGCTAATGCCCATACCATGCGGAATATCTACCTCATATGCGTTCGTACCAATCTATCGTACGACTATATAGGGGCACATTCTACGTGCGCCTAGTTTCTTTGCTGATCCATGTGGGACCCTATCAGATCGAATGTGAATTAATACTTGTTCTCCCACCTCAAAGATTTGTTCCCACCTGTGTTGATCTGCTTGATCCTTATAATAATTATTACTAGTGGCAATCTTCTTACGGACCGTCTCATGTAGTGCATGCACATGTTGTATGAAGGACTCGGCTGACTCACTGGGCCTCGCCACTATGGAAATATCCACTAAGTCAATGGGTTTCCTAAGCTCGTGTCCTAACATAATATGAAACGGACTTAAACCCGTAATCCTATTGACAGAACTATTATACGCAAACTCGACTATAGGGAGAACAGAATCCCAACTAGCCGGACTATCCCCAACGAGGAATATTGGTGATACCTAGACATGAAGAAATTTATAGACTCTACAACAACGTATCAAAAGAGTGCTCGCAACATCCCTCTCTGATACGAATTAACGCAGGACGAATCTATAAGCGACGAATGAATGATGCCCTAACCCTACATACAATGCAAATCCGACGGCAAATTCAAATTAAGTAATAAATAATCAAACTACACGCAGATAATTCTATCAAAAGCAAAATATTTCTTTAGGCAAGCAGGCTTATGCTTTCCTCCATGTGGAGAGCCAGAGCGAGAGTGCGTGACGAATAGTTCCTGCAAAACACAAAATGATCTAGAATAAAATTATACGATACTATTTATACAAACAAATATAAAATCACATCACTATAATTTAATATTGAAAAGCAAGATTCATACAACAAATAACAACTCAAAAAACATGGGGGTTGTCGTAGGAGAGCAGATCTAGAGATGCTCGTCACAATATAAATGATCCGGAGAGGAACCGGTGGCTGTATGGCATGGGGCTTGTCTAGAATTGGCTTAGAGAAGTGGGATCGAGCTGTGGGGATGTAGATCCGGTGGTTTGGGAGCGGAATAGGGTTGTGGAAGAGATGGGGTGGTTGTGTGGGGGTTGGATCAGGTTTGGAAGGGCAGATCTGAGTGGTAATAGGCGTCGAATTAAAGGGGAGAGGAAAGGGAGCGGTGGCGGCTGTAGAGGGTTGCAATAAATAGAGGTCGACAACAGTAGATGGGAAGGGGGCGGAGGCTGTAGAAAGCAGGAGCGGCGGCTGTAGAAAGCAGGAGCGGCGGTTGTAGACAGCAGGAGCGGAGGCTGTAGAGGGCTGCAATAAGTAGGGGGTGGCGGTTGTAGACAGCAAGAGGCTGCAGTTGTAGACAACAAGGGGGCGACGGCTGTTGGGGTTTATGGATGTGGCGGTATAGGGATTTAGAGGTGGAAAATGATGACTAGGGTTAAGAGATACCTTGGGGAGGGAGATAACCACCTAAGAGTCGTCACCTAGGGTTCTATGGAGTCGACATTGTGGAGTGATCGCCAGATTTCGGGATTTCTCTTCTCCAAAATCAACAATACCTATAGCAACCCCCATACACTCTAATTTATAATAAAGAGATATTATGACATCCCACCATCGACGACTATGATTGGTCGGAGATGAGGTAGCCCAATTACATCAAAAATAAAACAAAAAAGACAATATAACATATGAAATCGTGTCAGAACGATGGGTCGGACACATTCATGGAGTCAGATCATCGATCCGAGTACGCCATATATGGTAAGTAGCCAATCGGCCCTGAACGGATCCAAAACCCGTCCTCCACGACGGGTTCGCGTCTCCGCTCCACATCACTATGTTACAGTGATACATCCGCCCATGTACACTGCCTCGCATGAATGGTAGGATTGTGGACTTGCTCATCTATATAAGGGCAAGGGGTACTTGTGTTTGGGAATCTTTTGGCCATTAGCATTGCAGCCTTATGGGCTCTCATTAGAGAGAAACTCTTTGGAGGACCTAGCCACTAAGAGTTGGTGGAATCTTGTCTTCTAATTGTGCTCGTATTCAACACGCAATGCAATGTCATTAACTCGTTATTAAGCAGTGTCACTCTGTTCCTCTCTCAAACCCTAAAAATTTCTCCACCGGTAACAATGACTGAGTTGCCAGGATAACCTACTGCCTTTTCAATCGTCGAGTATCAACGCCTCCCTCAATCGGCCCTGAACGGATCCAAAACCGGTCCTCCACTACGGGTCCGCGTCTCCGCTCCGCATCACTATGTTACAGTGATACATCCGCCCATGTATACTGCCTCGCAGGAATGGTAGGATTGTGGACTCGCTCATCTATATAAGGGGGAGGGGTACTTGTGTTTGAGAATCTTTTGGCCATTAGCATTGCAACCTTATGGGCTCTCATTAGAGAGAAACTCTTTGGAGGACCTAGCCACTAAGAGTTGGCGGAATTTTGTCTTCTAATTATGCTCGTATTCAACACGCAATGCAATGTCATTAACTCGTTATTAAGCAGTGTCACTCTGTTCCTCTCTCAAACCCTAAAAATTTCTCCACCGGTAACAATGGTCTGAGTTGCCAGGATAACCTACTGCCTTTTCAATCGTCGAGTATCAACGCCTCCCTCAATAACTACTTTGATCAGACCGCGACCCGGTTTCACGACATCATGTCCCTCCTTAACAGCATCCAGGACAATCAGGGACTCCATGCAAATTCCCCAACAACGACACCCCTTCCACAACAACTACACCCCAATATGCTGACATTGCTCCCAACCCTCGTCGCTCACAGAGCCCTCACAGTCGGACTAGCCACCCTCTACCCTGGCCCTAACAACCTCCCTCGGCCGGCCAGTGCCCTCACCTGTCCTTTCATACACCTCAATCAATGCCACCAATTCAGTTGATGCTCATCTACTCTAGACTAGCCTCTCGAGGAAGGGCCATACACTGTCTGACACCCTGTTCAACCATTCCAGTCCCACCAAGACTTCAATTGACTTCTCTCATCGCAACCACCGCTCCAGCATTTTGTTAAAAGGTCCCCATCGACACAACCCCTCTCTTCCGTCGCCCGTCCTTGCATTGCCCAACAAAACCGCTACAGTCGTCATCTGTACCACTTGACTTCTCTCCTCCGACACCATGAGCCACACAACTCCTTTTCCTCCCTCCTCATTCCTCGTGGCCTTTTTCCAAGCCACCAACCCTTTTCTTGCTTGAGCCCCCTCCATGCCCTATCCCTGGCGCCTTGTCATGTATAATAAGGAAACTGAGCTCTCCTTTTTTTCATATTTTCTTTCCACTTTCACTCACGGATGCACCCTCCTTTATTTCCATTTTTTCTCCTCTTGGACTCCATATGGGCCGACTCCTTTAGCTTTATTCTGCCATCGCCACCGTCTCTAAAATTATGATTTTTTTCTACTCGTGGACCACCAAAACACACACCCACGCTCTCACCCTGCACGTCACATGCATATGTGCAGGTTCAAGTGCAAGACCCATGGCTTCCCTTTCCTTTCTCTTTTTGTTCTTTCCACTTCTCTTACTACCCCCACTATCAGTCATCACATAGGCCCTGCAATATTTCCCCTCTTGAGCCCCCCACCGGTCAACATTTATTCATTCTCTTTTAATCAAGGAACCCCCACCCAGCTTGTGTCTGTCGCTGACATTCATAAGGACCCAGACAAATATTCTAACCTTGATCTTGGGATAAGATCAATTTTCAAGATCGGCCTAATGTTACGGCAATACATCCGCCCGAGATCTCACAGTAGTCATAGGAGCGCCTATGGAAGTCACCATTGATGTGATTTAAAGTGGGGTGTAGTTTTTTAAATAAAATAAAATACGACCTGTTTAAAATAATCGTGGCGCGAGGGTATTCGCGGGCTATTCTCTAACGAAATAAACGACGTTAAGCGTCGCACATGAACGTAAGGCTACCACACGTATAAGATAACGTCACAAATACTAAATTCCACAAGCACAGAAATTGATAGGTGACATGTACGTGTAACAAAATAAACGGTAATGAGGAGGTAGCAATTAACTAGGGCAAGCTCTTGATAATTAACTATAAATTTAAATGTGTAAGCACAAAATATAACTGCAGGATTGAAGCTTGGCCAGGGAAGGTATATCGGCAGGGATCGAAGGAGTGGCGACTGCTTCACGGCTTTCTGGAAGGTGAGGAAAAGCTTGCTGGAGCTTGGGAGAGGCCGACGAGAAGGGGAAAAAAACCCTGAAGGCTGGCTGGACAACTGGCGGCCGGTGCAAAAGGGGTCGTCAGAGCCCAGGAGAGGTTCAGGCGGACTCGACGGCGGCTGGCGAGGGCTCTGCAGGTGGCGTCGTCGGCGATGAGGGGCCCTAGCCGTTGCAGCGCAGTCGCAGGAAGTCGTCGGGGAAGGAGGTCGGGTGCGGGCCCAGGAGGCCTTTCGTCAGGGAAGAAGGACGTCGGAGGGAGAGTCGGTTGGAGGTGGTCTCGTCGGAGGTGTTGAACGCTGGAGGAGGAGGCTTCAGGCAGTGGCGTCGGGCTTCAGGCAGTGGTGTCGGGCTTTGTCGTGCTTGTAGGGGCGGCGCTGGAAGAAAAACCCAAACAAGGATAAGATCCCGTTCAGTTTTCCTATTCCAGCCATAGTTCTCATGGAAGAGGGCTGATTATATAATAGGGGATTAGGGTTTGTTGGCTAATGGCAGACATGGTTCTCTTTAGGAAGAATGGGCTTTGGAGTAGTGGGCTTTGATGTTGGGCTAGCTGGCTTTAGGGTGGGCTTGTTTCAGAACTTATAAATTTAAAATAAATAGTTAATTAACTTAAAGCTTGCCCTAAGCTAACCCCTCCTAATTAACGGACCTATGCATTTAGGGTCTCGTTGGTCGGTCATACCAACGAGCCAAATCAAAACTTGTGCAAGTAGCGCACGCATTACAAAATAACATCAAAAGCGCTAATAACATGTGCGACAAAACATAATCATCCAACTAAACGCGAAGACATACGCGGCAAAAGGAAAAATACATGTACAATAATAAAACTAAAAAAAAACTGCGCTGCGGGTTGCATCACTGATGCACAAAGCATCCCAGCGCAACGAGGATCCGGTGGTCTGAGGAAGGGTCCCACCACATTTTTGCATGAGGCTACTTCCAGCAGTCAAACTTGGGACCTCAAGGTCACACGACAGCACCTTAAACAATGTGCGGAGGCCCCCTTCTAATTAATTAATATTGATTAATTATCATTAATTAAATTAATTGTACTAATTAAAATATTTGTCATGGCATGTGCCCTCCCTCATCTATATAAGGGAGAGGAATATTTGTGTTTGGGCATCTTTTGGCTAGTAGTATTGTGGGTTCTCTTTAGAGAAAAGCTCTTTGGAGGACCCAGCCTCCAGGAGTTGGCAGAATCTTGTCTTTTGATTGTATTCGCTAGTATTCAATGTGTAATGCAATTGTGTTATTAAGCAGTGTCGCTCCATTCCTCTCTCAAACCCTAGAAATTTCTCCACCGGAACATCATGACTTCAAATTTATTTGCTTCCGTTTATCAATGATACCTACAACACAATTGAAGGCCCATATTCTATCACATGAGTACTTTGATAGGATGGATTCACAAAGCACATATCTACTAGAAATTTTGAGTACAACATTTGTGTTCTAGATGTGTTAGATTGATTAGTTGGTAGCTATATAGCAATAAGAGATCTAATAATACTTATGAATTTGGCAGCTAATACACATCATTTGTTTTTTTATTTTATTTTTTCATTAGAGATTAGATGTTTTCTGTCCAACGGGTTTTTATTTGGTGTGGCTTGTTATTTCTTACCTCCATACTAAATAATAGATCTGACATATATGACTTCCAATGTAATTTAAAAAAAATATTCAAGTCATTTGAGCACAAAAACATGCAGCAAATGTACTTTAATTAATTAAATATCTTCATGAAAGGTATTCCCACAACACAAAGTTTCACAGTAAGCTTTCAATAATCAACTGTCATCTAAATATTTCAAGCAGCAAAGGAAAACCAAACAAAGCTTTTGTATTAAAAAAATACTAGTTCAAATATTTTCATGAAAGGTATTTTCACAACACCAAGTTTCACAGTGAGCTTTCAATAATCAAGTGTCATCTAAATATTTCAAGCAGCAAAGGAAAACCAAACAAAGCTTTTGTATTAAAAAAATACTAGTTTAACCAAACTAGTAAATGACTTAAACCTATGATGCTAAAAATCATGCAGCTAAAATGTCCATATATAACTTCAAGGTGGTGCAGACACTTTTCACTGCCCTTGCTAATCAAACAGCTAAAGCAACCCGCCTACCCTACTTCCAGCATCCCCTCAGGAGAAGCCAAACTGAATCCATTGTTAGGCAGCACAAAGGATACACGTAAGTAAATGAAAATAATTCTAAGTTGACTAAATTTTCAAACCACAACCTATCAAATGGAATGGCTGGCTCGGAACGGGACATATATAACAAAAATAGAGAAATTATCTCAAATATAATGAAATATCATCAATATAATAAATATTCTAATCAATTCTTAATCATCATAAAGAAAACTTTCACAAACCATAAAAACCAAATTGGTAAACAAGGCCGCTCATTTACAGTGAGGCTGATATATGCTTACATAAATTTTAAAATATAGTGATAGATGTTAAAAATAAGAGAAAGAACAATGAGAGCATTACCGCAGGACCAGAAATGACTATCAAGCGGTCCTCTGATTCAAGAGAAGTCTCCAAAATTTTAATGCCACACCCAGTTTCATGTTGAAGATTTCTAACAATACTACCTCCCTTTCCAATCACGCTTCCGACCTTATCATTGGAGCACAATAGTCGGAAGACTAGCACTTCTGGAGCAACTTGCATTTGTCCTGGTGCAAGACCTTCATGAAAATTGGGAAAAGATGGGAAGTCATGAGAATCATATGGAGGCCTATTAGAAAAATGCGGCCCTTGGATAGGCATATGAAAATTTGGCGGATTAAAGGCCTCTGGGCGAGGAATAGGAGAAAATTGATATGTTGAAGACCCGGGAGGATTGTCTGCAGTAAAATCTCGCTCACGGGGTGGATACTTCAACAGCTGCTGTGAAACTGATTGAAGTGCTTCTCTTATGGAATCTATGCTTCCTGATATTTGTAGTTCAATGCAATATCAAGAATACTATTCATTAAATATGATTAGACGTTAAACAATAAAGGGTATAGAAGAATAATCAAACAAGATAGAGGTAAAAATTATTGGTAATAGATGAAACAAAAACCTATAGTGAAAATAAAACAAATTCTAATATCATTTTTGCACTGATCAAGTACAATATTTTGTCGCCATTAAAATTGTCAAGGACCACATTTTTTGTCTAATGAGACGCAAGGAGCATAAAAATCATATTTTGGCATTTGCTCGGATTAACAAAGATACAACTGAAAGATAAAGCGTTACCTGGACAATTTTATCATTTGGTGATGCATACAAAAGAAGCTTATCCCTGGGAAGTATACGGATTTGAGCTCCACTGTCTGTGGACATTTGCTTGATCACAGCACCACCCTTTCCAAGAAGGCAGCCAACTTGGCTGGACAAAACAAGTAACCTTACAAAAGGACAAGATTGCTTGCTCTCTTCATCTCCATCATCGACATCTGACTCACCTTCCATTATTCTATCAAAAATAAGTAGTAGGGCCTTTTGAACAAAAGATATTAGTATATTACCTTGGGTGATTTTGATATTTCTACGGTAGAAGGATCCTCCTTGTCTTTACCATCTTCTACATTAACTTTATTATCCTCCATATCATCAGCATTACCTTCATTTTCATTTTTCTTGGTTTGCTCATTTTTAGACTCTGAATCTTTAGCAGGACCAGATATAACTACAACTCGCTCTTAACACCCAGAAATAGATTCTTCAAGCTTTATCTTTGCACCAGTCTCATTTCGTATTTTTGCTATAACACCACCTCCTTTACCAATCACACTTCCAGACTTGGAAGAAGGGCAAAGAATGCGAAAAACTATAGATCCTGCTGGAAATTTGAATTGGTTTGTTTGAGAGATGGACGGAGAAGACTTCTGCCACTTTCCTCTACCATTAGGTTCTGTAGGGTAGCGTTCAAAAGGCCTCTTAGATCCCGTAAATGGTAAAGCCATTCTTATATCTACAATGAAAACAAATGTTAAAAGTAAGTATTAACCATGGATATGATACACCAAATAAATACATGATACATAAAATGAAAACTTGGTGCACCATATGTACATATAACAAAAAAAGATCTATAAATTGGGCACCACAAAGAAGTATTTCGAGTTCAATATCAAGATGAACAATGTATCAATTCACCATTTGTGAAGGCACTTAAAAATGGATTTAATAAAGCATCTTTGATTGTCCAGCTGGGTTTAAGGTGAATTCCAATTGAACCTTCACCAAAGAGACTAAATGTATGATATAGTTAAACACGCATAACAATATTTGAGCTAAATTTGGTAGAATTGGGGAAAGGCCATTCAACAAATAAGCAAGAACAACAAAAAATAGAAGGCGCTTGCATTTACCGACATATGGTAACATGCTACAACGGAAGGAGGGTAGCGGAATGAAGTAAAATGAAGTGGAATGAAAAATAAAACGAAAATGAAAAATGGAAACAAAACGAAAGCAAAAAATGGAATGGGAAACGTGGACTTTTTAAAAATTTCTTTGAATGTGAAGCGATAGAAAAGGAATACAAAACATAATGAAACCCTAACCTTTCCACTGATAATGGATCCTCTGTTCCACCTCTCCGTCCTCCTATCCGCCGCGATCTAACGACCCTGAACCGAATCGACTGAGAATGAGAAGCGATCGAAAAGGAATACAAAACATAATGAAACCCTAACCTTTCCACTGATAATGGATCCTCTGTTCCACCTCTCCGTCCTCCTATCCGCCGCGATCTAACGACCCTGAACCGAATCGACTGAGAATGAGAAGCGATCTTACGACCCAGGAGCCAATCACTGAAATATTTGAACAAGTCCGAGATTAGGGTTTAGGGCGGAGAAAGAAGCTGCCTGGCGATTAGAAAAAGTCGATACGAGAAGTCGACTTCTAAAACTGTTTACGAAGGCGGCCCGTGGGCCCGTGAGATATAAATATAAAAATTTATCATCGGTCATTCTCTATTAGGGTGCAAGTTGAGTTGAGCCGGCTCGTGAGCTCGATGAGCCGGCTCGAAAAAAGCTCGACTCGAGCTCGAGCATGTCGAGCTCGAGCTCGAGCCTGATTGCGAGCCGAGCTCGAGCTTAAAAAACCCTGTTCACGAGCTCACGAGCCGGCTCGCAAGCTTTTTTTTAAATAAATAATATATGTATTGTTAGTAATAAATATTTTAATATATTTTAATATAAATAAATAATATATCGTCGAGCTCGATATCGTCGAGCTCGAAATGAGCTCGACGAGCTCGAACCGAGCTCGAGCCTTTTAAAACAGACTCGTCGAGCTCGAGCTCGAGCTCGAGCTCAAAAAAAGCAGCTCGAGCTCGAGCCAGCTCTTTTTGACGAGCTCGACTCGAGCTCGACTCGTTTGCAGGCCTATTCTCTATTACACAACAAAAAAGCCCGACAAGCAATGAAGGCCCGACAAGCAATGAAGGCCCGTCAAAGTTTTAGTTCAAGACAGCCCACAGAGAGAAAACAACTAAACGGATGTTATGCATGGTGTTTATATATATAGCAAGAATTGATATTGAATTCGTGATGCAGGACAAATAGGCTCGAAATGTTAAAATAACGATTAACCGTGTGGTTGAGCCGATAAATCGGGCAGACGCATAAACATTGTCAATACATCAAAACATTAAGTCCGCTGATCCATGAACTAAACAAGCTCAAGACAAAAACATAGTTACAAAGCTATTATATTTGCTCCATATAAACATAATGAAACAATGTTCATTTAGGAATGTAGGACTAACAGTCCAATCAGTTTAAAAAAAACTTAATGTGTTTAAGTATGGAACGGAGTCACATGTTGAATTCGGGAAAATCCCTACTCCAAAATTCGGATCAAGGCAGCCTAAGGTTACTGATTCTGCGGTGCGACGCCACAATTCAAATGGTTACCGCGGGAGAGAGAAGACTATCTAAAAGCACACCTTCAAGTGCTCTAGCAGAGAGGTCCCATCATGTACCCGGGAGTTTGGGAGAAACTCCCCTCGCCCCCCCCCCCCCCCCCCCACCCGCAACCAAAAGGCTGGGCGAGGTACTAGGCAGACATGGACTTGGCGAGTATCCATTTGGGGGGACTTCAACCTCTTCCAAAAGTCCAAATTCTAGTATCCTGGGTTTAGGATTTATGGTTTAGGGTCAGGTACAAATGACACAAGTGATCCAACATCGTCTTGGCCATAAGTAGCTCGTAGATGGTCATGTGAATGGGGAGCTTGCAGGACTGCCAAATGATAGCTATCATGCGAGAGTCATCCGAGCGCCACCTTATCTAGTTGAAATGATGTCCCTTGTCTTCATTATTATTGAAGTGCTTCTCATTATTCTCTAAGAAACTTTCATGTATGACTAACAATGGACAACTCGTTAAAGATTTTGATTTCATTATACATACTGAACATTTTCTACTTTTGTACAACTCCGTATCCGGCGAGTGGGTCGACACAAGCCAGACCGGCCGATTCAGACCGCAACCAGCCTCAGGCGAGCTCGGCAGGAGAACACGCGTGCCAAATTCCAGCACGCTGAGTCTGAACTTGGCAGAGGTCAAACCGAGTTCGGCATTCGTCGAGCCGAGCTCGGAGTTCGTGGAGCTGAGCCCGACGGGTGAAAGTTGGGACACCTCGTCAGCAGGGCACCGAGCTCGTACTCGCCCTAGGCCAAAGGGTAGGCGAGTGCGAGCCCCATCAGATGCAAGCAGGGCGCCGAGCTCGTACTCGCCCTAGACCAAGGGGTAGGGGAGTGCGAGCCCCATCAGTTACTCGCAAGCAGGACCCTCAGGAGGAAGCTCGCCCAAGTTTTTGCAGTGATGTCCGTTGCCATGTTGACCCCATTAGTCTGCCCCTAGCCCCCCAGGACAGCGGAGGTTGCCTATTTGCAGGCCATTTTCAGAATCTTATAAATAGGACCCAAGGGGTACCTCAGAAAGGCATGCTCACTTGTGCCCAGTCTTCTAGCGCTTTCTGAGGTACCTTAGCTTCAACACTTGGCTAAGGAGGGGAAGAGCTCTAAGGACTTCCGGGTGTGAGGTGGGACCTCCGTGCTGGAGCCTTGGGTCTGTTCTTTATCCTAAGTTTCTGGCTATCCAGTTCGCAGGAGAGAAGCAGGTGTGCGATCACCCCTTCCCCAAGGGTGAACTCGTCGAGACCGATTTTTCGGTTTCAACATTTTGGTGCGGTGAGCGTGGAGCGTGGTCAGCACATAAAATCTTCCGCAAGTTTGATGGCAAGGGATGAAGGGCAAGGTTCAGGCAGGGCGAACTCGCCACCCCCTCCCCCTCCCGCAGCGGCAGGGATGTCTATAGAGCTAAGAGAGGAGGTGTTCGGGCTTGTCAGGGTCGCACTTGGCATGTGAGTTGAGAGCACAACGCCGGCAGTTCCCGTGGTCGTCGATCCGGCATTAGACAACGACGCGCCCATCCGGCGAGCTGGGAAGGAGGTTGCGAGTGAGGGGGAGCGCGAGCCGCGGGGACGAGTCCTTTTCTCGGGCTCGACAGGCGAGTGCCACTTCGACGAGATAGTTGGGAGGGAGTTCCCAGCTCGCCCGGCTGAGGGAGGAAGCCCCTTCAGCGAGTTCGTTTCTTCTGCCCCAGTTCTAGAGGGGTTCCGAGAGCCGGAGATGTCCTACTACTCCGGGAAGGGAGATCTGGTCTAGCGCATCCAGTGGTTTGAGGACGTGGTCTCGATCCGACAGATGTCGGATGGCTTCAAGTGCAGGCTCTTCGCCATCACCCTTAGGGAGAAAGCGAGATAGTGGTTCCATCAGCTCCTGGTCGGCTCCATCTATTGCTTCGAGGACTTGCGTCGGGGGTTCATGTTGAGGTTCACTACTTCCAAGAAGAGAAAGAGGGAGGTTGAGTCCTTGTTCCGCATCAAGCAAGGGATAAGAGAGACCTTGGGGAGCTACCTGGACAGGTTTCATGAGGAACTGTCCCAGGTATAGGAGATGTCAGGGCACACCATGATGGTGGCCTTCACCCTAGGTCTCCAGCCCGGGTTCTTCGCCATGGAGTTGAAGAAAACGCCTCTAGTATCTTTCGAGGCGCTCCTTGAGAGGGCGGCAAGGGAGGCCGATATGGAGGCAGCACACCCGGAGTTTGCCCGGAGGTTAGCCCGGTGGGCCGTAGAGGAGGAGAGGCCAAGGGGTGGCCGAGCTCAAAAGGAGAGGAGGGACGAGCCCCAATAGAGGGAGTAGCAGCAGCAACCCAGGTGGGGGCGTCAGGAGTCGGTCAATCGGTTGGGATGGAGGCCGGAGTGGCAGGATCAAGGGCCACGAAGGGGTTATTAGGATGGGGATAATCGCCAGGGTGGGCACGGTCAGTTTTACCCTCAGGGGGGAGGCAGGGACAGAGACCCCCTCTTCCCGATCAGGAGGAGGCCATGACAATTGCCCTGGGAGGAAGGAGAAGAGGAACATAGAGGAGAAGGAGAGAGGTCAGGGTGGACCTGCCCTACTGTGACTTCCATCAAGAGGAGGGGCACACCACAGTCACGTGCCCGGAGTTCCTCGAGATGAGAGGAAACAGGGAGCAGCAACAGCAGCAAGACCACCAGGGTGTGCGAATTGAGGAGGTCCGGCCTCAGGCGGAGGGGGATCGTTGTGAAGACCGGGCTGATGTGGGGACCCGAGGGGGGATCAGAGTGATCCACGGGGGGGGAGGGGGGGAGTCGAGGCTTCCCGCAAGGCAAGCCTCCACATCATGTATCGAAGGAGCATCGGCTCCACATCTCAGACCCCACCCCCGGACGAGAGGATCACTCTCTCAAGGGAGGACGTGTCGGGTCATGAGGACCCCTTCTGCGATGTGCTGGTCATCCAGACAGCCATGGAGAATTTTACCGTCTCCCGGATCCTCATCGATAATGGGAGATCCGTCAACGTCATCTTCAAGAAGCCATTCGACGCAATGCAGGTGGAGGCCAAGAGGGTGCTGGCCTCCGACGGACCTCTCTTCAGTTTCTCCGAGAAAAGGAAGGAAGTAGAAGGAGGAGTGGGTCTCCATGCCAGCTTGGGGGGCAGTCCAGGAACTGCATATTGGTGATAGTGGAGGCCCCCAGCAGTTACAACGTCATCTTTGGGCGACCCCTCATCAGGGCTTTCCGCTGTGTCCCCTCGTCCTTCCACCAATGCCTCAAGTTCAATGTGGAGGGGATCCAGGTCCAAGTCCGCGACGACCCCAAGGCGGCGAGAGAATGTTATGTGACGGCGGTGAACTCCATCTCGTGGCAGGAGGGAGCCGAGGAGATGGGGAGAAGGATGAAGGATATGGTCGGGCAGGAGGCCGGAGAGGAGGTGAGGGAGGAAGAAGAGATAGAGGGGGAGGCCCATATTCGGGCAGCGGAAGAGGGGGTGGTCCTGGAAGAGCCGGCCGAGGCAATGTTCGTGGATGGAGTGGAGGTCCCTGCCCCCGAGGGGGAAGATGTTGTTGAGTGGGAGGAGCAATCCAGACTGGAGGCTGCGGAGGAGGTAGTGGAGACGGAGGTTCTCACCCGGGAGGGCAGGGTGGAGAAGGTTCGCATCAGCGGGGGGTTGACCTCGGAGGACCAAGGCAGGATGTTGGAGTGCATCCAGAAGAACGTGGACGTCTTCGTTTGGAGCGCGGCCGAGATGCCCGGGATCGACGCGGACGTCGCCTGCCACCGCCTCAACTTGGACCCGGAGGTCCGCCCCATCCAGCAGAGGAGGAGGCCCATTGCGGACCGGTTAGCCGAGCCTATCAGGGAGGAGGTCGCCAAGCTCCTCAAGGCCGGCTTTGTATCCGAGATCCAATACCCCGGCTGGGTCTCCAATGTTGTAATGGTTAAAAAAGGAGACGGCCGGTGGAGAATGTGTGTTGATTTTTCTCTTCTTAATAAATCATGCCCCAAGGATTGTTATCCCTTGCCTAGAATCGACGCACTGGTAGACTCAGTTGTACAACCCCGTAGCCGGGCGAGTGGGACCCTCCCCAAATATCAGCCTAGGGGCGTGCTCTGGGCGGCGATTTGGTGCAACCCCGCTCGAGGACTTGTGAACGCTCGTGCAGGCATTTGGAGATTTTACGTTGTAATATATATTTGCTAAATAAGTATTTATTTATAATATATATTTATTATATATATATATTTTTTTATCATTTATCATATATATATGTGTGTGCGTATATATATAGATAGGTGGAGGTAATAGGGAGGAGGGGATGAGAGTAGGAAAAAAGGGGGGATAAAAAAAGAGGATAACGAATAGGGGAAAAAAGGCCCCTAGGGCTTTTCTGGATCGGCAGTCCTGGAGCAGCACTGCCCCTCCCCTCTCCCTCTCTCCCGGCCTGGAGCAGCACCGCCGCCTGGAGCAGCACCGCCCCGTCGCCCCTCTTTCTCTCGGCCTGGAGCAGCACCGCCCCTCCCCTCTCCCTCTCTCGGCCTAGAGCAACACAACCCCGGCCCCCTCTCTTTCTCTCAACCTGGAGCAGCACAGCCCCGACCCCCCTCTCTTTCTCTCGGCCTGGAGCAGCACACCCCCGCCGCCCCTCTTTCTCTCGGCCTGGAGCAGCACACCCCCGCCTCCCCTCTTTCTCTCGGCCTGGAGAAGCACAACCTCGGCCCGACTCCTCTCTCCCGTCGGCCTACAACAGCGCCCGACGTTGCCTTCCCGTCACCGGCCAAGAAGATAGGCAGCCATAGTTTCTCATAGAGGAGGGGTTTTTTCCCTCTCTACTCTTTCTCTCTCGATGTCGCGATAGGGTTGGGAAAAGCCACTCTTCATCTCTGCCGTCCACCGCCGACAAAGGGCTCGGTGTAACGCCCCGATTTTTCTGTGTTTATTTAATATTTCTTTGGCATTACGTTGATGTGTTTTCGGCTTATGCCATTGTTTGAGTACCTCATTAGGTGTTCTTAGTGGTTGTAGCTTGGTTGCAAGGTTCCTTAGCAGGCCGGTGTCAAGGTTGGATGACCCGGCGATGCCTCTTCAGGAATGCTTGAATTTTTGGCTTCGGGAGGCATTAGCCCGAATTTTTGTTTGTTTGTCGGATGTTGATTTCGACTTCGCCATTAGGTTCGTAGCATGGGTATTTAGCTACGGTGTGAATTTCGTTGAATTCCAAGGTTGTTCGGTTTTCGCGTCATTTTGACGTTTTTATTTAATTACCTGTTACAATTAGTGCATCAAGTTAATTACTTAGGTTTGCTGATGCAAGCTTATATTTTAAATATAGGCTTATAGTATTTATTATTTTAAGCTGAGTGGGCCTTAATATTTAAGGCTTTCCCTTAGGGTTATCTTCTTTATCTCTCCCAAAGTCGACGGTTAATTTCCTGTGAAAGGAATAGAACGGCGGAAGGAAGACGGAGCTCCGGTCGTCGATTGCTAGCGGTTTAGAACTTGGAGTCCCCGTGTGAAGGCAGTTTCGGACTGCTCTCGCTGAGATCTTCAACCCCGGGGTTAGTATTTTAAGTTTCTCGATCAGTTTCCTAGAGCTAGGGTTTTGGTTTTTGCCCGTCTTCTTGCTAAATCGTCAATATTTTTGGGGAATGGTTCTTGCGGCCAGATCTAACTGGAGGAGTGGTGCTGACCAGTTTTCTTACAGAACCGAGCCAAGTGGTGCTCTTGCCCTTGCCAAATGATTTAATTTCATCTTTTCTTTGTTTGGTAGTCGTATCTTCCTCTTTCTAAAATTTATTTCTGCTGTATATCTTGTCCAGATCCCGTCCTGTTATGCTTAATCGGGTTTTTTGTTTAATTTTTCTTAAGCTTGAGTAGCAGGTTTGGGAAGTTAGAGGAGTGGTCAGGTTTGAGAGTTGTTTAGTTCTTTTTAGAACCTAGGAATGCTACTAAGTCCTGTAAATTTCCCTTTTACTGCAGGTTTCTCCTTCTGTCAAATTATTATAGGTTGTAAATGTCGAGTTCTTCTTGATTGGGCTTGTTTTGGTGTAAATTAGGCTTGTTAGTATAGGGGTAGGAGAAACAGCAGGTTTCCGTTCCAAGTCATGAAGGATATGGTGATTCTGGGCTGATTGTGATTGTCTGGGACGTTAGGTGTAGTATAGGAATTATTTATTTTTAGTTCTTTGTTTGGTGGCGTTGAGTGGGTATTAGTCTTCGATTTCAGAAATTTTGACTAAATATAAAAAGCATTGAGTGTGGTGGACGCACTCAACGCCTAGCTGCATTGGTCTGAATTTTTTAAGTCTTTTGGCGTCGAGTGAGGTGAGCTCACTCAACGATATCCTGCCAGAAGTTAGACTTTTGGCTAAGTCCTCTGGCACTGAGTGAGTGGAGCTCACTCAACGCCGTCAGTTGTTAGACCGCTAAGTCTTTTAGTTGGTTGCTTTAGACCGATTAGGATTCATTTTTTTGGACTCTTAGTGGTTATGGTACCACCAGCCTAGGAATATTCTTTTTTTTGTGAATCACTTAGTACTGGAGTTGGATCTGGATTTTTGGGGTTAGGTTGGACCGATACCGCCGCCTTTTCTTTTCTTGTCTTGCTAGACATTTGGACTGTTAGGTTGAGTGGACCGATGCCACCTCCACAGTACCTTGAAAATATTTAGGTCTGATAGTCTTGGTTGGACATGATGCCACCAGCCTAGGTCCTTGTTATTTTTCTGCTCCAGTATTAGATGATTCTTTAGATTCTAGCTCTATGTTTAGATATTGCTACCATGCTAATTCTTCTTGCAGATATCCTTGAAGCTTGGCTTCATCCTTGCACTTGGTGCATCCTTTATTTGCTCTGTTTGATGAGTAATTTCCCTTTACCTATTTCTTATTAACTTTTAGCTGACTACTCCAGCATTCTTGTTTTAGGGCCTGGTAAACCCTTATGCAATCATCTTGTTTTTTTAACCTTCTTGCTCCTCCTTTTGTTATTATATTCATTTGCTGAGGTGTTCTTTCTTTGAATGCCTCAGGTTTAGAGTTATAGCCGACTGAGCGACTAGATTTCTTTTGGAGCTGGATAGTGTTCTCTTGGTTGCTGAGATTTTTCTTCCTCATTCTTGGGAGGTAGTTTTATTGTTCTTTTGTAGTACATACATACTTACTCACCAGTGGGTTCGTGCCAGTTTGTTGACGCCCACTGGCGGCTTCTCTTTTAGAATGCTATGTACTTTGCTTATACTGCTAGTTCACCTGTTTTGGAGGTTATTTTACTTGCTCTCTGGGATTGTTTTATGATAGGTTGCATGTTAGGTATTTTAAACCCTAAAAAACATTACTATATGTACTTCATGCACGACTTATTTATAAAACTAAAGCACTACTTTCCCAAGTAACGTAAAAGCTATTTTTATACTATAATTAAACTTAGAGTCTTGCATATCATGAGTTGTCCTTCGGGGACACTCATGTTCAAGTAGGATGTCAAGTTTCATAAATAAAGTATTTTCCGCAGTGTATAAAGATTTTCACTCGTGGACTAGTTGATCCACTGTGTCGAGGGATACGACCATCTAACTTAATTGGATTTTATTCATAATAACCTATGGTTTTCTTTTTAGCTATAGAGTCTTGAGTTTTGCCTGAACGTCTGCAGTTATCCCCTATACGACGTGGCATCACAACACGTATTTTCTCTTGCTCTGATTTAATTTATTTAAATGGGAAAATACGGGTCGTGACACTCAGCCACCAAGAAAATGAAGAGGAAGATGAAGATTTCTTACCTCTTCCAACAGGGCTCGGTTTGGAGTGGAGATCGGCCACCGCCACAGGTACCCAGGGCCAAGCTAGCCAGGAGCTCCTCTCCCGGTACCGCCGCCAAGCATGCGTCAAGGGTAACAATGTTTCTACTTGGGCAGGTGAAACCCTTATTTTACATATTTGCATGGAAGCCCCTCTCCACCAACGGGTGGGGGAAGGGAGCTCTCCGACGGGTTGATATATGCGTCTCCGTTATTAATTGCATTTAGTATCCAGAAGTGTGAGTACAGATTTTGGCATGCTGTGTGAAGCCCATCCGGACGTGTGAGCCGAATTGGTGATCTTCTGTGTTAAGCCCATCCGGACGTGTGAGCCGGATTGGTGATGTTCTGGGGTTCCCGGAGAAGACTCCGTGGAAGTTGTGTATTATATATTTGAAGGGAATGCGCACCTTAACCCCAAGGAAGGGGTGTGTGCAGTATATATGGCCAGCTTATGTTAGCCGATCTGTGTTCAGCTGGCAGCCATTCGACGAGATGTTGACGTACATGTGTTGCAGTACCAAGCGGGGAATAGCGGGCTTAAGCCCAAGCTTGCGCCGGCCCTAGAAGGCCTAATTTATTTATATTTCCGGCCTGCGTGCCGAAGTATGGAATTCATATTCATGTAATTATTTATAATGCATGTGATGCCCTGTGAATGTGTTTTATCTTTTTCATCTTAGGCGGGCGGTATATTCGCGAACCGCTCGCCCCGTGGGGACCCCAAGGTAAGGTTACCGGGAAGCCCTTGAAGGTCAGTTGATGGCCTTTCAGAACAACGTAGTTACGTTGTTGGTGGCCCAATTGGGGCGGCGTATAATAGAACTACTCGGCGAGGTTACGCGACTGGTAGAGCAGATGGGGAACATTTTACATAGACCCGAGGCGGCACCTCTAGTTCAGAGGGAGTGAATCTAGAGATCCTCCTTAGATGTTCCGGTCGGCCAAGAGAGCCCTCCGATGGTGCCGTAGCTCAGCCCTTGGCTTGTGAGGGGAAGAGTTTGTTAGTCTTCCGGGTATGCGGCGGGACCTCCACGCTGATACCTTAGTCTGTCCCTTGTGTTTCTAGTTTTGTGCCTAGATCGTTCGCTTGAGAGCAGTAGGTGCGCGGTCATCCATTCCCCAAGGGTCGAACTCCACAGAGACCGATTTTCGGTTTCAACATTATGGTGCGGTGAGCGTGGAGAGTGACTGTCACAACCCGCATTTTTCTCACCATTTAAATAAATCAGAGCAAGAGAAAACTACGAGCTGTGATGCCACGTCGAGCAGGGGATAACTGCCGACGCTCAGGAAACACTCTAAACCTTCAAATCATAAGTTAGAATGATTATAAAACTGGTTCAATTAATTACCAACATCCACATATATAAACACTCGCATCTACGCACGAACACGCATACATCCGCGCACACAAATTTCTACCCAGCACGCACGCACCCACGTGCACGTACATATTTACCTGCACGCAAAAATCACGCGCTATGCTAAGAATTTGAAATCATAAAAATACATGTACGCTTATATGAAAAAAAATGACGACCCGCTAACTAGCGACCGCCAAAAGACGCGAAAAACAACGCTCTCGGATTCCGGCCAAACTCGCACCGTAGCTAATTACCCGTGCTACAAACACAACGGCGAAGTCGAAAACGACCTCCGACGATCAAACACTCGGGCTAACCTCGCCCAAAGCCAAAACGCGAGGATTCCCTGAACCGCTCAGTCGGGCCTCTAAAACAAACACCGACAGGCTGGGGAACCCCGCAAACAGGCCAAACCCCTAAGAACACCTATCGAGGTACTAAAACAACGGCTCGAGTCAGAAAAATGCCAACGTAACGCCGAAAAAGGATTTAAATAAATCATCGGAAATTCGGGGGCGTTACAGTGACCAGCACAGAAGAACTCTGGCGAACGTCATGACTATAGAAGAGGAACCAAGTGGCGACTAGGGTCATGCGTTGATACTTTATATGCAAGGTCCTCATACTCGAAATTGTCCCCTCCCATAGCTATTGTTGGAATCCCATAGCATTTGGAGTAGGATTTGCACCTATTTGAAGCGCTTCTACCTGTGAAAACACATATGTCCCCACTTATTACATCAACGAGAAACCTGGAGGTTATTATCTTCAAGATCAAATAAGAGAGCAGCTGAGAGGTATTTGGAGTCGGGGTGACCTGAAAGAGTTCCCTCCCTAACAGTAACATGTTATCTCTCCCTTGCAATACAGTAGCAGTCAAGTTTTTCTCTTTATTGTTAATTCGCCTCGAGCTTCTGAAGGATTCAAGGGTTAGCCTCGCGATCGACTCTAGAAGCCAAACGTCCAACCTGTTCCTTTTAAATAGCTTAGTTCGGACGATGGGACGGTGCCGCGGGATTTTAAGCGCTCTTTTAAGACCGAGCCTTTGCACTGACAGCCGAGATTAGATCCCCCCTTGCATGTCGGCCTATGTCCCCCCCGATCGCACCTCTCCTCCGACTAGAGGAATTATCAAGAACGGGCCTAGACGCTAACCTCCCAGATTTGATAAAGGGCCGATCTCTCCAAGCAATCACAAGTGAAGGCCTTTTTTATTGTGAAAGCAGGATAACCTGTGAAGGGGCAGGTCTTGGCCCAAGGGAAGATGTTGGCCTCGAGTGCGTCCTAGAGGACTCTCGCAGGAACAGTACCCGTCGCCTATGCACTAGCTCCCATCATCGAGTGACATGGCGGAAAGTGACCTTTGTCATTAGATCAGGATACAAGCCGTCGACCTGTTCTTTCTAAATAGCCCAGTTCGGATGATGGGACGCTGCCTCAGGACTTTAAGCGGTCTTGTAAGACCGAGTTTCTGCACTGACGGCCGAGATCAGATCCCCCCTTGCATGTCAGCCTATGTCCCCCCGATTGTATCTCTCTTTCGATTGGAGGAATTATTTGGAATAGGATCGGACGCCAGCTTCCCGATTTGACGACTTCTAGATCGTTTCTCTTATGAAAAGAATGCGTCCTCCATTTGTAAAAGCATCGGTGCAATTAACTCTCCAACACCTCTTAAGTAAACAAAATGTCTCCACCTCGAGCAAAGTCAAGTCCTCGAGTAGTAGTGCATTTCCCTATCACCCGCAACTAGGCTGAGTATGAGGCAGTTATAGCGAGACTGTGCCTGGCCTAAGAACTTCGGGTACATGATGTGGAGGTTCTTATTGACTCCTCGATGGTGGCCTCTCAGATAAACGTGAAGTTCGAAGTGAGGGAGCCTACCCTCCAGTTATACTTGACAAAAGTTTCTCAGGTCTCCTCACTCTGAGGTTGCTCTCGACGCTCCCGCCGTCAGGCTTTCACCTAGCTGACTGAACCAGCGGTATCACCCGGGAGCCCGGACGATTCTCTGTGGACATCGTTATGACCCTGAACATTGTTATGAAATTTGGAGTGACAATGCTCCCGTCGCAATTTATGTGGACGATTGAAGTATTCGTTTAACAAACCCCAAGCAGATCCCGCTGTCAGGCTCTCACCTAGCTGACAGAGCTGGAAGTCACTCGAGGGAGTCTGCCCCAGACCCCGAGCAGATTCCGCTGTCAGGCTCTCACCTAGCTGGCAGGGATGGAGGTCACTCGAGAGAGTCTGCCCTAGACCCCGAGTAGATCCTGCTGTAAGGCTCTCACCTAGCTGGCAGAGTTGGATGTCACTCGGTGGAGAGAGATAGTTCAAAATTGGGAAAGAGTTTGGATACTTTGCAGGACCCCGAGTAATGCTTGGCCCCGGGTAGACCCGCTGCCTGGCTCATACTAGCTGGCAGGTCCGTAGGCTTGCCTGGGGGGGGGGGGTAAGGGACCCCGAGTGCTATTCGGCCCCGGGTAGACTCGATGTCAGGCTCTCACTAGCTGGTAGGGTAGTAGGCACACCTGGGGGAGTAAGGGAGAGAGAGTTCGAAATTGGGAAAGAGTTTGGATACTTTGTAGGACCCCGAGTGATGCTCGGCCCTGGGTAGACCCGCTGCTTGGCTCCTACTAGATGGCAGGTCCGTAGGCTCGCCTAGGGGATAAGGGGCCCCGAGTTCTGCTCGGCCCCGGGTAGACTCGCTGTCAGGCTCTCACTAGCTGGCAGGGCTGTAGGCACACTTGGGGGGTAAGGGAGAGAGAGTTCGAAATTGGGAAAGAGTTTGGATACTTTGCAGGACCCCGAGTGATGCTCGGCCTCGGGTAGACCCGCTGTCTGGCTCCTACTAGCTGGCAGGTCCGTAGGCTCTCTTGGGGGGTAAGGGACCCCGAGTGCTGCTCGGCCCTGGGTAGACTCACTATCAGGCTCTCACTAGCTGGCAGGGCTGTAGGCACACTTGGGGATAAGGGAGAGAGAGTTCGAAATTGGGAAAGAGTTTGGATACTTTGCAGGACCCCGAGTGATGCTCGGCCCCGGGTAGACCCGCTGCCTGGCTCCTACTAGCTGGCAGGTCCGTAGGCTCGCTTGGGGGGTAAGGGACCCCGAGTGCTGCTCTGCTCCGGGTAGACTCGCTGTCAGACTCCCACTAGCTAGCAGGGCTGTAGGCACACCTGAGGGGTAAGGGAGAGAGATTTTGGAATTGGGAAAGAGTTTGGATACTTTGCAGGACTCCGAGTGATGCTCGGCCCCGGGTAGACCCGCTACCTGCCTCCTACTAGCTTGCAGGTCCGTAGGCTCGCCTGGGGGGTAAGGGACCCCGAGTGCTGCTCGGCCCCGGGTAGACTCGCTGTTAGGCTCTCACTAGGTGGCAGGGCTGTATGCACACCTAGGGGGGAGAGGAGAGAGAGAGTTGGAATTGGGAAGGGTTTTGAAGGAGTTTGGATGGTTTAGGACCGAGTGAGGGTAGACCCCTTCGCTCCTAGGGTAGCGCTTCCTAGGCGTCAGGCTAGCTACTGTGGGCTCGCCTGCGGATAAGGGACCCGAGTGCTGCTCGGCCCCGGTGTGGACTCGCTGTCAGGCTCTCACTAGCTAGCAGGGCTGTAGGCACACCTGGGGGGTAAGGGAGAGAGAGTTTGGAATTAGGAAAGAGTTTTGATACTTTGTAGGACCCCGAGTGGTTCTCGGTCCCGGGTAGACCCGCTGCCTAGCTCCTACTAGCTGGAAGGTCCGTAGGCTCGCCTGGGGGGTAAGGCACCCCGAGTGATACTCGGCCCCGGGTAGACTCGCTGTCAGACACTCACTAGCTGGCAGGGTTGTAGGCACACCTGGGGGTAAGGGAGAGAGAGTTTGGAATTTGGAAAGAGTTTGGATAATTTGCAGGACCCCGAGTGATGCTCGGCCCCGGGTAGACCCGCTGTCTGGCTCCTACTAGCTGGCAGGTCCGTAGGCTCGCCTGGGGGGTAAGGGACCTCGAGTGCTGCTCGGCCCCGGGTAGACTCGCTGTCAGGCTCTCACTAGCTGGCAGAGCTGTAGGCACACCTGGGGGGGGGGGGTAAGGGAGAGAGTTGGAATTGGGAAAGAGTTTGGATACTTTGCAGGATCCCGAGTGATGCTCGGCCCCGGGTAGACCCGCTGCCTGGCTCCTACTAGCTGGCAGGTCCGTAGGCGCGCCTGGGGGGTAAGGGACCCCGAGTGCTGCTCGGCCCCGGGTAGACTCGCTGTCAGGCTCTCACTAGGTGGCAGGGCTGTAGGCACACCTGAGGGTAAGGGAGAGATAGTTTGGAATTGGGAAAGAGTTTGGATACTTTGCAAGATCCCGAGTGATGCTCGGACCCGGATAGACCCGCTGCCTGGCTCCTACTAGCTGGTAGGTCTGTAGGCTCGCCTAGGGGGTAAGGGACCCCGAGTGTTGCTCGGCCCCTGGTAGACTCGTTGTTAGGCTCTCACAAGCTGGTAGGGTTGTAGGCACAATTGGGGGGGGGGGGTAAGGGAGAGAGCGTTTGGAATTAGGAAAGAGTTTGGATACTTTGCAGGACCCCGAGTGATGCTCAGCCCTGGGTATACCCGCTGCCTGGCTCCTACTAGCTGGCAGGTCCGTAGGCTTGTCTGGGGGGTAAGGGACCCCGAGTGCTGTTCGGCCCCGGGTAGACTCGCTGTCAGGCTCTCACTAGCTGGCAGAGTTGTAGGCACACCTGGGGGGTAAAGGAGAGAGAGTTTGGATTTGGGAAAGAGTTTGGATACTTTGTAGGACCCCGAGTGATGCTCGGCCCCGGGTAGACCCGCTGCCTTGCTCCTACTAGCTGGCAGGTCCGTAGGATCTCCTGGGGGGTAAGGGACCCCGAGTACTGCTCGGCCCCGGGAGACTCGATGTCAGGCTCTCACTAGCTGGCAGAGTTGTAGGCACACCCGGGGGTAAGGGAGAGAGAGTTTGGAATTGGGAAAGAGTTTGGATACTTTGTAGGACCCCGAGTGATGCTCGGCCCCGGGTAGACCCGCTGTCTGGCTCCTACTAGCTGGCAGGTCTGTAGGCTCGCCTGGGGGGTAAGGGACCCCGAGTGCTGCTCGGCCCCAGATAGACTCGCTGTCAGGCTCTCACTAGCTGGCAGGGCTGTAAGCACACCTAGGGGGTAAGGGAGAGAGAGTTTGAAATTGGGAAAGAGTTTAGATACTTTGCAGGAACCCGAGTGATGCCCGGCCCTAGGTAGACTCGCTGCCTGGCTCCTACTAGCTGGCAGGTCCGTAGGCTCGCCTGGGGGTAAGGGACCCCGAGTGCTGCTCGGCCCCGGGTAGACTCGCTGTCAAGCTCTCACTAGCTGGCAGGGCTGTAGGCACACCTGGGGGGGTAAGGGAGAGAGAGTTTGGAATTTGGAAAGAGTTGTGATATTTTGTAGGACCCCGAGTGATGCTCGGCCCCGGGTAGACCCACTGCCTGGCTCCTACTAGCTGGCAGGTCCGTAGGCGCGCCTGGGGGGTAAGGGACCCCGAGTGCTGCTTGGCCCCGGGTAGACTCGCTGTCAGGCTCCCATCTAGCTTGCAGGGCTGTAGGCACACATGAGGGGAAAGGGCTAGCTCCGCATGTACAAAAGAATACAAAATATACGGCTTTGTAATATCACAATGTCATGAGAAATTGTATACTGATCGTAAAAAATAATACAAGGGCAATTAAATAGCAAGGAGCGTTACAGATATCAAGAGGTTCAAAAAAATCAGAAGGGGCATGGAGAGATTAGTGTGCTAAGTGCAATTTCAAATTCTCTCAAAATTTTTCTTTTGGTTGTCTCCCACTCGCTAGATACTTGGGGTTGGATGTTTCTTTCCGAGCTTGTGCCAACCTCGAAAAGAGCGGGGATTGTGTACAATCCCGTATCCGGCCGAGCGGGATCCTCCCCAAGAGGCGGGCTCGGGGTATGCTCTAGGCGACGTTTTGGTGCAGCCCCGTTCAAAAATGTGCGGGTGGTCGTGCGTGTGTTTGGAGATTTCAACACTTATTATGTTATAATATATATATATTTATTTATTTATAATATTTATATTCATTATATATATATATATAAATCTCTCATTATATAGGTATAGAGATAATAAGAGAGGGGAGGCAGATAAGAAGGGGAAGCAGGTCAGGGCACGAGAAAGGGGAAAAAAAGAGGAGCGGGCATTTTTCCGGCTAGGGCTCGACAACTCCCGCCGTCGCCTACAGCACCAGGCCGAGCCCCGACCCCCTTTCTCTCTCCCGGCCGCCTGGAGCAATCCGACGCCGCCCCCTTCCTCTCTCCCGGCCGCCTGGAGCAACCCGACGCCGCCCCCTTCCTCTCTCCCGGCCGCCTGGAGCAACCCGATGCCGCCCTCTTCCTCTCTCCTGGCCACCTGGAGCAACCCGACGCCGCCCCCTTCCTCTCTCCCTGCCGCCTGGAGCAACCCGCCGCCGCCCCTCTCCCTCCCGTCGGCCAACAAGGGCTGGCTGGCTGAGCCCGAGATTTCTTCACCGTCTCGGCCCGGAGTGGAGATCGGCCACCGTCGCAGCCACCTAGGACTAAGCTAGCCAGGAGCTCCTCTCTCGGCACCGCTGCCAAACACGCGTCAAGGATAACTATGTTTCTACTTGGGCAAGTGAAGCCCTTATTTTACATATTTGCATGGAAGCCCCTCTCCACCAACCGGTGGGGAAAGGGAGCTCTCCGACGGGTTGACATATAAGCCCCCGCTATTAATTGCATTTAGTATCCGGAAGTGTGAGTGCGGATTTAGGCATGCTGTGTGAAGCCCATCCGAACGTGTGAGCCGAATTGGTGATCTTTTGTGTAAAGCCCATCCGGACGTGTGAGCCGGATTGGTGATGTTCTCTGGTTCCTGGAGAAGACTCCGTGGAAGTGTTGTATTATATATTTGAAGGGAATGCACACCTTAACCCCGAGAAAGGGGTGTGTGCAGTATATTTGGCCAGCTTATGTTAGCCGACCTGTGTTCAGCTGGCAGCCATTCGATGAGATGTTGGCGTACATATGCTGCAGTACCAAGCGGGGAATAGCGGGCTTAAGCCCAAGCTTGCGCCGGACCTAGAAGGCCTAATTTATTTATATTTCCGGCCTGCGTGTCGAAGTATGGAATTCATATTCCTATAATTATTTATAATGCCTGTGATGCCCTATGAATGTGTTTTATCTTTTTCATCTTAGGCGGGCGGTATATTCGCGAACCGCTCGCCCCGTGGGGACCCCGAGGTAAGGTTACCAGGAAGCCCTTGAAGGTCAGTTGATGGCCTTTCAGAACAACGTAGTTACGTTGTTAGCGGCCCAATTGTGGCAGTGTAAAATAGAACTGCTCGGAGAGGTTACGCGGCTGGTAGGGCAGATGGGGAACATTTTACATAGACCCGAGGCGGCACCTCTAGTTCAGAAGGAGTGGATCTTGAGATCCTCCTTAGATGTTCCGATCGGCCAAGAGAGCCCTCCGTAGGTGCCTTAGCTCAGCCCTTGGTTTGGGAGGGGAAGAGTTTGTTAGTCTTCCGGGTATGTGGCGGGACCTCCATGCTGAGACCTTGGGTCTGTCCCTTGTGTTCCTAGTTTTGTGCCTAGATCGTTCGCTTGAGGGCAGTAGGTACGCGGTCACCCCTTCCCCAAGGGTCGAACTCCACAGAGACTGATTTTCGGTTTCAACATCAGCCGTCAGTTTTTCTGTAATGAGTTTTTTGGATGCGTTTTCAGGTAATCATCAGATCAAGATGCACCCTCTCGACGTAAAAGATATCTCCTTCTTTACAGGGGATGGATGCTATTGTTACAAAATGATACCCTTTGAGCTGAAAAATTAAGGGGCAACATAACAAAAGATGATGGACCGTATATTCTAGGAACAGAAGGGGCGGAACCTGGAAGTATACATGGATGACTTGATGATAAAGAGCTGGGAGGTCGACTCCCACCTCCGGGATCTGGAGGAGACCTTCGGCACCCTGCAGAAATATAAAATGAGGTTGAACCCCTTGAAATGTGTCTTCGGGGCTAGCAGGGGAAAGTTCCTGGGCCATCTTCTCACTCCCGCGGGGGTGGAGCCAAATCCCGACAAGGTCAAGGTGATCATGGAGCTGGGGTCGCCTCAGAACGCTAAGGAGGTCCAGCGGCTGATAGGAAGGTTGGCCGGGCTAAGCAGGTTCCTCTCCCGGGCAGGAGAAAAGTGCTCCCCTTTCTTTAGGGCATTAAGGGGAGGCAACAAGTTTGAATGGTCTGAGGAATGTGAGGAGGCATTCCAGAAATTGAAGAAACTGCTCACCCAAGCCCCGCTCCTTCAAGGACCAAAGGAGGGGGAGGACCTGTTCCTGTATCTAGGGGTTAGGGCTGAGGCTCTGAGTTCGGTACTTGTCAGGGAAGAGGGTAAGAATCAACTACCCATCTATTACGTAAGCAGAGTCCTGAGGAAGGCAGAACTCCGTTACACCATCCTGGAGAAACTGGCATTCGCTCTAATCATCTCGGCCCGGAGACTCAAGCCCTATTTCCAAGCACACTCCATCCGGGTGGTGACTTACCATCCCCTCCATAACATCTTCGAGGGGATAGAGCATTCAGTGAGGCTCGCCAAGTGGTCAATGGAGTTGAGTAAATTCGACATCTCCTTCGTCCCTCGTCTCTCGATCAAGGCGCAGACAATGATTGACTTCCTAGCTGATTACGTGGTCGAGGTGGCAGAGGATAAACTCGCTCGCCCCGTTCCTTGGAAGTTGATGGTAGACGGAGCTTTAGGAAGACACTCCTTGGGGGTTGGAGTCATCTTGGAGAGCCCCCAAGGAACGAAGATTGAGCAGACAATGGTAATACATTTCCCCATCACCAACAACCAGGCTGAGTATGAGGCTGTGATCGCAGGATTGTGCCTAGACAGGGAATTGGGGGTGTATGATGTGGAGGTCCTCATCTACTCCATGGTGGTGGCTTCCCAGATTAACGGGGAGTTCAAAGTAAGGGAGCCCACCCTACAGTTATATCTTGCTAAGGTCAAGGGAGTCATCGGGGGGTTCCAAACTTTTTCTATCCAACACGTACCCAGGGAAGAAAACGAACGAGTAGACCATCTGGCAAAGCACGACCCCCGGGTGGGAGACACTATCACTGATCTTTTTCGTCCGTCCATGGAGGAGGGGGAACTGATGGAGGTGGACCAGTACCCCACATGGATGGACTCCTTCATCACCTTTTTGTCCACGGGAGAGTATCCGGAGGGGATGGATAGGAAGAAGCTCAAGCACAAGTCGACATACTACCTCATGCGCGACAGACAACTTTATTGGAAGACTCTCTCGGGGCTGCTGGCTCGTTGTGTGACTGAGAGGGAAGTGCAGAAAATTTTGGAGGAGGTCCACTCCGGGGAGTGCGGGAGTCACTCGGGAGGTCGGACTGTTGAAGTTGGTCACCGGGCGGTCTAGCTATCTGTCTTGGCAGATTAAAGACCACGCGGTCTGGCGGTTTCCCTTCAGCGGTTTGGTTGTTGTGCTGTTGCTGTTTGGAGTCCGAGCGGTCTAGCGGTTTGTCTCAGACGACTTGGAGACCGGGCGGTCTTGCGATCTCCCATGGCAATCTCTCCTTCCTCTCTGATGGTAGCTGAGCGGTTAGCCCTTCCGTCTAACCGCGCGGCTTGTGCGGGTTGTTTCTGTGTAGACCGCTTAGTCCTATAAATTTTTAGTCTCACATCTCTTATTTATATTCTCTCTTCTCTCCTCCATTCTATAAAAGGGAGGCCATACCTTTGTAATAGATACCTTTTTCAGATAATAAAATTTTTGTTAAACCACTTCCAGTTTGTTCTTGTTCGTTTCTAACATGGTATCAGAGGACTCGATCTTCTCCTCCTGATTCTGTGAGCCCTCTCTGACCGCGCGACCTATCCGCGCGGCTTGCTTCTTCTTCTCGCGACCTGTCCTTGCGACTTGTTTTTTCCGCCTGCTTGTGCCCTGTTCGCGCGGCTTCTTTCTCTCTTTGTCGTTGCCCTTTGTGTGCGCGACCTCTTTGATTCACCATTCTTCTCGCCGCGATCTGTGCTTAGTCGGCGTGCCCTCCTTTTCTAGCTGCTCCTCTTCTTAAGTCGCCGCGACCTGTTAGCCTTGTTCGCCTCCCAACAAACTTTTCTCTGTTCGTGCGGTCTTCTCTTTCTTCTGTTCATAGGAGCTGCTTTCTAGCTGCCCGACTTATTTCCCTCTACTTGGTTCTACGGCTTGGTCGTGGCTTCTCTGACCGCTGGTCTCTATCATCTTGACTACTGTAGATCTCCTTCTCCTAACCACTGCAATTTCTCCCTGTTCGCGTGGCTTGTTTCCTAACCGCACGGCTTCCTGTTGTTTTCTCCTATGGCTCTTTCTGATACTTCTACTGCCACCACTCCTACCACCACTCCGGTCGCCAATCCGCCTCTTTATCCTACTCCTTCCGGGAACCTTGTCACCGTTTCCAAGCTGGTCGGCTCCAACTACTCGGATTAGAGTGTCTCCTTCACCTTTCTCCTTCGCTCGCAACGTAAACGCCACCATCTCGTTGATGACCCTCCTCCTACCACTTCACCTCTCTTTGAGGACTGGGATGCGAGTGACGCGCTTGTGCGTACTTGGCTCGCTAAACAACATATCCGATAATGCCTCCCCGCTTCCGTCATGATAGAAAGGTCAAGGCCGCTTGGCTTCATCTTGCCCCTTTGTACTCAAAGTGGGGCTCTTCAGACGGCCCCATTTATACGG